>JAPVLO010000292.1:1800000-2329086 GCA_027257055.1 Cephalopachus bancanus | reverse complement strand
CTCACCTCAGCCTGGACCTCCTGGGTTCAAACAATCCTCTAGCCTCAGCCTCCTGAGTAGCTGGGACTATAGGCATATGCCACCATGCCCAGCCATTAAAAAGCATTTTATTTTGTAGAGACAAGGTCTCACTATTTTGCCCAGGCTGGTCTTGAACTCCTGGGTTCAAGCGATTCTCCTGCCCTGTCTTCCCAAGGTGCTTATAGTCATGAGTCACCGTGTCCCTTAGATCAGTGGTTTTGCTTGCAGACTGACTGCAAAAGGGCAGGAAGGATCTCTTTGGAATGGTTGAAATGTTCTGTATTTTGACCATCGTGGTGGTTACATGGGTGTATACATTTGTCAAAACTCAAAAGTTGGAAATGTCCACATCTTATGACTTAGGTAGCTCACTTTTAGAGCAATGTTTATCAAACTGCTGGTAGAGTTAATGAATCATCAAGTCAATTCAGCGGATCTACACAGAGGAGGGTTTATCCTGAAACTAATGACGGTTGACCTTCTGGACCCCTCACTTGCAAAGTTTCTTCCAAGGCCTGGTAACTAATTTTGAATTCCAAATTTTGTATTCTTTTCCTACAAGGGGCCCTCAAATTGTATTAACTCTAGGCCCCACAAAACATGGGTGAGCCTCTGGGTGAACAGACTTTTGAAAAATGAAATGGAATGGAAAGCATGAGAAACTTTTATTTTGGTTTATAAAATGGATCAGGTTGTAAATTTTATTTCTTCCCAGGGTTTGTGGTCTAAAATAGACACACACACACACACACGTTGGAAAGTCTATGCTTTGTAGAAATCTATGCACATGTGCACAGAGAGATCCCATGTATTCAGTACAGCACTGTTTGAGTGTAAATCTTTAGAAACAACCTAAATGCCCACCAATATGAGAATAAGTAAATCTTTCACCTACTCACTGCAGTGTGCTTATGTGTGTAGTGGAATTCTATAGTTACAAGGAATTCTATAAAGCTACATGTATCTCATAAACACAACATTAAGTAAAAAAGCAAGTTGAAGAAGGTGACCTAAAGCATGATATCATTAAGATAAAGTTTAAAACAAATTAAAAACAGTATTTTGCCTGCTGAATTTCTATGTATTGTTTCTAGACATAGTTACATATAAATATGTACATATAAAGTAGTAAAAACAAACATGAGACTGATAAAAAACAAATTCAGGATAGGACAGTAGTTATTTTTGAGGAGGAAGGAGGGAGGGGATGATATGAGGGTATAGCCAGGGCTTCGATTTTATGTTTTTTTTTTCTTTTTTTAAGAATGGATTTGAGGCAAAGAGAAGAATGGGTTTGACACCAAAAAAAAAAAAAAAAAGTTAAAGATGAACAAAGGTGATGAGTGGTGGGTATGTGGACTTTTGCTGTGTTGTTCTGACTCTTTCCTGAGTGTGTTGTATTCTGCATGCATATTGTTGTAGACATTAGTAATGTGTATTATTTCATATTTGTGAAGCGTGGACGTTTACGTACGTCACACTACTGAACCTTCATGGTGGCCTTGTGAAGGAAATGGGGCAGAAATTATTATCTTAGAACAGGAGTCTAAGACAACAGAACCGTTTTCGGAGAGCCCGCCTGGGGTCTCAGCGGTTCTTGTTTAGTCTGGATTGGCATGGAAACCCACTGGAGAAGTTTCCTTTCAAGTCCAGATGGCCTCATCGATGGAGTTGCCTCCCTGCCCTCTCATTCCCCTACCCGCCTTAGGAAAACATACTCAATGGGGGACTGAATTGTAAAAGTAGTAGCCAAATGATTGTCCAAAAAGCATTCTTTCTGGGGCCAGGTCCAGTGGCTGACACCTTGTAATCAAGACCAGGCTGGGAAGCATAGCTCGCCTCCAAAAAATAAAAAACTTAAAAAATTAGCCGGGCATGATGGCATGTCCGTAGTACCATACTCGGGAGGCTGAGGTGAAAGAAGCCGAGGAGGTTGAGGCTGTGGATCGTGCCACTGCACTCCAGCCTGGGCGACAGAGTGAGTGAGACCTGGCTCAAAAAAGAAAAAAAAAAAACAGCATTCATCCTGAAGTGCGGGGTACCTCCAAGAACGACTGGGATGAGATGGATACATATTTAGGAGCTGATGCGAAGGCAGCGCACGCAGGTTCTCTCCACGGTCTCACTCAAGTGTCCTTGGACTAATCCCTTAACCGTTGACTACTTACATTCACAGGCCCGGAAGTGCAAGATATCCACGACTGCTTACTCCCACCAACCACCTTTCGAAAGTTAGAGACCCATTAAACGTCACCAACATGCCACGAAGCCAACTTTCCAAGACATGATCTGCGCCCCTATTCGCCAGATATCCTTTTCCAGTCATTTAAATGGTGACAACCATTTCAAAGAAGGTTAGGTTTATACTTCTTCAAGATTAATAACTTTTAAATCACGAACGTACACGTCTTTCGCTATTCCAAAAAAAAAAAAAAATTAAAAACAAGAGAGAATAAAAGGCGAGCAGTGTCTCTTCGGTCTCCCTCGCGTCTGCGCTGGCGACGTTGACCGCGGCGTTCAGAACCCGAGCTCACCCTTCACCCGATGCCTCGGAAAAGCTTTTATTTCTGGGTACCGCGGTAGGAAACTGCAGGACAGCCGGCGCAGGGCGGCGGCCGTGGGGACGCGCCCGCGGGCCGCCCTCGCTGGGGCGCCAAGCGCGGCGGCCGCGGGTCCCTTTAAGGCGCCCCGCACGCCCCGAGGGGAGCGAGGGGCGGGAGGAGGGCCGGGGCGCGCGCGCCACGTGACCCGGCGGCCAAGTTCGCAGCGAGTCGGACCGAAGTGTGAATCGGACTCGGGGGCTTTCCGCGGCCGGCGGCGCAGAGCGGCGGCCGCAGCCTCGACGAGCGCGACAGCCGCGCCCCCCGCCCCGCGCCGCCAGCCTGGATCCCGGCCCGCCGGCGGCTGCCCGTGCCCCGGCCCCGCTCGCCGACCCCGCCGCGAGCCCGCAGCCCCCAGCTCCTCCGCGGGCCCCGGGCGAGCGAGCCGAGCCCCCGCGCCAGCATGTCCTCAACCGAGAGCTCCGGCCGCACCGCGGACAAGTCGCCGCGCCAGCAGGTAGTCCCCGCGCGCCCCTCCGGGGGCTCTCGCCCACCCCCTTCCTCCACCGGGGGTCGGACCTGACCCTGCTGCGCCCCCTGCCCCCCGCGCGAGTGGAGGTGGGGGCCGTCTCCTCTCCCCGGGCCCCGCCCCCCGCCCTGACCCCCGGCCGGCCGTGTCTCCGCAGGTGGACCGCCTGCTCGTGGGGCTGCGCTGGCGGCGGCTGGAGGAGCCGCTGGGCTTCATCAAAGTTCTCCAGTGGGTGAGTCGCCGCCCCGGCCCCGGGCTATTTCGGGAGCTTGGGCTGTGACGCTGACCCGAAGCAATGTAGCCAGGGTGGGGGCTGGGGTGGTGCTGCGGCCAGGCGGCGGCGGAAGGGTGGGGGGCGGCGACAGGTGGGCGGGGGAGGGGCGGGCTGGGGCTGCTCCTCCGGACTTGGTGGCAGGAGGGTGAGGAGCGAGGCATGCGGAGTCCCGGATTCGGTCCTTCTATGTGCAAGGAGCCTTTGCCCAGAGCGCTCACATTTCACTCGGGCGAGAGGACCCGGGTGTAACCTTTCCAGAACTCTGATCCTGCAAATACCACTCCTCGGGGGCGGGAGGGGGGAGGAGGACGAGGGGCACGAGGGCCACGCTTCAGCAAGAGGGAAGCCGCGGAGGGCAGAGGAGGAAAGGAAGAAAGCGATGGAAACCGGCCTGCCCCCAAACCCACCAGGACCTGGACGCTCCTGGGGGGGGGAGTTGGACTCAGGGGACAGGCTTCTGGCTCGCGGTTCCCTGTTGAGGGCATTGGCATAACCCGGGTTCCTTTAAGTGATGGAAGGAGTGGATGAATGAATGAACGGAGCTCATGGTTCTAGAATTAAATAAATGAAAAAAAATATTTAGACAATAAAAATCACAACATGGCTAAAATGTGGCCCGTAGAATTGGATAAACACTGATCTGGGAACCTGGGGTCCTAGGTTCCAGACCTGGACCTGACTTTCCCAGGTGTGTCACCTTTGGACAAGTCATTTCTCTGGACTTCAGTTTCCAACACTAGTGAAATGTTGATCAGACCTTCCTAGGAACCTCTTATACTCGAAATGGGTTGGCATGCTAGAATATGGCCCTATGTTAGATTTATCCTGTGACCTTGAAAAAACCACCTGCCCAGGTCCTCAGTTTCTCCTGTTAAGGTCTAGTGGAAATATCATCTCCTTGCTTCACCGGTACCTTGAAGCATTGGTATGCTCTCTGTTCTTCCCAGTGTCCAACCTCCTGGGTGTAAATTAGGAATGTGGGCAGGTGCAGTCACTTTCTCAAGTCATGAAGACTTGTTGGGGGCATGTATTGCACGATTGCAGAAGAGATTTTAAGTCAGACAAGCCACATACCAAATGATGTATGAATAATTTAATTAATGTGTCCTCAGCACAGAATTCAGCTGGGGAGTAAGTTACCATTAATTCTGAGGGAGATTGAGTTCTAAAGGACTTTGAACTCACTGGAGACAGGAATTACCACTGTGTCATCAATTCCTAAATCATGGTTTGGATGAGAATCATCAAATCTGGAATTCAGGGGCATTAGTGCATTTGGTATTATCGGGATGGCCTGGGAGCTCCCAAGTGCAAACTCTGGGACCTGGTGGGACTTTCCACTTTCCTTCTGTCTTGAGAGTGGTTGGACCAACTGTTGACTGACCTCTTTCCCCTCCTTCCACTTCTCTGTTCCGAGTCACCATTCAAGCATAGGGGGAGGCATATAAGAATGATATCAAGGCTTAGAGTGACTGGCATCCCCACCTAGGAGAGCCCTATAAACAATCCAGAGGAGTAGACCTTGACATGTAATAGAACAATTTTATCATTAAACCAGACAAATGGATCTAGCAGAATCTGAGGCAGACTATCAAAGAATGAGGGAAACGATGAGGTTATTAGACCATGCACCTGTCTTTCCTGGGGGCGATTCTGAAAATCTTCCTTCAATTCTGCTACCCTTTTCTTCACCCCTTCTCCCCAATACCCACAACATTTCCGTAAGGGCTGTACAAAAAGCAGTGTCCAGGGAAGTGATCCAGCCCCCTTCCCAGGGTCAGCACTATTGCCCTAACAATTAAGACCTGATTGACTTTTATGATCTTCGCCTCCCTAGAGTAGGAATTATGCAAAACAGAGACCTCTCCTTTCACAATGCTAAACCCTGGCACCCGGAACTCAGTCTTCCTTCACAGGGTAGCATCATAAGGAGACAAGGTTTGCTTTGACCGCCCAGTTAGCCTGAATTCAGGGCACAAGTTTTCACTTGTCTTGGAGCTCTGCAGATGAGGTAACGTCAAAGTCCACAGGCATCAGCACCAGAATTGACAGTAGAAATGTCATTTAGGCTTTTCATTCATTTCCTGCTGGAGGGATAAAATACCCCTGACAGGAGAAGGAAAAAAAGAAAACACAAACCGTGCAGCTATTGTAATGGTAATTGAAAACTTTTGTTGTGGTTATTATAAAAAAGCAAAGGTTTTACTGGAATCCTTGTGAAAAGAAAGGAATGTTATTCTTTTGTGAGTCAGGAGCTTATCTTAGAGTGTCTTTTTTAAATGGAGAAATTAACTAATCTCACTTCAATTTCAATTCTAGAATCTCACTAAGTCTATACTAAGCTAGTGCAATAACCTGGGCATAGACCAATTATTGGAAACTAGTTTTTAAAAGAAAAGAAAGACCAGGCGCAGTGACTCATGCCTATAATCCTAACACTTTGGGAGGCAGAGGTGAAAGGATTGCCGTAACCCAGGGGTTTGAGACCAGCCTGGGCAACTTGGAAAGACCTCGTCTCTACAATTAAAAAAAAATTAGTCTGGCATGGTGGTGTGCACCTGAAGTCCCAGTTACTTGGGTGGCTGAGAGGAGGGATCGCCTGGGTCCAGGAGGTCAAGGCTGTGGTGAACTGTGATCATGCCCCTGCACACCAGCCTGGGCAACAGAGTGAGACTCCAACTCAAAAAAAAAAAAAAGATAAGTTCTGAAGTCAGATGGACTTTGGTTTAAATTCCATCCCCTCTGCTTTCTAGCCCTGGAAGCTTTCTGGAAGCTTGGGTAAATGACAAAATCTTTATAAGCTTCAGTTTCCTTATATGTAAGTGAAGGTAAGTCCTATTTTGTGAGCTTACTAGGAGGATTACTGGAGGTGATATCTGTAAAGTGTAGAGCATTCTGGAAGATCACTGGTGAGTGTAGCACCCAATTGGTGTTCACTAAGTGCGGGTTCCCCTCTTCCCAAACTTCCCCTTTCCGCTAACTTCCCTCGCCTCATGTGGACTATCCAACTAGAGTCGTCCTTTCATGGGATTGTTCAAATGTCACTGCAAAAGCCCCTTTGATAGTAAGGTACAGAAGAATCTCTCAGTCACTCAGTCACTGTTCCCATTTGCTTATAAATAAGTCATATGACCTTAACTGGGTGTGTCCCTAACCAATCATTCACCTTTGGGGGGCTCCATAGTCATTTATTTGAAATTATTTTGCTGGGCACGGTGGCTCACACCTGCAATCCCAGCTCTTTGGGAGATGGAGGTGAGAGGATTGCCTGAGCCCACGGATTTGAGACTAGCCTGGCAACTTGTCGAGACCTTGTCTCTACAATAAGTCAAAAAAGTGACTGGACGTGGTGGCACATGCCTGTTGTTCCAGCTACTTGGAAGGCTGAGGTGGAAGGATCACCTGAACCCAGCAGGTCAAGGCTGCGGTGGCTGTGAGCAGCGGCGTGCCACTGCACTTTAGCCTGGGTGACAGAGTGATACTATGACTGAAAAAAGAAGAAAGAAAGAGGGAATTTGAAAGAACACTGTCAGAGTCCATAAAACCAATGGGGCAAGGATGGGAGTAGGATTTGGGGAGAGAACTTGCCTGCTTGGTGCACTGCACCACCTGGTGATATGAGTGTCCTCAGAATTGACACAGGATTATCGTCAGCGAGCAAGTCAGCACCAGAGTGAAGCCTCATCCTTAAACTGGGAAGGTTATTCTGACATTACGGCAAAAGAGATGCAGAGACAGGAGAAGGAGGAGGAAATGAAGGACACCGTGTAACCATCACTGCTCATCCCAGGACCGCTTTCCCTCCTTGGCTGCCGTTCCTTGTGGTCGACTTGCTTAACTCAGAGTCTCATACTTGATGACAGGGGTGGTTTCAGTTCTTTTCCTCTCTTTCCTGTGGCTCAGTTACCTGGCACCGGTAGGGGAGAAAGCAAATCTGGTGTGAAAAGATGGGGTTAGGAACTATGGAGAGGCTGGGCGAGGGTGAATTTCTCTGCCCCAGCGCCCCAGGACACAGAGCTGTTCCTTCTCTCCTTGCCATCCGTGATGCCCACAGTAGCGATCTCGTCTTTAATAACTCTGTGTGGCCAAGTTTTGTTTTTGTATTTTGTTTGTTTGAACGTGACATTCCTCTCTTGATGTAAATTCTTTTTTTTTTTTAATCAGGGTCTCACTGTGTTGCCCAGGTTGGAGTGCAGTGGCACAGTCATGGCTCACCTCAGCTTCCTGGGTTCAGGCGATCCTCCCACTTCAGCCTCCCAAGTAACTGGAACTACAGGCATGTGCCACTAAACCTGGCTAATTTTTTTTTAAGCTTTTTGTAGAGACGAAGTCTTGCTATGTTGCCCAGGCTGGTCTCAAACTCTGAGGGTCAAGCAATCCTTCCACTTCAGCCTCCCAAAGTGCTGGGGCTATAGGCGTGAATTCTTGAGTGCAGGAGCCAGGTCTTATTCATCTTTATATCTCAAAAAATTGGCACAAGACAGAGGCTTCATAAGTGTTGAATTAATGAATGAATGAGGCCAGGCTGGGTGGCTCAGCCTGTAATCCTAGCACTTTGGGAGGCTGAGGTGAGTGGATTGTCTGAGCCTGCGGGTTCGAGACCCACCCGGGCAACTTGGAGAGACCTCATCTCTACAATAAAATAAAATAAAAAATCAGCCGGGCATGGTAGTGTGCGCCTGCACACTACTTGCACACTACTTGGAAGCCTGAGGCAGAAGGATTGCCGGAGCCCAGCAGGTCGAGGCTGCGGTGGCTGGGAGCTTGTCACTGCACTCCAGTCTGGGCGACAGAGTGAGACTCCAACTCAAATAAAAAAAAAAAAAAGTAATGAATGAATGAAGTGGAAAGAGCACTGTACAGGGGAATCAGAAGATGTGAATTCTAAGCCTGGCTCTCACATTAGCTAAATGACTTCGGGAAAGTCAGTCTTTCGGGGCTTCAGTTTCTACCTCTGTGAAATGAGACCACAGGGCTTGATAACCTCTGAGATACCTTTTGTTCTGCTGCTCTGTGAACATGTGAGATTCCCCTCAGATTTTCCTATTATGCACTTATATAGCAAACTGTCTGCTTTCTGGCACCATCTGACTGCATGGTGTGCTGATTTAAACATATATTCTCCACCAGGTGCGATCACTCATGCCTGTAATTCCAGCACTTTGGGAGGCTGAAGTGGGAGGGTTGCTTGAGCCCCAGAGTTCGAGATCAGCCTGGGCAACGTAACAAGACCTTGTCTCTACAAGAAATAAAATAAAATAAATTAGCTGGGCATGGTGGCATGCACCTGTAGTCCCATCTACTCAGTAGGCTGAGGTGGAAGGATCTCCTAATCCCAGGAGGTCGAGGCTGCAGTGAGACTTGATTGTGCCACTGTACTCCAGACTGGGCAACAGAATGAGACCCTAACTCAAAAAAAAAAAATCCATATATTCTGGTAAAAAAAATTATTATATAAGATGTTTAGATATTCCTGACTTTAAAAGAATCAGAATAGAAGACAATAGAGTTAACATTAAAGTTCCTATGGGTAGATTTTGCCCTGTGAGGAATCAGAAAGCAGGTTCAGGACTGTCAGAACCTCAGGACCGTCATGACCTGCAGAACTTTCAGTGATGATGGAAAGTTCTGTGATCTGTTCTCTCTAGGATAGCACCTATTAGCCACGTGTGGCTGTCAAGCACTTGAAATGTGACTAGTATGACTGAACTGAATTTTTTTTTTTTTTTGAGTCGGAGTCTCACTCTGTCACCCAGACTGGAGTGCAGTGGCTGCTCCCGGCCACCGCAGCCTCGACCCGCTGGGCTCCGGCGATCCTTCCGCCTCAGCCTTCCAAGTAGCCGGAATTACAGGCATGCGCTACCACGCCCGGCTGATTTTTTGATTTATTGTAGAGATGAGGTCTTGCTGCCCAGGCGGGTCTCGAACCCGCGGGCTCAGGCAATCCACTCACCTCAGCCTCCCAAAGGCACGGGATGACAGGCTGAGCCACCGAGCCCGGCTGAACTGAATTTTAATGTAATTTAAATTCACTTAAGTTGAAGTAGCCATGCTTGGCTGGTGGCTGTTGTTTTGGATAATACGCTCTAGTGTTTGAGCTCCTTGAGGACAGAGATTTTTTTTCCTCTTTTGCTCACTGCTAAATAATAGTGCCTAGAACAGTGCTTGGTGAATAGTAGATGCCCAACAAGTGTTACCTTTCTGAGACGTTTAGGAGTGCCTGTCAGGAGAGTGCTGGTAAAGGGAAGACTCCACACCCTGCCATTTGCTGCCCCCAAGTTCTGAATATCTACTTCTTTAGGCGCCAGTGAGGAGCCATTCACTCACTAACTGCCAGTGTGTCCAACTGTGCTGCCTTCCTAGAATGTGACACCTTAGCCGGGTGTGATGGCGCTTGCCTGTATCGTCCCAGCTACTCAGGAAGCTGAGGTGGTGGAAAGATCATCTGAGCCTAGGAGGTCAAGGCTGCAGCGAGCCATGATTGTACCACTGCCCTCCAGCCTGGGTGACAGAATGAGACCTTGACTCAAAAAAAATAAATAATAGAATGTGACACCTTAATCGTGTCCAATTCAGCACTCTCCTGACCAGAAGCTAAGAGGAATAATGAAACTTCTAGGAGGACTCAGAAAGCCACAGAACTGGCAAAAGACTAGAGAATTCCCATAAGGAAGAGCCAGAGAAGTTGCACTGCCAGGCTGGTGAGACAGCTTTGGGTATGTAAAGGGTTATGACGCAGAAACTTTGAATGACTCCCCCCTAGCTCTGTCAAGAAGGGAAGCAGACGGGTTGTACTGCAGACTCCATTTTTGAATTCAGGCGCAGAGGCTCTTTAGGCTGTGCAGTACTGTCTCCTTTCCCAGATGTCTTTAAACATGGAGACGGTTCTTATTTGTCCGGAATAAACCTCCTGGAAACAGAGAGGTGCCCATGATGACCTTTAAAGAGAGGTCAGTGGCTCCAGCACGGAGATCTGCCAGGCAATGCAAGGCGGGGCGATGGCACCGGACACCTCCCAGGGGCAGAGCACAGCTGTTGGCAAGCCCAGCCAAGAGCACACTGACAGCATTACCCTCAGAGAGTGAGAGAATTCCAGAGCTAGAAAAGGCCTCTGTGTGATCTACTTCAAGCCTCTCATTCTACAGATGAGAAAACGGAGACTCAGAGCAGAGTGACTTATCAGAGGTGACCTAGCTAAGGGGTGGCAGGGCCAGGACTAGAACCTAGGTTTCCAGCTCCCTGATCCAGTCCCTTTTCACTCCATAACACTGACAAACATTAGCAAAATAAAGTGCTTGCAACTCTGTTCTAGACTCTGGAAACAAGACTGGGGTATAGAGAGGTTGTCGTCTAGGTGCTTAATGTCCAAGATACCGAGTCACAGAGAAACATACAGAAAACCAACAATTAACAAAATAAGCTCACTGCTTAATAAGAATGATTACGTTGTGTACAAGCCAAATGTAAGAGCACAGGAAACCGGGCCTGAGCAGATGATGTGAGAGAATAAAAGATTCTGATTTCTCACCTCCTTTTCTAACTAAAGTGTGTTTCCCAGGAAGAAATGTGAAAGTCATAAGATGAGGACTTTTTTTTTCACTCAAGACAGGAAGTGTAGTAAGATGTGATGACAGGTGGAAGAGAAAACAATTTAAGTAGCCTGAAACACTGGTTCTTAACACTGAGAAATGGCAGCATTGACAGATGACAAGGGAGACACCAGTGGGGTGATAGTGGAGACTGATAAGGCAAGTGGAATGGACTTTCCTCTGAGCTTGAGCCAAGACAGTCAGCCCAACCAGCACTGTTGCCGGCAGGCAATATGCCTTCGGGAGAAGAAGACTTAGGCTGGCAGTACCATGTCCAGTGTCTCATGCGGTCCCTCTGTGGGCTTGGTAGAAGTCATCCCCTCCAGCTATACTCCACTGAGGCAGGAAGCCACTGGAAGTTAGCAATAAGGAAACAAGATTAGATGACCAGTTCAAAGGAGAAATGACGAGAGTTCTAGGCATGCCCGAGCTAGATTGGTTCACAGGACGCTGTTTCTGAGGGTACCCCTTCCCTGGGGAGGAAATTCAAGTCTACCTTTGCACTAGAAGTTCCCCAAAGCCTGAGCTGCAGAGGTTTTGTGTTAGTCATCATCTTTTTTTTTGAGTTGGCATCTCACTCTGTTGCTCAGGCTGGAGTGCAGTGGTATGCTTACTGTCACTGCAGCCTCCACCTGCTGAACTCAGGCAATCCTTCTGCCTCAGCCTTCCAAGTAGCTGGAACCACAGGCACGTGCCACCACACCTGGCTAATTTTTTTAAAATTTGTTGTAGAACCGAGGTCTCACCAAGTTGTCCAGGCTGGTCTCGAATCCCAGGGCTCAGGCAATCCTCTCCCCTTCACATCTCAAAGTGCTGGGATTACAGGCATGAGCCACTATGCCCGGCAGTCATCATCTTAAGGTCGCCAATCTCATGCCCAATTGTGAGACCTGGAAACTGCCCACTTCCTGTCTCATCTCCCTCTCAGACACCACTCTCAAAGTCAGCCTTATAGTTTGGCTATTTGGTTCAGCACCCTGTGTAGTGAGCACAGCATCCCGAGGCTGGAAGACAACTGGAAGCCATGGGTCTCTACCCAGGAGGAACTTGGTGAAAGGGAAACCTCACCCTTCTCCACTTCTGCCTTCAATACCTGCACCTGCTGGAGGTCAGGGGGTGGTTCTTTACGTTGGCCAGTTGAGACCTTCTGACTCTCAAAGGGGCTTCACTCTCTCTCAGCTCTTTGCTATTTTCGCCTTCGGGTCCTGCGGTTCCTACAGCGGGGAGACAGGAGCCATGGTTCGCTGCAACAACGAAGCCAAGGACGTGAGCTCCATCATTGTTTCATTCGGCTATCCCTTCAGGTGAGCAGGGATGGGTTCTAACCGGGCACGACCTCTCTTGCTAGATTGGCCAGACCTGCTTCAGAAACCTAAAGAACGTTTATTGTGTCCCGTTGCAGACTCAAATAGAATTATAAGACTTGGGTCCTTTCTGCCCTTGAGCACCTTTAGGCATGGTGACCAGAGCAAAACAGAAGGGAAGCACAGGTAGATCATTGTTATAATAGCATTCCATTCCGTGGACAAGCAATAGTCGGTCACAGCCGTGCATACAGAAAGAGCCCATACAGTTTGGCATGGAGACTTACAGGAGTCTGGGAAGGTGCCCCTCACCTTCAGCAGCCTCCTCTCTGCCCTCAGAGTAAGGAGGCTTATTTGCATTTAGATCCTAGAGTTGATGTGGAGTGTTCACCTGTAACACCAGAATACAAGTGGGCACACCTTGACTAGGAGGCACAAGAGAACACTCTTCCCGGGTATCTGAGAGCTTAGGAGGGTGGGAGCCCAAGTGTCCAGAAATTTCTACTGTTGGCATCCAAGTTAGATGAATGATCTCTTGTATATGATAGGCTGTGTTTTTCTCTTTAATTTCTCCAATGTCTCATTGGAGAACCTATATGAGGCCTGAGAATGGGTGATTTCAACCTGACCTTGGTTGCTCTGGTCCTGTGCTTTCCAGGGGCAGAATGCAGCTACCCTGCCTGGTGGTTTGGCTACAAGAGCTACATATGTTGTGTTTGTGACCCAAAGGGCCCCAAGGGAATTGGGAATATATGGTCACTGTGCCCAGGCAGGGTGGAGGTTTGGGTGGTAGCTGAAGGGAAGGTAGGTCTGACTGGAATTTTGGGAAAGCTCCTGTCTTGACTGCGAGGTTCCCTCCAGAAATGTTCCTCCCTCGGTGACTCCTTGCTGGGCCCTGGAAAATCCCAGGGTGAGAACTGGTCCAGGACTACCCCTGGGGCAGGGAGCGAGGACCGCCTGAGCTCAGGATGGCTTCCCGTGCCACTGCAGGTTGCACCGGGTCCAGTATGAGATGCCCCTCTGTGATGAAGAGTCCACCTCCAAGGACATGCACCTCATGGGGGACTTCTCTGCCCCCGCCGAGTTCTTTGTGACCCTTGGCATCTTCTCCTTCTTCTATACTATGTTGGCTCTGGTTCTCTACCTGCGCTTCCACGCCCTCTACACGGAGGACAGGCGCTTCCCACTGGTGGTGAGTGAGGCTGGCCAGAGGGTATGGGTGGAGGACAGACACAGTGGCTTCCCTGGGTCAAGGACACAGGGAGGTGTGGAGCCTCTGCCTCCACCCACCTCCCATCACTTGCTCCTGCTCACAGGAGGCACAGTAGTGGCGTAGAGAAGCAGGCTCTAGAGTTAGACTGCTTGGGTTCAAGTCCCAGTACTGTCCCTTTCTAGCTGTGATCTGGGACAGTGACTTTGCCTCTCTGAATCACAGTTTCCTCAACTATAAAATGGGGATAAAAGAATACTTGCCTCATGGGTATTTTGTGTTTTATTTTTGGTGATAACATGAGAATGCTTGTAGAGTGTATGGTACCTTGTTAGCCTCAGCTATTATTAATTTTGTTCCCCTTAGCTCTCTCCCTACCCCAAGCATGCAAGGTGGAAGGGGTGCCTTAAGGGACCCCCGTTTGCATCCTGAAGTCTGCCCTCTGCCACCATGTGTAGCTGAGCAATGGTGATCAGAGGAAAAGCTGGGAGGGAAGAGTGGGGAGCTTAGGCTCCACTCTTGGCGTGGGTGGGTCTTGGGGTGAGGCTGACCAGCAGATGCCTTGGCACATTGTCGCTGGACCTTCGATTTGAGGATGTGGGGGGTGACAGGACTCCTTGGATAGCAGTAAACAGATTCCTCAGGACCATCTGGTTCCCCCTGCTTTCCCTGATGAACTGGGCTCTAAGTGCTGGGTGGGATGGGAAGAGGCGGCTAGACTGGGACCCCGGGATTCTACTGTGTCATGGCAAGAGAAGGCATGGGAAACCATAGGGCCTTTCTGAGCATTTCCCATCCCTCTACCTCTCCCAGGACTTCTGTGTGACTGTCTCCTTCACCTTCTTCTGGCTGGTAGCTGCTGCTGCCTGGGGCAAGGGCCTGACCGATGTCAAGGGGGCCACACGGCCTTCCAGCCTGACAGCAGCCATGTCCGTGTGCCATGGGGAGGAAGCAGTGTGCAGTGCCGGGGCCACACCCTCCATGGGACTGGCCAACATCTCCGTGGTGAGACCTGTGGCCACCGAAGGGGTCTGGGGAAGGCAGCGCTGTCCCAGCTGCCCAGGCTTGTCCCAGCTCGCAGGTCCTGAGAGGAACAGAGAAGGTGTCCCCAGAGCTAGCATCCTTTGTACCTGGAATAGGTGCTCCTGCTGCGCTGATGCTGGCTGCTGGCCCCTGGCTGACCCTGGGAAGACACTTGGGGATGAAAGGAAGCCAAGAGCCACTTCGCCTCCTGCTTCTTCCTCCTTGTGCACTCTGCCTCCCACTTCCTGTCCGCCCCGGGCATGCAGTTTGATGCCTCCTGCTCCCCCGGCCTGCTTTCCTGTGTGTGAGTGTACGCATGTGATCCAGGAAGGGGAGCATGGGTTGTGGCTGCCTCAGAGCTGGGGTAGATCCAGAGCAAGTGTGAAGGGGCTCATCGTCGCTTAGCTTTCCAGCCTGGAGAGGGGCTTTGGGGTGGCAGTGGGTCAGCTGGCTGCACATAGGTTTGGCTATCCCAGTTAGAACACTGAAATGTGTCCATATCTGTCAGTAAATGACTGAGGCCTTGGGCTTTTTTTTTTTTTTTTGAGTTGGAGTCTCGCTTTGCCGCCCAGACTGGAGTGCAGTAGCTACTCCCGGCCACCACAGCCTCGACCTGCTGGGCTCTGGCGATTCTTCCGCCTCAGCCTTCCAAGTAGCTGGAACTACAGGCATGCGCTACCACGCCCGGCTGATTTTTTGATTTATTGTGGAGATGAGGTCTCGCCAAGTTGCCCAGGCGGGTCTTGAACCCGTGGGATCAGTCAATCCACTCACCTCAGCCTCCCAAGGCATGAGATTACAGGCTGAGCCACCGAGCCCGGCTGCCTTGGGCTTCTTGAATGCTGCCTGTCATCTAGACACCTCAGGCCTACTCTGAAAATGACTTGGACCTCCTGGAGGCCCACACTGAAAGGTTTAATGGCTGGCACACCAGGAACACACTTCTGGAACTTGCTGGAACCCTTCGGATAGGTTTCTCCCTCCAACAATGTATTATAAATGCTTACACATACAGCAAAGTTGAAAGAATTTCACGGTGAATACCCACATACTCACCAAAGAGACTAACATCAGCACTTCCTGGACTTGCTTTATCACAAACCTCTCCACCTCTTCCCCCATCAACCCGTCCTGTTTTCTGTGCATTTCAAAGTTAATTGGCGGTGTCACTACACATCCCCCGTTACTTCTTGCTGTTAGAGTTTTTTAATATTTTGAAAAAACATTTGGATGTAGCCCCGGCTGGGTCCCTGTTCCTCAGGAAGGAGCACCTTGGACAGCTCCGGCCACACCCACCCGGCCGGCAGGGCCCCTGCTTGTGTTGTGGGAAGTGTCACCGCGGACTCCTGGCAGACTCTGGCTGAGCTTTGCAAGACGCTCCGCCCCACAGCCAGATTCTGCTCCCCACCGGGCTCCATCTTGGGCGCATGCTGCGGCAGAGCTGGACACTTTCGCTGGGGATTCCCTTCCTGGCCTCGAACCCTGCCTCTATCGACAGCTCTCTGCCCTTTAGTCTTCCTAGCCCTTTGTGTCTCTCTCCTGCCCCCTGCCCCCCGCCACAGGAACCCCCACCCCGTACCCATGATGCTCCCCTCACTATTCTCACATGCTTCCCTGATGTCTTTGCAGCTCTTTGGCTTTATCAACTTCTTCCTGTGGGCCGGGAACTGTTGGTTTGTGTTCAAGGAGACCCCATGGCATGGACAGGGCCAGGACCAGGGCCAGGGTCCCAGCCAGGAGAGCGCAGCTGAGCAGGGAGCGGTGGAGAAGCAGTAAGCAGCCCCACCTGGCTCCTGAACTGGACAGCACCTCTTCGACCACCTCCAGCTTCCAGGACCTCTCTTCCCCGCCCCCCAATTCCCCTCCCCCATTACTCTGGGCTCTGAGTTTTGACACACGGAAGGGCAGGAATCAGCTGTGGGAGACCTGGGCAGACCTTCCGGTGGCTTCCTCTCCCTCTTTTGCTGGAACCATGGTTGGAAGCTTAGTGCTTCTTGTCCACTCCCTGGATCCAGGCTCTTACTTGGGGTCTCACTTGTACCCTCACAGACTCTGAGAACCAGCCTCTGCTGCAGGTGGGGGTTGAGGGCAGGAAACCAGCCCTGAGACTGGCTCCTGACATCCACCTTTATATCAACCTGTCCAACTTCAATAATAGTGGGGGGAGGGGAAATCAGCCAGTAGCCCCTGGTCCCTTGTGTGGAGACCCCAACAAACAGTGGCTTGGTGACCTCTCCTCAGTGACTGTCATCTAGTCCCTCTGTCTGATCTCATCATCCCAGGGCTCAGTGTGCCTCCCACTGTTTTCTCAGGGCTCACACCATGTGTGAGCCAGGGAAGCCGATTAGCTTCCCTGTCCTTTAAAGGGTCCTGATTAGGCCTGGACTCAGCCGGGAGCAGATACATTGCAACTGAGTTGCAGCTTCAAGAAACTAAAGCCTTGGGGTGGAGCATGGTGGCTCATGCCTATAATCCCAGCACTTCGGGAGGCCGAGGCGGGAGAATTGCTTGAGCCTAGGAGTTCAAGACCAGCCTCAGTAACGCACTGAGACCTCATCTCTACAAAAAAGAATCAAAAAATTAAAAAGAAAACTAAAGCCAGTAGACTTGCTGGCAAAATCAGTTTCTTCGATCCTCTTAGTCCTCCCACTCACCAGGCTGGGGCACTTTCCGCCAACACTCTAAACTCCACTTACCCTCAAAACTCTTCCCTGTCCTTCCTGGCCTCCTTCTCGGGCTTGGTCTCACGCTTGGGATGCAAGATGCAAAGTCTAGGACCCACCCCTGCCCCCAGCCTCCCTGTCCCTCTCCCTTCCCCAGCCTCATGGGTCTGAGGCATTCAAGATCCTTTCTGGAATCTGACTAGGCCTTTCTTTTATTCCTGTGGGGCCAGAAAGGGGCTCTGGAAGGGCCCCAAGGACCGTCAAAGGCAAAGTTGCCCTAGAGCCCAGGACGTGGATAGATGGGCCCATTTCTTCCATACTTCCTTCTCAGTCCCCCCTCCCATTCTTCTCTGGTCTCTTCAGACGTCCCGTTCTCATCTTGACAATAGGGTGTGCCCTCTTCCTTTGCCCTCCCCTTCCTCCTTTGCGTTCTCACTTCTCTCAGGCTCTATCCTCTCCCCAGTCCAGGGCAGGCCGATGCGATTGGTGCTTCTTCACTGTGGGACCCAGTTCCATATTTGTCTTTGGTATGTCTCCTCTTCCCGCTACCTCCTTCAGTCCATCCCTGGGCTCCCAGCCTGAGAGTCACCGCTGTCTCGGTGAGGACCATTTGCCTCCCACCCAGCTCAATACACCTCACTCTGCCCTGGTCAGAGGGCTTCCCGGGGAAGGATGAAGAGAGAAGAATCCAACCACTTTCCAATCCAGTGCCAGCTGGCCCACTTAGCATCCCAAAGGTGAATGTGCCCTGTGGCAGTCTCTCCTCAGGATGGAGTCAACCCTCTTCCACCTCCTCACCTCTGTAAACACCACCTAGAGTAACTTGTGTATTACTGGGGCGCTTGGGAATCAGGACCTTTGACTTCATGCCAGTCATTTCCTCTGGGTCAGCTTTCCCACGTGATAGGGGACGAGTGACATTTAGATCCCCAAATGTTCCAGAGTCCTTCCGTGAAAGAATTAGGTTTTTGCTTTTTGCTTTCTATTTAGATTCTGGGGAAAAAGTTTGAGGAGGGTGGAAAGGAGATGGGGTGAGAGTGTTTCTAAGTCTGAGACTCTCTGTCCTGAGCTGTCCCCATGGTTACTCAATGACAAGGGGGGACAGATTTGCCTTCAGCTCCAGAGACACAGAGAACAAGGGGTGATCTTTATTTTTCTTCAGGCCGGCCCCTGTGGGGGTCTGTGAGCAGCTTCTATTGGAACTTTGTTTGGATTCTGTGTCTGTGTTTATAATTTATTTGAAATGTGCTAGATAGTGTTCTCATTTGGGGGCCTAAGTTAGCAACTGGCCCTTCAGCTAGGGAAAGGGGGTGGGGGTGGGAATATTCACGCCTGCCAAAGACTTCCAGCCCAGAACTCTCTCTAGAGCAGGGAAGCCTCTTTCTCCTTCTCCTCAAGAGACTATCTTGTTCTCAGTCAGAAGAGCCTTGATTTAGGCTATGGCCTCTCTCCGTGGCCTCCCTAAGAGGAAAGGCCACTTCACCTTATTACCTCTGCAGGGCTGCACTGGGCCAAGTGCCTCACAGGCCTCATGTCCCCTCCAACCAGGGCTGGCATCACCACTTTGCCTAGTAGGGCCCGAGGTAGAAGAAGGTGTCTGGTTTCTCCAGCTGCTACAGTAGACTCTAACCCTGCCAGGTGCCCACAAAGAGGCCTTTCCTGGACACGAGTTTTCTCCATTCTCAGGGTCATGAGCTCCTATTTCTGGGATTGTGGATCAGGGGTGGGGAGAGTATGTTGCATGTTGTTTTCTGGTGCTTGTTATTACACATTTGAATAAACAGTGCTGCGAGTATTTGCCATGAAGGAGCTAAGACTGGAGCCCTCCAGGGGATTTTTTTTCCTCTTCCTCTTTGTTGCTTTGGGTTCTTAGACAAATATCAGCATCTCCACCAAGATACCATTCCACTTCTTTCCACTCAGTGCCCCAAACGATAGAATCTGCTGGTTGAGCAGTTGTTCCCGGCAGACCTCAGTCTGGTGACATCTCCTCTTTTGGTGGCAGCCAATTAGTCCAAAGTAAGTGGAACTCATTAGCAAATATGAAGCAAGCTCAAAAGGTGAGAGATAGTGGCTTCCACGGGGCTGTTTTCATTTGCTCTCCTACCATCTGTGACCCAAACAAGCTTCCTGCTGGGAGTTGAGAACCATATGCTTCACTCTCTAAACTATAAGGTTCTTGCTGAACAAACTTGTACCTCGATTACCCTTCAGATAGTCACACACTACATTTACATTCCCTAGAGAAACACTCTTGGGCACAATTGTACATTCCATTTCACCAGGTTCCTGGACCTCCCAGTGATCATCTGTGGCTCTCAGGTTAAGAACCCCTACCCTCAGAGATTATCCTTGAAGTACTCAAACCTTCTCTAGATGAAAAGGAGAAGAAAGTCTGAGGTCTTGAAGTCATAGACCTTGGCTCACTTGCTTCAAAACTTGATTTCTCCTTAGCTAAATAGATAAGTGTGGAGGTGAGTTGTGAAAGGCTGAGGAGGGGAAAGAGGATTAGTATTTCTTTTCTGATATGATTGGGGGACTTTTGTCTCTTGATTGTGCGAGGCTGAGAAGAAGAAAGGTGGATGATTAAGGTACTTTCCAGATCTTAGCAAGGAAAATGACAGGTCTGATGAGAAATCTCCCTATGCCGAGGCTTCGGTAGCAGCCCTTCCAGCAGAGAAAATATTCATTCGAAAAAGAAGCCAAAGTAATAGATGGAGTCAGAGTCCAGCCAGGGTTTGGGAAGAGGCGGTACAGGGTATCGATCGCAGTTCTCAGGAGGAGAGAGACAGATCAGCAGAGATGCCGCAAACACTAGCAGCCTCGGGGCCACCCCAGTTCCGGGGCTGGCTCTGGCTGGCAGACAGCCTTCTGTCATCCTGACAGGTGATTTTGGTCCGCTCAGCCAGGTCCTCCCAAACCCAGACAACGCCACTCCGCCGTCTGCTCTGCATCAGAGCAGCGTGGCTTTCCCACAGAGGAGGCACGACAAGGGAGCCGAGGCCCTCCCCCGTTCCAACCCCTGTGTCCTTCAGCACATCCTACAGACTCCCTCCCCTTGCCCTTCTGATTCACAGCGCCCACCTCCCTGCACCTACCCCATTCGATCTACAGGGGAGCCGAGTCGCTTCGCGGCCGCCAGCCCGGGAAGGGGCGCCAGCCAGCGGGCGGACGCACGGCTACGAGGGGGCGTCTGGGCAGACGGAGGTTTGGGGCCGGGGCGTGTGTGCGGTGAGCTCGGGAGAGTGAACCGGCAGCACAAAGGATGTGTGCCCAAGGGTTAAAAGGGGAGACCTTGGGGCTCTGGTCTTCTCTCTTCCCCCCGCAAGCGTGCATTTCGGAAGGGCGCTCGCGGCAAGCTCGCTAGGCAGCGGCATCCGCTCCGAGACTACATTCCCCAGAAGGCTATGCGGGAGGGAGGCGGGGGGAGCAGGCAACCTGCTTCGCGCGTGCGCAAAGAGTGAGCTGGAAAGGTAGAGGGGAGAGGGGAGGCGTGCCCGCGGCGGGGCGAGGGGGAGGGGGCCGCGCGGCGGCGGCGCCGGGGCGGGCGCGCGTCCGCGGCGGTGATGGCGGTGCGTGAACGCGCGGCGGCAGCAATGGCCGCTCTGGAGCGGCGGGTGCCGAGTCTCGATGACTTCGCGGGACAGAGCTGGAGCTCGTGGGTGGAGCGGGCCGACCTGCCCGCGGCTGACGGTGAGTGAAGCCACCCTAGCGTCCGGGGACCCCATCACTGTCTCCCCTCCCCCCTTCCGGGCCCCCGCCAGCTGAGGGGAGCCGCCGACTGGAGCCGCCGTCCGGCTCCCCGGCCCCCCAAACAAAGGACCCGCCGGGTCCTAGTGCCCGCCCGTTCCGTCACCTTCGCGCCTCCGGGTCCTAGCGCCGGCTCACCGCTCGCAGCCCACCCTGCCCACCTCTGTCTCTGCTGGTGCCCAGGACCTGCCCCCACATAGGCTTGTCTTTATCTTTCTCTCTGCCTGCTGGCCTCCAGCTCCCGCCCCTCCTGCACCTGCCTCCGGCTTTCCCCATCCGCAACAGTCCTCTCCACGTGTTTCCCACGCACCCCACTTCTGTGCCCCCTTCCTCACCCCCCTTGTTCCTTCGCCTTTTGCCCCACACCTCCTGCTCCTTTTCGGCGTTCGCCTGCGGCTGCGGTGCTTTTGGACCCCCGCCCTCCGCAGTAGTTCGTCTGTCCATCCATCTATCTATCCTCTCTCCCTCCATCCTTCGGTCCGTCCATCCGTGCCTCCAGCCCTCTGTCCTTCCCCGGGCCTCTTGCCCTGCCTCTTGGCTCTCTCCTCTGACTCCCACTTTCTCTAGGCCCCTGAGTGCCTTTAATGAGTGGGCCTACAGCCCCTTCTTCTGATCTTTGTCTCCTGGGCCCCAGGGGGCACCTGGCCTCGTGGCCTTTGAGGGTGACAGCAGGCATCACGCCCCTGAAGAAGTTTGCAAGTGAGAAGAGGTGGAGGAGGAGACCGCGTGGAGGGGTCTCTAATGACACTTGTTCTCCTCGGAGACATTTGACTCCCAGCTTGGTTCTGTCCGTCATTCCCCACGCTTGCATTTAACGGACTTCCAAGAGTGGGAGCTGCCCCTTGTCTTTTGCATGCCCAGCCCACCACCCCTTATATCTGGATCTTATATAAGACTGTCAACAATCTTCTCATCCTAGAAAGGGGCATATCTGTTAATGGGCATCAGACAGCAGACCTAAGTGGGAGCCCGGGCCACCCTGGGACTGCCCCGTGCTGGGTGGGCTAGGATGGGGCCATTGTCAGGGTCTGGGTGCATTGAGAACCGGAAATGGAGTCAGATGGGTTTGGTGACTCAGAATTGATTTTTTTTCCGAGGGACAGGGAGGGGGCGTAGAGGAGGGAGGGGGGAGGAGTAAGGTAGGGGGATGGGGAAAGAGCTGCTGTGCACAGCTAAGATGTTTTTGTCATTAACCCAGAAACTGAGGTACAAGGGCAACCCCTGCCCAAAGCCCCCCTAAGAAGGGGAGGGGCTTGCATAGCTGACCAAGGAGACTTGGAAGATGCCAAAGGGCCAAAGACAGCAGCTTCTCTGCTCTGTGACCGTCCTGTCAGGGCGGGACCGAGAAGCTGGGTGTCAACTCTGAAGATTCTCTGGTAACCCACGTGGAGCAAAATTGAGTTCATGGGGGTTGGGACCTGGGAGAGTATCTGTTCGGGATGCCACAGAGTAGCAGGAAGGACCCATCTGAGAAATCTCTAGAAGAGACTCAGGGATTCGTAGAAAATTGCGTTAGGTACTGTTTCCTCTTTAAATGGGGAAGCAGGCCCAGAAAAGAGGTGATTTTTACCCACAGTCACCCAACTAGTTAGCAGTGGGACCCTGAAACGCACCTAGAAGTGAAGGGTCCACAAGAAAGGTGGCTGCATTCTTCTTAATGATGGGACTGTCGAATTCCGATGCAGCAGGTGAAGGACATGGGCCCTGGAGAATGACCCACTGAAAGGTTCTCCAGGTGGTCCTGAACACTAGAAGCTTGTCAGAGAGCCTGGGCCTCATACTGTCAGGCTGCAGGCCCTGCTTGCGTAGGTAGTGGCCGGGGCTTCTGGGAAGGGGTGGTCCTTCTAAGCTGTTTCTCCTCCAGGGGCTGAGCTGGAGGAGAGTAGCAAAAACACGAAGAAGTTGGATGCCATGACCCTCATCAAAGAAGGTGGGAGTCAGCACACACTCGGGCTGGGACCCAAGGCAGACAGGACCACCCTCCGCTCTCCCCCACACTCCAGAAGGAGATGGTTGCTTGAAGCAGCAGGTCTGGGGATCTTCATTTGGATAGGTCTGAGTCAGCCCGTTGCCCTGGCACCTGTGACCTGTGGTTAGAGACCCAAATCATGGGGGGTTGCCCACTTGCCCACTCACTTGACGCCCATTGCTTTGGGACTGCTTAGATGGAACTCTAGAAGCCGGGAGCATCCAGCATAAATCCGCTTGTGTCAGCTGGGAGGTGAAGTGTCCTCTGAGTGGGGGGATGGGAATGCTCTCTGATCTCACAGGAATCCCTGGGATCCCCAGCCCCAGTGATACAGGCTTCTGTCATTGCAGACATGTCCATCTTCGGGCACTGCCCCGCCCATGACGACTTCTATTTGGTTGTGTGTAACCACTGCAGTCAGGTGGTGAAGCCTCAAGCTTTCCAGAAGCACTGTGGTGAGGGGAGCCCCAGAGAGGAGATATCGGGGACAGGGGAGGGTGGAGCATGAAACATGGAAGACAGGGTCAGCTGGGAGGTCGTGTGGGGTGATGGAGGGCAGCAGTGGGGATGGGAAGGTCCTGGGGTGGCTTCAGAGCAGTGTGGGGGTCGGGGTGGTTGTTGGAACAACGTTCTAGCATCCAGTGGAGTTAGGGAGGAGCTAAGAGGTTTAGGAGTCTTGCAGGCTCAAATTCAGATGAGAAGGAGATAGAGGAACTGTCCGGTGAATGGAAACTCACACTCTCTAGTGTGAGTCCGCGGGCAGGGCTGAGTTGGGGAAGGAGGCCACTGGCACCACTCACTCAGTTACTCTCTCCACCTCCTGGTGACAGAAAGAAGACATGGGCCCCTCAGCAAGCTTTATGCCCGGGCCCCACCCCCACCTCCAGCCCCTGCCAGCTCTCAGAAATGCCATGTAGTGAATGGGCAGGGCCCGGCTTGTAGGGCCCCGGGTTCCACCAAAACCTCCTCCAGGGAGAAGGGCCCGGGGTCCCGGAACCGTGGCCACCAGCCTCCTGAGAAGACCCAGAAGGACAACCTCTGGTAAGGAGAGACTGGAGACTCCCTGAGCCTGGCCCCGAACCTGGCCCTGACCCTAACCTGGGGAGGGGTTGACACCCACGGCAGCAGCCCTGGGTCAGCAGCCCCGGGCCGAGGGTAGTGTTCACAGCAGGAGGTAGCCACACTATCTGTGGCTCTGTTCCATGTATTCCAGGGAACATGGGGTCTCCTTTTCCCCTGTTCCACACCCCTGCTGGAACCCACCCAGATTCCAGGGCTGGGAAAGAGATGGCTCTGGGCTAGAGTCCAGGCCCCGGGCCCAGCCTCCTTGCCCCCAGCCAACACCCTCTTTCCGTGTGTAGCCTTTTCGTGCCTGTGGTGAATCTGGAGAAGATGTCCAGTCTCCCGAAGCCCGATGGCCATGGGATCAGGGTGGCCCCGCCCTCTGCTTTTCTCAGCCAGCCGGGCGGCCTCACCAGGGACTCCCCTGGAAAAACCCCCATGGCGCCTCCTTCTAAAGAACCTCCTGGCAGAGAGAGCATCGAGATAATCCCCAGTGAGGTGTCCAGTCACCGGGTCGAAGGCAGTCCTCCTGAAAAGGAGCCTGGTGGGGCCAGGCTGCCCCCTAAGACCCACCGGAAGATGGCTCGTGAGTAGTGTGGTCTTGGGGTCAGCAAGGTAGAGGGGGCTTCCTCGGGCCGCTCTGTCCTTGGGTCAGATGGGGGGGAGGTCAGGAAGGGGTGGGCCTGGCCATCGCGGGTTGCCCTGTCGCCTCTGGACCTGCTTGCTCCCTGGTAAGCTTCTCTCAAGCCCTAGGCTCCTGCTTGAGGCCAAGGGAACCTGTGCTCAAGAGGTGATATTCTTCTTCCTCACCTAGACCCAGGGCACCAGACACATCTTGCAGCTGGTTTCTGTGGCATCCCAGATGCCTCTGGCTGCTCTTGTTTCTTGATGTGTGTTGCCCTGCTTGCGGCTTGACGTCCCAGAAGGAGTACCTAGGATAGGGTGGGAACCAGGAGGGTTATCAGGCCCATGGAGAGATGCTGGAGCCTGGAGGAGTTTCTCTGGAAGGCAGAGCCCCAGGCTTGAGGGCTGAACACTTCTGCCTTAGTGCCAGTGTTTCCCACGCCCTGAGCAGGAAGAGGCCAAATCCTCTTGTGGGCCTCCTGGAAATGACCTTGAGGGTCATTGGAACCGCTTTCCCCACAGGAAAGGAGTGCGACCTCAACAGGCAGTGTGGGGTCATAAATCCAGAGACCAAAAAGATCTGTACCCGCCTGCTGACCTGCAAGGTAACCCCCACTCCCACCGTACCTGTCCCCAGCAGGACTTCTCTCGCCTTCCCTGGGCAAGGAGAGGAATTTGGATGCCGTTGAAGATCCAGCTCGAGGGCTGGGGGTTAGGCCCACCCCAGGGAAGGGGAGAGGAGGCTGCCCCTGGTGGGCACAAGTTGGGAACAGCAGGAGCCGGGTGGCTTCCAGATCCTTCCATGCAAAAGATGGATTTGGGCCCCATGGGAGAGTGAGACAAAGACACACCAACACACCTGCAAACACATTCACACCCCTCCATATGCCCCCCACCCCATCCAGGTCAGAACGCACCACTGCCCTTCACCCCTGCTCAGCTCTCACTCCTCCCCACCCCGGCACCCCACTGTATTCTAGATCCACTCAGTACACCAGCGCCGGGAGGTCCAGGGCCGGGCCAAGGACTTTGACGTGCTGGTGGCAGAGCTGAAGGCCAGCTCCCGCAAGGGGGAGTCTCCCAAGGAGAAGAGCCCAGGGCGCAAGGAGCAAGTGCTGGAGCGCCCCTCCCCGGAGCTCCCCTCCTCAGTCCAGGTGGTGGCAGCGGTGGCTGCTCCCAGCAGCACTTTCCCGGCTCGTGCCAAGACCTACCCATACTGTTCACTGCCCAGGTACGTCCAAGACCCAGGCCCCACCTCACCGGGGGATACTTGCTCCCTCAGCTACCAGGGACCCCTGGAGACAGGCTCAGGGAGTGTCCTGGAAGATATACTCGCTCAGCCCTGAGTATGGGGGGATGCCCGGGGTTTCCTGGCAGTGGTGTAGAAGCAGGTGACTCCCCGTTTCTGTCCAAGCATACCTCAGTCCCCCATCCTCTGTAGTGTGTCTGATCCAACGCCCGGGAGACAGACATTTCCCCAGCTGCCTGCAGTAAGCCACAACTTGTCACCGGGGAGCCGAAAGGGTCACGATCCTGGGCGAGGCAGTCCTACTGTGTATTCATTCCCTGGCCCCTTCGTGTGCAGAGGCTGCGCTGGACCCCGGGGAGAGCCTGTCTTGCCGAAGGAGTCACACATGCATCTGTGCCCGTCACACGAGGGGCAGACACGAAACTCAGGCTCAGCTCACAGACAGGCTCACAGGATATGTGATGCCAGAAGGGGGTTGAGAGAGTTGACTGGGCTGACCAGAGCTGGGTGCAGTTTTACTCTGAAGATTTTCTGGAGGAGGCGAATCTGGAGCAGATTTTCCCCCTGAGGAGGAAGGGTCTGGGAAGTGAAGGGCTGGGGCGAGAATCCCTGGGGAACTGTGGCCCCTGGTCTCTCTGTCTCCTCCTCTGTGAGCTCTGAGGCTCTCTCCTATCCCTCCCTCTGTCGTCTTCCCCTGACTGCCCAGCTGGGTATCTGCCCTGGTGCCCTGCTTTCTGAGCTTGGCGGGTTCAGGGACACCCTGCCCTGACCCCACACCAGTCACATCACCCTTACATGCCCTTTGGCCCTTCCAGGTCCCGGGTCTCCTCTGAGAGTGAGTTGGATGACGAAGGCCCCTGTGGTGGTGATGGGGACCCAGGCCTGTTCCCCTTCCCCCTGCCCCGGGGTGGGGCCCAGGCCTCCAGCGAGGAGAGTGAGGAGGAGGGGACATCTGACGACCTCCACCTCCCCCCTGACTGCCATTATGCAACCCGGCCCCCGCGGCCACAGGCGGTAAGGACCTGGGGCAGGGGCCGGGGTGGGGCGGCCCAGCCCTCTTGGCCCACAGCGTGGGGAGGAGATCAGAGCCTGAGCACACACGCCCTTCCTGCACCCCGGGCCCTGCCAACCATGCACCTTCCTTCTGCCTCTAGTTCTGCACCTTTGGGAGCCGGCTGGTGAGCCCAGGATGCTACGTGTTTAGCCGCCGGCTGGACCGGTTCTGCTCAGCACTCAGCTCCATGCTAGAACGGCACCTCAGCTCACACATGTGGAAGTGAGTCTCTCGGGCACAAGACTTCCGTGCCCAGGCCCCAGGCGCAGGAGGGCTTCAGAAGCCCTGACCCTCACATAGACCTATAGGTGTGACTTGGCTTGTTGGCCAGGACCTCAGACTGGGATGGCATGAAGCGCGGGTGGGAAGACTTGGCAGCCTGGAGCTCAGCTGAGGCAGGGCATGAATGGGTGGTCTGAGGATGAATCTAGACTCTTGTACCTTTGGGTGCCAAGGGATGGAGGAAGCAAGCTTTAAACTCAGGTTCTTAATGGGTCTCCCTGCCAGGGATTCCCTTCTGTCTTGTGCTGGCTTCCTAGCTCTCAGTTCCGGCATCTCCCAGCAGATGGCAGCAACTCTGGCTATTTCTAGGTGGGGCAGAGAGGTTGGCATGTGTTGTTGGTGGGAAGCCCTCTTGTTTGCTTGGCAGTCACAGTGGAACTCTCTTTGCTGCAGGAAGATCCCACCGGCGGCTGAACCTCCGTCCCACCTTATCAACACCCCCTTACCTGCTCCCCTGAGCCCATCCCCTGTGGGCAGTTGCCCCCGCCTTCCAGGCCCGCCCCCTAGACCTGCCTGCCCAGCCTCCACACCCCCCACCAAGGACAGCCTTGTCCCCAGCTACCCTGCAGGTTCCCCGAGTGTGGCAGCTGCCTGCAGCCAGGCGGAGTGCATGGGCGGGAGCCAGGCTATCACCTCGCCACTGCCTGCCAACACACCGTCCCCGTCCTTCAGCAAGCTGCCGCCTTCCAAGGCCAGCAAGTCATCCAAAGGCAAGGACGGGACGGAGGCCGAGGCCCCGTCTCGAAAGCGGAAGTTATCCCCAGGCCCCACCACTTTCAAACGGACCTGCATCCTGGAGCCCACTGGAAAAGGCAAGCCCTCTGGCTGCCGGGGCCTCTCGGCCAAGACTAAAACAGCCCTGGCCATGGGGCTTAACGGGACAGTGGGACCAAGAGTGAAGCGGGCAGGGCCCCTGGACTGTCGGGGGTCCCCTCATCAGCCCCCCACACCGGTCAAGGCTTCTCAGCTGGAGAACCGGGGAGTGGCTGGACACCCAGCCAAGGCCCTGACAACCAGCTGCCTCTCTGAGGAGGAGGTAGCCAAGAAGCGGAAAAACCTGGCCACTTACTGCCGGCCAGTGAAGGCCAAGCACTGTCAGGCTGATGCCCCTGCCGCTGTGGCCTGCCCTGTGCGCCGCAAGAAGCCGGGCCCGGCCCTGGCCTTTGAGGAGAAGTGCTCTACACTGAAGGTACCAGCCCAGCTCCCTGAAGACGGATGAGGGTGGGGTGCACAGTGGGTGCCTGACAGAGAAAGTGCTAAGCTGGTGCTCGTGCAGGGAAGGGGCAAGAGGGGCAGTTGAGAGAGTTCCTGGATTGTCTTCTTCAGGGAGAGGTAGGTCAGCTCTTAGCAAGACGACCCCAGCTTTTGCTTGGGGGACCCTTCCCTATCCCAGCCCTCTCCCTTGGGCTGAGGAGATGCCATACCGTGCTACCTCTGCTGCGCTCTACTCAGAGCGCCACTGCTTTCTGAATTGGCTGCGGCCCTCACTCCAGGTCCTGGAGCTACCTTGGAGTTTGGTTCCCTGAGCCATGGCTTGACATGCTGAGCAGCAGGGTGGGTGGGCTGGTCTTGCTCGTTGGTTCTCCCTCTGGGTATCAGGGCACTGAAGGTCAGGTACACAGCCCAAGGTCCACAGATGCGTGTGTGCCCACCTTGCTCATGTGCTCACCTCTGGGTTTTCAGGACAAGTTCTTCAGGGTTTCTAGGAAAGCCTGCAATAGGTTTATTTCCTCTTCTGATGGGAGGCTTCTGATCTCAGCCAGGAGGGACTTCTTGGACATGGGATGCGGGTGTTCTCCTGTTTGGGCGTGGTCCTAGACCACGTGTGTTCTCCAGCTCTGCTACCTGGCTGCCCGTGTTGGCCTGGCATTCACCTGTCCCCTTGCAGTTTGATTCCCCAGGCCAGCAGGAAACCAAGCTTTAGCCCGTACAGTCCGCACAGTTCAGGGAGGAGGACAGCCCGTAGGTCCCACCCTGACCGTCTCTCACCTCTTGTCTTCCTGCAGTCAAAAGCCCATTAACAAGAAAGTGCCTGCTCGCCGCAAGGAGCCGCCAGCACCTCCTCCCCGCCAGATCTGGGCCCCAGGCTGCGGCCGCTTTTTATAACTTTATATTATTTTTTTTAAGAAAAAAACTCTTTAAAATACCTCAAGACTGTCTCCCTATTCTGTTGCTGCTAAGAAAATATAAAAACAGAAACATAGAAAAGGAAAGAAAGAAAAAGTAACAAAACGAGTGTCCTTACTGTCCCCAGCCCCACCCTGGGAAGTTGATGATAGGCAGCCAGGCTCCAGCTCCCAGAGCTTCCCTTCAAGAGCCTCTCCTGCTCATTATTCTTTTTCTGAGTTGGAGTCTTACTCTGTCGCTCCGGCTGAAGTGCAGTGGCACATTCACGGCCACCCCAGCTTCAACCTGCTGGACTCGGGCGATCCCTCTGCCTTAGCCTCAGCCTCCCAAGTAACCAGAACTACGGGCATGCACTACCATTCCCGGCTAATTTTTAATTTTTATTGTAAAGACGAGGTCTCGCCAAGTTGCCTGGGCTGGTCTTGAACCCGTGGGCTCAGGCAATCCACTTGCCTCAGCCTCCCAAAGTGCTAGGATTACAGGCTAAGCCACTGAGCCTGGCCGTGCTCATTATGTTTTTATTTTGGTCCTCTTAAATGGTGTGGGAATGTCTGGGGTTTGTTTGGGGGGCGGGGGGATGTTTTCTCTCTAGATAGGATGGTGAGGCGGGTGGCTCCCCAGAATCGACCCCAGAGACTACACGTACCCTTGGGAAGGGACACTTGAGGGGGGCAGGGAGTCACGCCCCTGGATCTGTTCCTGGACCCTTGTCCCGAATATCTGTGGGAGCTGACTTGTGGTCCTTTTCGGGTCTTCAGCAACCCTAGGCCTCCAGCGCTGGAGTTACTGCGTCACTTTCTCTAGCTGTTCCTGCTCTTTCCGCCTCTCACCAGTAGCCTCATTTTCTCAATCACTTAGGGAGGTGAGCTGGGTTGGTAGCTGCTGTCTGCATGTCCCATCCCACTGGACAGCCTGTCTTGGCCTCTTTCTTCCTGGCCTGTGGGTCTGTCCTTAAGGAAGGGGTGGAGCCTTTCCCAGGCAAGCCTCCTTGGGCTGAACCACACCTTTTTTGGAGGCAGGAGGGGAAAAGGTATCATCCCTTGCAGAACGTGCAGTGTGGGAGGCCACAGGGGCGCGGGAGGACCCGGTCCCTCTGGATCACCCGGCTCCTCAGGGCCAGCAGCTGTTGAGGAGGCGGCAGGGCTGGGAGTGCCCTAGTTCTCCCACGAGTCTCACTGGGGACAACTGCTGTGCAGAGAGGAGATTGGCTGCTCCCTCCTTTGGTCCTCAGGCTTGAATTCACCAGGAATTCACAGGGTGCTATTTGTGGGCCTTGTCCTTTCCTATGATTTTCCTTGCTTTCAGGCAGGGAGGACTCTGGCTCCCTCAACACAACAGAAGAGATGATGGGAGAGAGTGAGCAGCCAGGGAAAGCCAGCACTACCCGAAAGCTGCTCAAAACACTGGTTTCACACTCTTGGTTCTGCGTACCAGTGTGTGACTTGGGGTTTCACTGAAATCAGTTTCCACCAATGCAGTTTCCGCAGGCTGCTTGGCATGCAAGCCCTGGTAGACCCACACATGCAAATGAAGGTGGGCAGGGCGCGGTCCCGTCCCCCTCTGTCCCAGCTCTCGGGGGAGCGCCTCTCGGGGCCCTCGCGTTTCCCCCCCCGGGCCCCCCAGAGGGCGCTGTGAGCGACTCCGCCGCACGGCCCGCGGCGTCCCCGGGGAGGAGCCTCTCGCGGAGCCGCTGCCGCCGCCTCCGCGACCGCAAACCCGGAAGACGCGCCCCGGCAGCTGGAGAGTGCGGGCCGGCCCGGCGCGGCCATGCAGCCGCTGGAGGTAGGTCTGGTTCCCGCTCCAGCGAGGGAGCCGACACTGACCCGCTGGCTGCGGAGAGGCAGCGGGATCTTGGCGCACCTGGTAGCTCTGGGCTTCACCATCTTTCTGACCGTGCTGTCCCGGCCAGGAACCAGTGAGTGTGCGGGCGGGGCGGGGCCGCGGAAGGGGGCGGAGCCGAGATGCTGGAGGGGCCGCGCCTGGGAGCGCCGGGAGCGGGGACCCCGAGCCGTGGAGGGGAGCCGGTGGAGGGGCTGTAGGGGCCTGGGGGGCGGGACCCCGGGGCGCCTGGAAAGATGGGGCTCTGGGTGCTGTGGGGAAGGGCAGACGAGGGAAAGACCGAGCGACTTCCTCAAAAGCAGGGCCCCCCCCGATGGAGGACAGCGGTGAAGGAGGGCGGCCAGGGTCTGCTCTAGGATGGGGCTGACAGCTGAGAGGGGCTGAACGGGGAACCCGGGCCGAACTGGCTCGTGATTGTGGGGAGGCCCTCTTGGTCGCTCACCCCAAGGCCCTTGGCTGCTCCCCTTCGCCCTGAGTTCCTGATTACAGATTAGGGTTGGGATGGTACCCTGACCTTTCTCCTGTGCCAGATCCTCTGGGCTCCAGCTAGCGACAGGAGTAGGAACAATGGTGTCCAGCCTCAGCCTCTTCTCTTTGGTTCTTAGGTCTTTTCTCCTGGCACCCTGTATTCATGGCCTTGGCGGTGAGTTTGGGCTTGTCTGCAACTGATTTGTTTGGGTATACCTCATGTCACCCCCTAGGGAAGCAGCCACCCTTCAGAAGGCCCAGCCTTTTTAAGACTCAGAGAGGTGAAGGCCCCATCTTTCCCTGCAACTTACGGAATGGGAAACAAGGAGGGCTGGCCCGGGTGTAAAGTGTCAGGTGGTTGAAATGAGTGGGAGGGCATGGAAGATATTTCTTTCTCCACCGGGGCCTAAGAGGAAGAAGTGGAAGGGGTGTTATCCAGTCCTCTCCACCCTTGTCCCCTGAGTTCAGGAAGAAGTTCAACATTTGCTGTTCCACCAGTCGAGAACTGGGAGTCATCGTCCTTGGAGGTTGGGTGGGGGATGAATCCTGGACTTGCACTCAAGTGCTGATTCCCAGTTATTTCCAGAAATGCTGACCCATAAGGCTGGTGATCCTTGGAGGACACTCCTTGGCCCCTCCCCTTTATTCTCTTTATCTGGATGTATGACAGTACCTTTTTCTCACACCTCCAAGCCAACCCCCAAGCTCACTGACCCTCTCCTGTGTTCACAGTTCTGCCTCTGCATGGCTGAGGCCATCCTACTGTTCTCGCCCGAACACTCCCCGTTCTTCTTCTGCTCCCGAAAGGCTCGGATCTGGCTCCACTGGGCAGGCCAGACCCTAGCCATCCTCTGTGCAGCCCTGGGCCTGGGCTTCATCATCTCCAGCAGGACTCGCAGTGAGCTGCCCCACCTGGCGTCCTGGCACAGCTGGGTAGGGGCCCTGACGCTGCTGGCCACTGGTGGCCAGGCACTGTGTGGACTCTGCCTCCTCTGTCCCCGGGCAACCAGGGTCTCGAGGGTGGCTCGCCTCAAGCTCTACCATCTGACATGTGGACTGGTGGTCTACCTGATGGCTACAATAACGGTGCTCCTGGGCATGTACTCTGTGTGGTTCCAGGCCCAGATCACAGGTGCAGCCTGGTACTTGTGCCTGGCACTGCCCCTCTATCCAGCCCTGGTTATCATGCACCAGATCTCCAGCTCCTACTTGCCAAAGAAGAAAATGGAGATGTGAGTTCCTCTGAGCTCTGAATCTAGGCGGGACACCTGTCTTGGACTCCAGTGCTTCCTTTGGTGACCTACAAGGGACCCACTTCAGAAGCGGTCAGGCTTTTGCACTTCTCGGCTGGGCCAGGAGCTGCAGAAGACCAGGCTGCTACTGTTGCGGGATAACTGAGTGGGCCCCAGCAGGAAACATACTGGTGCGAGTGGAAGGTGATGGAGAGCTTGATCTCGAAGCCTCCTCTCTGGATGGGAGAGAGAGTGCTGGGCGCTGGTGGTGGTCACAGTGGTGGTGGTCATTGCTTAATCCTGTGCCTGATGAAGAGCTGGGTTTCTGGAAGTTATGAATGGCAGCGTGGATATCTGGGCCACGTTTGAGAAAGCAGTGTGAGGTAGTGGAGCGAGCTGGTGGGTCTTGTTTATGGGGTATCGTCCTCTTAGTCTCTACCGTGTGACCTTAGGTAAGTTTCATGTCTCAAGGCCTCAGTCTCCTGATCAGTGAAATGTTTCTCAACAGTCTGCAGGTTCCTTCTGTCCCTGACATTCAGTGTCTGTCAGGTTGATGTCACAGAATACGATCCCAGCTCTATACTATGTGGACCACTTGGCATACTCAGAATGTCATTCTGACATTCATTCTCCCTTTAATCCCCTGGCCTAGAGAGACAGGAATGCCCTCGGGGCTATTCAGAAATCTGTGCTGATTTGGCCCCTGGGCCAGGGCACAGGGGTCAGGTAATGTGGAGAGAAGGGGTGCAGGTGAGGGTCTTCTGGACTACAAGGCAGTAGAAGCACCGAAGTCACTTAAAGCTTTTGGAGGAACAGGGACACTGGTTTAACCAATCTGTGCTCCTGGCCGGGCTGCATAGCCCAGCCAAGAATGCTGTTCAGGCCACTGCGGAGTCTGGGCTGAGGCCTGCAGGACCTGGCGTGCTCTCTCCCCTGCCATCCATCGTCAGGGCAGAGTACTCCTGGGCACTCATGCTCTATCCTTCCTAGGGCTTGAGTTCTTGCCTTTTTAGCACATAGCTTCTTGGCACTTTTTCAGCGCTTTTAATAAGGGCAAGGAGGTGGGGCAGGGCCCTTCCGATCCAAGGAAAACAAAGTCTCCCTGGCTCCCCTTCCCCCCTTGTTACCTAAGCTTCCCTCAGTTGTTGTCTCTTGCCAGCTCTCTGGCCCAAGAGGGGGCTGAGTTTGGTGCCAGCTGGCAAATGAGGGTTGGGTTTTCCTCTGTGCAGAGACCCCTCCTTGTTCTAGCCAGAAGTAGTCCCCAGACTGCCCTTGGTGGGGAGGGCTGGATGCCAGACTGGTTAGCTGTGGTCTGGCTCAGCTAGGGAGATGGGACCCCCATAGATCACAGCAAGGACCGAAGACAGCTGAGCCAAGAAGCTGCTGTTGAGGTAGGTAGACCCAGCTCACAGGGGACCCCCGGAGGCCTGGGGGATTGGGGCTACAGCTCCAGCTCCCGGGAGCAGGGCAGGTGTTCCTGGGTGTCGGGATTTTGGATGTCCCAGGTCTTCCAAAGATTCCAGTCCTCCTCTTAGTAGCTCAGAAGCAAGGGGGTTGGTGACACTCAGTAGTTCTGAGTGGGGCCTGCACAGGCAGAAGTGTCCTCTAGTATATCACATCATGTCCTGGGGAGACTGCAGCCGCCAGGGCACCCTAGACACTGCGTGTCCAAAAGAGACCCCTGCTCTGCAGAGGGGGAGTGTCCCTTTGCTTCCATCACCTCCCTCCCTCTCAAACTTTCCAGTGTGGGTTGAACTTAGAAGCTGCATGGAGATTCTCACATACCGTCCCCTGGTTCCAGGGGTCACATCTCCCCTCTTCACAGCCAGTGCTGGGGGACCCACCCTACGTGCAGCAGCGGAGGAGGGCCAGGAGACTTCACCGGCCTGCTCTGAGAGCAAGCAGGCAATGCCGTAAAGCCTGAGCCGGCTCGAGGTGTCGCCTCCTCCCAGGTGGTGCGGGGGCTGGTGGGCGGGCGGGCAGGCGTGCTGACAGCCGGCAGTTTGCGTGGGCTGTGCCATCTGATGTCTATTCCCAGCCCTGGGAGGAAGGGGGAGTCATTTATATTCTGCAGGAGGAAGGGACCCAGCTGCCGCCTCTATGACCAGCGGACCTGGAGGACCTGGAGGGCAGGGGCACAGGGCAGGGAGTTGGGCACAAGTGGCCTCAGGCTCAACCAGGCCTGCCTGCAGTGTGGGGAGCAGGTCAGCAGGGGGAGCCCTTCATCCTGGCAGGCGGGCGTGGGGGGGCTCCCCCCTCCTCTCCATTTCTCCATCACCACCTGCCCTCACATCCTGGGGCAGCAGCTGGACAGCCATTAGACCTCAGTGCAAGGGCACTCTTCCTCCAGCTGGGATCTCTGTGGCTACCAGCTGCACATGTCTCCTGGCCGTGCGTCCCCTCCTCCCCGTGTCTACTGACGTCTGGGGTGTTCACTGGGCTCCTCAGCAAAGTGACAGCAGCCTGGGGGAGAACCAAATGGCTTGCCCCTTTGCCCTTGTTCTCTGGCTAGGGAAAGCTGCTGGCAGTCAGCCTTAAAAAAAAAAAAAAAGCCAGGGTGCTCAGATTTTTTTATTTTGGTTTGTTTTTTGAGTTGGAGTCTCACTCTGTCGCCCAGACTGGAGTGCAGCGGCCGCTCCTGACCACCGCAGCCTCGACCTGCTGGGCTCCGGTGATCCTTCCGCCTCAGCCTTCCAAGTAGCCGGAACTACAGGCGCACGCCACCACGCCCGGCTAATTTTCGATTTATTGTAGAGATGAGGTCTTGCCAAGTTGCCTAGGCGGGTCTCGAACCTGCCTATCCACTGCCTCAGCCTCCCGAAGGCGTGGGATTACAGGCTGAGCCACCAAGACCGGCTAGAATTTTTTTTAAATTGCGTGTTATTTGCACACATTTTCATATCAAACTAAGTTCTGATTCCCAATTTGATCCTCCAAGTTTGATTATATTCAGATTCAACCTTGAGGACATTAGACACAGATGGTTTTTGTATCCAAATCTGAATGGTCATAAATAAGATTACCCTCCTGGGTTCGGGCAGCCCTCCTGAGCCCCTACCTTTCTCACACCAGCCCCTTCCCCTGAGCCCTGTTGTGGCCCACTGTGGTGCTGGATGCAGGGGCTGTGTCTGGAGAAGTCTTCCAGCCTACCTTCTTGGCTTCTCAGCTGTAAAGGAGGGCTGGTACCACCTGCCAGCCGGTGCCTCCTCCCCCGCCTTCTCACAAGGCAGACGGCCTTTCCCCACCCCCTGACACTGGCTGTCCCTTCCTTCTCCTTGTCCCTGCCCTTCCACCCCCTTGCATGGCTGCTATGGGTCTTGTTTTTAAAACCTCACGGTGGGAGATCCATGCGTCCTCCCGAGCCAGCTGGCTGCTGTGCCAAGGCCTGTTCCGAGTTAATAATCATCATTAGCCGAATGATGCTGGGGCCTTTCAGCTCCAGAGCTCCAAGCTCACAGGCTGAGTCAGCCAGCTCTCACCGTCCCCCTCTTCCTGGACTGCAAAGTGTGAGTAATGGGAGTCGGGAGCCTTGCTGCCTAGGCTTCTGACCTCTTGGAGGGGGCCCTGAGAGTCCTCGCAGTAAAAGAGCTTTACGCCTGACAAAAGTCAGGATATGGAGGGAACACAGTGTAAACTTGGCAGAGCCTGGTGGGGGGGGCCGCTGTTGACCTCAACACTCCTCCCCTTCCTTGTGTCTTGGCCTCCAGGGGGCTCCCCCGGTCCTGATGCCTCAGCCTTTCCAGTACCCTGTGCAAGTTTAGAGAGCAGGGAGGCTTCTGATTTAGTGCCCCTGATGCCCTTGCGTCTGGCTGGCATAGAGACCCTGTGTATCCTGAAATGAAGGGTATATTGGCCCCGGAGCTAGGAAGCCTACAGTGTGGGCCTGCTCAGTCCCTAACACTGGCATGGCCATGGGAAGCAGCTTGCTGCTGACCTGCCTCACAGGGATGTTGTGAGGGTTGGATGAGAATGAATGTGAACAGGCACTGGGAAGCTCGAAGCATTAAACAAACGGAAGCAGGTGGTGTTATTGTCCTTGTCTTTATCTTGTCCTTATCTCTCTCGCTGAGCCTGGCTCTGGGCTTTATGCTTCTTAGGAAGGCAATAGATAGTTATGGGTGCTCAGGCGTAGGTCACCTGAGTCTCAGAGGTTGTGCCAACAGTCGTAAGAGAACACACATTTCTTCCTTCTAGATTCAAGGTCAGCTCTTAGCCACTCCTGAGAAATGCCACCAATGCTGTGACGAGTGGAGTTTGCCTTAAAGTGCTGCCTGCCTGGTGCTTTCAAGTCACGGGGCTGACTGCAGCTCTGGGAGTCAGTCCGTTAGCCCCTAAGTCCAGCCTGAAGAAGCCCCTGGAGCTGGTCTTAGTCTGGAGCTGCTGGTCCCAGTCTATCGCAATCTCTCCTAATTCATTCTGCCCCTCTGAGGAAAAAGTAGGGCAGACAAACCAGGAAGAGAAGGGCGACAGTAACAAACACAGCATGGCCGCTGACCTACTGGCTTCTCCTGTGGCCACAGGCCGAGCTTGCCTGCCACAGGCACTGGAGCTGCAGAGCTGTGACCCCCTGACTTCCAGAAGTCCACAGCTTGGTTTCCTTTTCCTTGTTTCAGGCTTCTGGAGTAGAATCAGTCCCCTCCTCCTCCTCAAAGTGCCTTATTGGAATTAAAACACACACACACACACACACACACACACACACACACACCCGCACACCATGAAAGCAGCTCTGTTTAAATTTTAAATTAGGAGAAGGATACTTTCCATTCCATTTGTCTGAGAACAGCCAGCAGTCTGCCTGGAGTGGATGCAGAGAGGCAGGAACAACAGCAGCACAGAGGCTTGAAGACTCCTTTTCTATCTTAATTGTTTTTTCTGTCCTGGGATCCAGGAGTGAAACACTAGTCAGGCATTGTGTGCATAGCCTCAGCTGTTCTAGCAGCACAGTACAGAGAAGACATAAGCTGGGAGGCAGGAAGACAGCACCCCAGAACTGCCCTGGAGGGTGGTCGGAAGCAGCCAGTCTCCAGTGCGGAGCTGGGCTTAGGCAGACACAACTCACCTCCAGTGAGACGACCTTCCCCCACCCACTGCCCAGAAGGCCTGGCAGTTCTCCAGTGTGGTCAGAGAACAGTCCCAGCTTTTAATCCACCTGCTTCTGTCAGAATTTCCCAGGTGAGTTTGTAACCTCAGTTGGAAGCAGATTAAGGAGCGACTTCAGGCTATTCTGTGGCATTTGAGGAGCCAACTCTATGTCACTGAGCACACAAGAGTGGCCCCCTCTCAACCTTGTCTTTCAAGCGGACTCCCAGTTATCTCATGGTGCTTTCTAAGGATGCCCAGTTCTGCTTAGACGCACGCCAAAAGCAAACTACGACCAGGTGGGGGAGCCGTGGGAGGTAAGGGAAAAGTGGCACAAAGTACTGTCCAACTCCAGGGTTCTCCCAGCCTGCAAGCACGCACACACACCAGCGTTGAGGGCCATGACTCTCCTCATATATGCTGGTGCCAGAGGGCTCCAAGAAGCCCCACCGCAGGGCCCTGTGTGTGGCTCACTGCAGGTTGGTTCTCTGCGGCCCGAGGAGAGGAGCGGTCCGACTGAACCAGAAGGCCTCAGGGCAGGTCTAAGTCTCTTCGTTTTGTATTTTCCACCTGACAGTGGATAAGCCCAGTGAAGGGCCTTGATGGGTGGCAGCTCCAGCCTTCCCTCTCCAGCCCTGGGAGAGGAAGCATCCTTCTTGGGCTCACTGGGGCTAGACCCGAAAGGCCAATGGTCCTGCCGCAAAGACCTGGGCCTTTTGCTGCCCTGCAGGTGGGGCAAGTGGAGCTTCGCCACTGGTTTCCTGGGAGACAAGGTGAGTGGTGCAAGAACTGCAAGTACAGAGAGGGAAGGAGCCAAGAGACCAGGTGGAAGAGGCTAGGCCAGCCGAACTGAACTTCCGTTCTGTCCTAAAAGGAAGCTGCAATAGCACACCTTCCCCTTCCCCAGTGCCACCTAAGAGGATAGTGCTGCAAGACGTAGCAGACACAATTGCACATCTTGGCCAGAACTCAGGGAACTTCTTGTGGCTTATGGAGGTAGGATAGGGGTGGGGGACGGGAGGGTTGAAGAGATGTAGCCATGGACTTTCTTGCGACGACAGAGAGAAGAGTGTCAAAACTTCTCAAGCTCAGACAAAGGGCTTGGCATAGGCCAGAGCAGAGAAGAGAACTCTGAGTAGCCTTTCTCAGACCTGTTCTTTATCAGCTTCAACCTGTCAAACTGTCAGCCATAGCAAAAACTCCTTTGAGGTTGGCATGGTGGCTCATGCCTGCAATCCTAGCACTTTGGGAGGCCGAAGTGGGAGAGTTGCTTGGGCCCAGGAGTTTGAGACTAGCCTAGCCAAGCTGGTCTCTATAGAGCAAGCCCTTGTCTCTACAAAAAAATTTTAAAAATTACCTGGTCGTGGTGGTGCACATCTATAGGCCCAGCTACTCCGGAGGCTGAGGCAGAAGGACTGCCTGAGCCCACAAGGTTGATGTTGTAGGACACGCTAAACATGTAAACATTAACCTATTAGGTGTATATGCTTTTAGCCCAAGATGGCTACCGTTTACAACATGAAAACAGACTGGTAATAATTAAAAATGTTGTGAAAGTGAGCTGCTCTCCTTATTTTTTTAAACCAAATCCAAGCATTTTTCCACAGTACAGTCTGTAGGCTTGATCCAGACTTTTAAGAGAACTCTGCAGGGAGTCAGCCCTCCTCCCCAGGGACCCAGGAAGCCCTCCTTATCTACAAGCCTTGGCCCCAAGTCATGATATTTCTAAACTCTAAAGCCTCAGTGACATTTCTTTTGAGAATCTGTCTCAGAGGTCAGCAAACTGTGGTCTGTTGGTCAAATCAACCTGCTGCCTGGGTTTTATGTGGTCTATGAGATAATAGTAGTTTTTACATTTTTAAATGGTTGGAAAAACTCAAAAGACATGTTAAGATTATATGAAATCCAAATTAAATTTACTGGAACAGAGCCACAATCATTCGTCCTTGTGTAGTCTGTGGCTATACCACCGTGAACACACAGCCGAGTTGTAAGGAACCATGGCCTACAAAGCCTAAAACATGTACTATCTGGCTGATACAGAAGTTTGCTGACCCCTGGTCCAGCTTAATGCCTAGATGTGTACTACCCATGTCCTCATAATAGCATCTAAAGATTTTCTCTCTAGAAAGGCCACACCCTTCTGAGGTACAGTGAACCCCGCCCCACAGGCTGAAAAGATAAACCAGTCAGACTGTGCCAGAACAGAGACTCAAGCCAGGTTTAATGATCATTGTCTAGTTGTCAGAGCCCAGAGGCTCCAAGACTTGCCAGCCTGGGAGCACACAAGTGGGAGGAACGGGGCAGTGGATATGGGCACCTGCTTGCTCTGCCAGCAGGGCTACATGGAAGAACAGAGGTAAGAACACAGAAAACCGGGTCAGTCGGCTTTGCTCTCTCCAGCTGGGGTGTACCCTCTCCTAGGAGACCTCATAAATACAGACAAAAATCACAAATAATTACACAGACTGTAGAGCCCTGTCACGCTCTGTCTCCAGGGACACTTGCCTCCTGGGAGATGTATCTGGTTTCTGGCAGGGAGGAGGTGATCGCTCAGCCTTTTCTGATAACCAACATCTGGCCATTTTCTACACAGGGTTCTGGTGTGATTACATATGCTGAGTGCACAACCCCCCAATTACAAAACTCCCTTTGGGCTCTATCAACTGAAACCCTGAGAAGAAGCGAATCTGCTAACTCGGTGGGGCAGCCAGGCACATCTGCCAGGTATCTCAAACCGGGGGCTGAACTACTGGATATAGCAGGAGCCTTAGAGCCACAGTGCCTTTTCTCCTTCCCCAAGCTGGGTAGGACTTAAGAAGATGGCCCTCCTAGAGAGTCCTCAGAAGCTCTGCTAGAATGCCCAGAGGGCCTGCTTCCTCTGACATTCACTTTAAAGCTTTTCAGGGCTCTAGAGGGTGTCAAGGGGGGAATGGCAGCATGGAGGTGAGATTCTTCCATGTTTCCCGAGAAGTCTGAGGAGGGATTTCTGGCTCCTACAGCTCCAGAAACAAAAGCCTCAGAAGTCTCTGGACTACAACCAGACAACTTTTCTCTTCTGCAGGCAGTTAACCTAGGAAGAGCAACTCACAGCTGCTTGGCTCTGTACGAGTTCCCTTCCGGGTCCTTCAATGACCTAGTTCTCTCTTAATTTCTCTCAAAGATAGTCTTTAATCTAGGGAAGGTTTCTGAGAAGTCTGAGGAACCAGCTAGGTCCTCACCACCCCTTCTCCCAAGGTCTTCCACACGTCTCTCCTATCTCCAGCCTTTGCAGAGAAGTCATTCAGTGCCGCGGAGATAGGGGTGAAGTCTCAGGAGTTCAGAAGTGACAATACAAGAGTTTGTGTGTTTGAGGAGCCTGGCATGGTCACTGTCTCTCCTACTGGGCAAGAAAGTTGTGTGCGTGAAGTTGTATACATGGTGGAGACCATTCCAAGAGTGGCATTAGTGGGACTGCAGGTTCCCTGTCCTGATGGAAGTCAAGGTACCGGTGTGCGTGCATGCATACCTATAAGCATGCATACCTACGAGCATGCAAGTACTTGAGGAAAATGCTGCACCTTTCTCTCAACGAAACTAGGTTACTAATAAAGGATGGACAGCAGTCTTGAGATCCCAGGACCAGACAAGGGGAAGATGTGGAGTCCCGTTCCCCGATCTTAATAGGAAGCTTAATAGTCAGGCCCTCCCAGCAAGCACCCCCACCCGCAGGTAAGTAACACCTCTCAGGACGTAAAGACCCGGTCAAAAAGCTAGAGGATCTGGAGAACTTCCAACAGACAGGAAACGTGGGAGGGAAGAGACACTGAAAAAACCAACATCAGAGAACATTTTCACCTTTGCCCTGCCCGTTCCCCTGCCAAAGCTCGGAGCCACCACCTCCAGGGGCATACAGTATGGCCAAAGGGAAAGGGATCCGTCATCTCCATTCCTGGAGTGTTCCGCAACCCTGGATGAACTATAATGTCGGGCTCATTCTTCTTAAGTTCCTCTGGCCTGACAACTACAGCTGCACAGACCTCTGACTGAGAGGGATGGGGTGGCAGAACTTTCCTTCTGAGAGTTTAGTGCGATTGTTGGTCTCTGCTACAGGGTCGCCTGGAATCTTGGGGAGAGGGCAGGACTCTAAGCCGCACTCCAAGTTGCCATTCTTGGGCAGAGACCACCCAATTCCAACCCCTCTGACCCCACACTTTGGCTTTGAGCAGGGGTGACATCTTTGCGAGGGGAGTGAGGCAGGCTTGTCGACACAGGGGAGAGACATACCAGGTCCCCTCTTCCTCCCAGCTCAGCCTAACCCAACTGGGCTAGATGTTCTTCAACTCCTCTCTTCAAAGCAGCATTTTAGGGGACACTCAGAATCCCACCTGAACTCGATAAGGAGGCTGAATGAAGAGAAGGCATACACAGAAACCCAGGCCCAGCCGGATGCCACACGACAGAGGCTGACTGACCCTCCTCCTTCTGGTGTGAAGGGGGCCCACACATCCGTGGCAGGGGTCCATAAACGCTCTGCCTTCTGCGCCCCACTCTGGTCTGACACACAGATGCTAGGAGTCAAATACTGGCCAAGGGTTTCACCAACCAGAGAATTTGCCTATCTGGAGTCCACCCCCATCTGGAAGTTTTGTGCTGGCGCCTGTTCTGTGACACAGACCCCCAGATCATGCTATCCCCCTCTGTGCCACGGGTCCCGGGACAAGGCACAGAGACCACACCTCACATCGCTGCCATAACCAACAGGCCACGGGCCGGGCTCCTGCAAAGATCCATCCCCCCAGGGATCATGGAGAAAGAGGAAGGCTTGAGTGGGAAGTCCCACAACAGCTTTGGGAGTGTTATTGATTGAGTTCTCAGCCTTTCCTGTCTCATTTTCTAAAGGTTTCCAATCTCCCCAGCTGTGAAGTTTGACTTCCTGACCCAAGAAGATACCCTAGCTTTCCCCTAGTGTGGCTCCTGTGGAAACGCCCCCAACACACACATCACAGGTGTGAGTGGGCAGAGATAGAAAAAACCATTTTTTTCCCCAAATGGTTTTCTCTTAAGGAGCTAGGGATGACCTCGAACAAGTTTAGGGAATCTGTTCTTCCCCTCACTCCTGCCTCATTCCCATCCAACGCAGACATGCCTCTCTTCCTCCACCACACCGGGAACGGCCAGGGCTTTGGGTAGGGGTGTAGCATTCGCCTGAGGATGAGTATATCCACATTTGAAAATCGTGGCAGCCACACTCTGGTTGGGGTCTTGCCCTCTGCGGGACCTATGACCAACTCCCTTGAGGTCAGGGCAGCCAGCCCTCTCTTCCATCCCCTCACAGCCTTCAGGGGGGCATGACCTCTCCTGGGGCACTCTCCCCACCAACCCCTCCTGCTCACACCACAATGGGCGTATCAGAGAAGACTGAGCTGACCGACTCTGGATCCGACATCCTCCGCTGGCCCTTGCCTGTTGCCTCAGGTACCGGCAGAGCGTTGCCTGGCTTGAGCTTGCCGTTCTGACCCTGCCCAGGGCCAGCAGGTTCCAGGAAAGCCACCCGCCGGTCAAAGCCATCATCTTTGTCCCCCCCAGCCATAGGATCATGGTTGGGCGTGGTGCTAAGCATGGAAGAGCTGAGGCTGTCTCCTTGATGGCTGGAAGGTTTCTCTACACCCCGGCACCAGCAGCGGCAAGGGGTAAGGTATAAGTATATCAGGACCAGGACCACGCTGAGGATACAGCCCACGAGGGTGGTGTAGGCTGTGTTGAGGGTGTCATGGTGTCCGTGCAAGGTGAAATTGTGCACTTTCAACTCCACGGACAGGGTCTCGTTGAAAGTCTCGCCCATGGCGTAACAGGTATACACGCCACCGTCCTCGACCCGCAGCTGGCGGAACTCAAGGTTGCCATCCTTGGACACTGTCACCGAGCCATTGGCTACCTCCTCTAGCACCCGCTCGTTGCTTGGCGTCACCCACACCTTGGTCATCTCCTGCTGCTTGGTGTCACACTTGATGGTCAGCTTCTCCCCTAGGTGGGCCTCCCGGGCACGCTCCTTGTACTCGCCGCAGTTGAGGAAGCTCAGGTTGAAGACGCTGTGCAGCTTCTTGGAGTTCATGCAGTACAGATCCTCTTGGAAGTCCATCACGGAGCTCAGCTGCCGGTACTGCCAGTGAGAGAAGAGCTGGTAGAGCTCGCAGTCGCAGTGCAGCGGGTTGTTGTGCAGGTACAGCCCGTTTTTGACCCACGCCGGCAGCTTCTGCAGGTCGGGCAGGGGCAGGTTCTTCAGCTTGTTGGAGGAGAGGTCCAGGAGGGTCAGTTTGGGCAGCTTGGCTCTTTCCTTGACCAGTTCCAGCGGGAAGCGGGAGATCTGGTTCTGGCTCAGGTAGAGTTTCTGCAGCTGGGCCATGTCGTCGAAGGCGCAGCGGTCCACCGCCACGATGTGGTTATTGTAGAGCAGCAGCACCTCCAGAGCCTGCAGCGCGCTGAACAGGAACTCGTCCAGCGTGCGCAGCTGGTTGGAGGACAGGTCCAGGTAGCGCAGGTTGGGCACGGGGGAGAAGGCCTCAGAGGAGATGAAGTTCAGGTGGTTGTGGCTCAACAGCAAGGAGTGCAGCTGGGTCAGGCGCGTGGGGGTCCACTCCGCCCGCAGGCGGCTCAGGTTGTTGTGGCTGAGGTCCAGCAGCGCTGTGTAGCTGGGCAGGGAATGGGGTACATTGGGCAGCTGCTGCTTGGAGCAGCTGAGGATATTGCTGGCGCACAAACAGGCGGTGGGACAGCTAACCACGGGCCGGCCCGCTCTGGCCACCTCAAAAAGGAGCAGGAACAAGGACAGCAGCAGCAGCCGGAGGCCTCGCAGGTCACGCTGGGGTTGCATAGTGTCACTAGAGCGGGCGAGGAAGGCCACGAGGAAGATCCGGGAGGAAGTCACCCAGGCATGTTCTGGTGGGGGACGGAGGGAATCATTGGAAAGAGAATGAGTTTGTGGTCACCAGGGACTCCAGAGGGAAGGACCACCTCTCCCACGTCCCCTCCCGCCTGCGTCCACCCCCGATGGGCTAGAAGGGAAAGAGGTGCTGGGTAGTTCCCAGGCACTGTGGGCTCAGAATGCTGGGGCACAAGCGGAGGTGGCAGAAGGGCCTATTGGGCTGGGCTCACAGGGGTGTCGCCCGGGGGGACGCACAGGATGTCAGGGACTGTTGCGGGGCACGGGGATGGCGCGGCCCGGCTTGGAGGCGGGGTCAGCGGGCCCCTGGGGAGGAGCTGGGGGAAGGTCAACAGGGCGCCGGGATGGGTAGGACGCAGCCGCCGGGGGGGAGGGTCCCCGGGGCCTGCGGGGCGGGATCCCCCCGGGGCCGCGGGTCACTGCACCTGCTCGGCGAGGACGCGTCTCAGCCCATGGCGGGTCCGGGAGCTCCGTCGCGGCCTCCCTCGGCGGCGCCTCCCCAGCCGGCCTGTCACTGCGCCCGCCTGGCGCAGGGGCCCGCGCCCGGCCACACCGCCGCCCGGGGACTCGCCCGGCTCCGCTCGGCTGCCCCGCGCCGCCGCCGCGGCCGCCTCGGCCGCCGCAGCCCCCGGTCGCGGCCGCCGCCTCCGGGTCCAGGGGCCCGGCGTGGGGCGTGCGGGGAGCAGGAGGCGCCGCGAGCCCCGCGCAGGGAGCGGCGTGGGGGCAGCGAGCACCGCGCGCGCGCCCGTCGCCGCCGCCGGAGCCTCGGGGCGCGTGCGCGGCGGGGGCGGGGCGCACGTGCGTGTGTTTGTGTCTGGGCCCGCCGGGCGGCCGCGCGCGGGGTCGGCCGCCCTGGGCGCCGGCTGGGGGCGCCGGGCGGGGGCCGGGCGCGGTCGGGAGGGCGACGCTGGCCCCTGGGGCTCCCCACCGGTTCCCCGGCTGCGCTTCCCTTCCCCTCACCCCCCAGCACCCTCCCCCCTTCTCAAACCCGCTGTCAGGGAAAGTGTGTCTAACTGGAGTGAATTCACTGCAACTGACTCTGGGGCCGGAAGCGTCACGCGTCTTTTAATTTTCCAAATTGAAGAATCGGGCTCGGCTCCCACCTGTCAGTGTTGGCGGGAAATGCATTCGTTATGTTACGAGGCTCCCCCTCCCTTTTCTCTGGGGCTCAACATTTGGAGAAGTTTTACTCCCCTTCCCAAGCCAGCTGCGCAGGTGTGGTGGGGTGGAGAGGGTGTCTTTGATGTCTCCGGGTCCAGGCCTTGAGATCCCCTCTATAGACACCCCCTGCAGCTCTCCCGCTCAGCTCCCATGCACATATCCAGGGACTGCGTACAAGCCAGGGACAGGTTTCCATTCCTGGGGGAAGTCACTCATCCCTTAGACCTGGCCATGGCCTTATTCCTGGACCAGCACCAGCTTTTCCCCTCCCCTTCTGGAGCAATTGCAGCATCATTTCTCCATTACCTAATCTTCAAGACACAAGCCAAGGGTGGGGTGGAGGGGTGTCTTCTTTCGAGTGGCCCCTGAAACAGCAAGAAACAGTTGGCCAGTGTGTGTTGTCGGGGTTGCAAGTGAGGAAAGGGGGAATGTAGAAAGAGCCTAGACCTTATAATTTAAGATTTTAGCTATTCTTGAGATGGGGACCCGTGAGAGAGAAATTACCCTTTTATTCTTTCCAGTCTCTTACAACAGCAAGACCAAGACTGAAATTAATGTCTCAATAGATTAGCCTGCTAAGAGTTTTACAAAGAGAGAATTTATATCTGTCACATATGTTTTATCATGAATTTAAGTGAATATATTATCTCTTCGAGGGGTATTAGCATGTTAGCTTTATGCATGGTGTGAAAAGGTCTTTCTCTTCCTGTTCATTTCAGACATCTGTGAAAAGGCAGAGAGGATATTCTTTTCCAAGGGCGAGGAGGTATCCTGAAATCACATTGCATCAGTTATCTATTGCTGCAATATCACCCTAAAACTTAGTGACTTACTAGAACAATATACATTTATTGTCTCTCACAGTTTCTGTTGGTCAGAGATTTGGGAGTAGCTTGGTGGGCAGTTGTGGCTTGGAGGTTTCTCATGCAGTTGTAATTTTATGTCAGATGGAGGCCGACATTAGAAAGCCAGGAGATCACCTTCCATAGAGACTCACTCACATGGACCACTCAGATGGCTGGCTGTTGGCAGGAAACCCCAGTTCCTCTCCAGAAAGGCCTCTCCACAAGATGACTTGAGTCTTCACAGCATGGTAGCTGATGTCCCTCAGAGCAGGGAATCCAAGAGAGAGCAAGACAGAAGTCATATTGACTTAGCTCTTTGAAGTTTTGCTGTCGTCACCACTTGGTCACACACACAAGCCCTGATTCAATATGGAAAGAGATTACACAAGGGCATGAATACCAGGAGGGTAGGATCATTGGGGGCCACCTTAAAAGCTGACTATCACACACATTGCCTCCATCATAACATCTATTTTTTAATTTTGAAAATTTCTAAAGATACCCAGAAGTAGAGAAGACAGTACAATAAACTCCCATATACCTATCACCCGTGGGCAATAATTATCAAGAAAATGCCATCATTTTATTTTGTACAAATATCCTTGAGAAATACATGGCCTTTCCACCCCACCCCTCATCCCCACGTCCTATACTAACTTTCTTGAGACCCCAGTGTTCCAGGCTCTCTCTGTCTCTCCTTTTCTTCTTTCTGCCACGCGTAAGGGATAGAGGAGGGACAGACACAAAGAAAGAAGAAGGCTCCTTATGCTGGTCACCCGTTTCAAGAATAAGTGTCTCAAATATGGAGAGGTCACCACAGACATGGTCCTCAGAGAGTCTCTTGTTTCAGCTAGTTCAGAAGTAACAATGTCCTTTTAAAATTTTAATGTGTATACAGATCAGCAGGGGATCTTGTTAACACAAAGGTTCCAAATCAGTAGGACTGGGGGGGACTCAGAGTCAACATTTCTTTCTTTTTTTTTTTTTTTTGAGTTGGAGTCTCACTCTGTTGCCCAGACTGGAGTGCAGTGGCTCGCTCCTGGCCACTGCAGCCTCAACGTGCTGGGCTCCAGCGCTCCTTCTGCCTCAGTCTTCCAAGTAGCTGGAACTACAAGCGTGCGCTACTACGCCCGGCTAATTTTTTTGATCTATTGTAGAGATGAGGTCTTGCCAAGTTGCCCAGGCAGGTCACGAACCCACGGGCTCAGGCAATTCACTCACCTCGGCCTCCCAAAGCGTGGGATTACAGGCTGAGCCACTCAGCCAGCCCAGAGTCAACATTTCTAACAAGCTAACAAGGTGATGCCGGCACTGCTATGACCCAGACCACACTTTGAGCAGCAAGAGTCTTGAGTTGTGCTGTCCAAGTTAGTAGCCATCAGCCACATGGGGCTGTTTAAGCTAATTAAAATGGAATATCATTCTACATCACTTCTTCAGTTTCCCCTAGCTACATCATGATGCTCAATAGCCACATATGGCTAGCTACCCTGTTGAACAGCACAAAATCACAGAAAGTTTCATAGGATGGCACTGGCATAGAGAATCGACTCATCGTAACTCTTTTTTTTTTAGTTGGAGTCTCACTCTGTCGCCCAGATTGGAGTGCAGTGGCCGCTCCCGGCCACCGCAGCCTCGACCTGCTGGGCTCCGGCGATCCTTCCGCCTCAGCCTTCCAAGTAGCTGGAACTACAGGCGCGCTACCACGCCCGGCTGGCATCGTAACTCTTCACAGCTGCTTTTTAGATCAAAGCAACAAAAGAGGACCTGGGCAAAAAAAAAATAGCAACAGGTTCTTTATAGTGGGTATTTATTTCCTCTTGCTAGAATGAATTAACCCAGTGCTCCTGAATGCATTTTGAAAGGTTGTTTGGCTAGCTCTCAGCCCTTGAGCAAAAGTGGTTGGATATGTCTACTAGGTTGTGAGACTGGGTGCATTGCTTTTTCTCCACACTAGGAGTTTTTTTTTCTTTCTTAATGACTAGTATGGGCCATTAGAATCAAAGTGGAGAATGCTGAGGAAGACATTCTATTAAGAAGCTAACTGCCGGGCTCAGTGGCTCAGCCTGTAATCCCGTGCCTTTGGGAGGCTGAGGTGAGTGGATTGCCTGAGCCCGCAGGTTCGAGACCCACCTGGGCAACTTGGCGAGCCCTCATCTCTACAATAAATAAAAAATCAGCTGGGCATGGTAGCGTGCGCCTGTAGTTCCAGCTACTTGGAAGGCTGAGGCGGAAGGATCGCTGGAGCCCGGCAGGTTGAGGCTGTGGTGGCCGGGAGCGGCCACTGCACTCCAGTCTGGGCGACAGAGCGAGACTCCAACTCAAAAAAAGAAAAGGTAACTTTTTGGCTGGACGTGGTGGCTCATGCCTGTAATCCTAGCACCCTGGAAGGCCGAGGCAAGAGGACTGCTTCAGCCCAGGAGTTTTAAACCAGCCTGGGCAACATAGCAAGACCTTGTCTCAAAAAAAGAAAAAAGACAAAATTAGCTGGGAGTGGTGGCACACACCTGTAGTTGCAGCTTCTCAGGAGTCTGAGGCGAGAGGATTGCCTGAGGTCGGAAGGTTGAGGCTGTAGTACCCTCCAGCCTGGGCAACACAGTGAGTCCCTGACTGAAAGAAAAAAAAAAAGAAGCAGCAGGTAGCTTTTGATTTCCTTTTTGAAGACTCCAGGAGATTAGCTACTCTTTTAGGACAATGTAATCCAATTTTCTGAGATATTTCTTTGTCTGATTTCATTTTATGTTGTATGTCCTTATAGAAATTTTCATATAATGTTTTTACATATATGTAGGCCAGCATCGAGATGGAAGCCGACATTAGAAGGCCAGGAGATCACCCTCTATAGAGACTCACTCACGTGGACCACTCAGATGGCTGGCTGTTGGCAGGAAACCCTGGTTCCTCTATGTAAAGGCCTCTCCACAAGATGACTTGAGTGTCCTCACAGCATGGTAACTGATATCCGTCAGAGCAGGAGATCCAGGATGATTCTGGGGGTGTCTCTAAAAACAGGTGTGTTCTAAAACCGGGGTACTTTGGGTGAGGAGCAATAAAGACAGGTCCTTTGTTAAGAATTGCTTAAAGGGCTACAGTTTCAGCCTCCATGCTGTTTACATATCTTCTTGTTCATTTGACTGTAAGATCTTTGACAGTAGGCATTTGCTCTGGATCCGACTCCTATTAAGCATTCAAAATGTTTGTTGAATTAATTGTTACATCAAATTGACATTTATTATATGTTAGTCTCTTCAATGCCTGGAGCAGGGGTAAGAATGGGGCATAGGGCTTTGGGATGGTTGAGTCACAACTGCACGAGGGGGGACCCCAAAAATCCAGGAATTTATTTATACAAAATTGCGTATTTGTTCTCATATGCTTCAACTTCAGTCACTTTCAGAGTACTCTCTGTTTGATGCGATACACCTATGGAGACGCTTTTCCCACTGCTCAAAACAGTTTGTGAACTTGTCAATCTTGATGCCTTTTAGTGTCGCTGCTGTTTTTTTGTTTCACCTCTTCCACATTTCCCTTTGAGGACTTTTTTCAGCCAAGGAAACAAACAAAAAAGTCACTCGGGCGAGATCAGGTGAATAGGGAAGGTGGGACACGGAGGTCATGCCGTTTTGGCCACAACTGCTGAACATTCAGCACGGTGTGGGCAGGTGTGCTTGTAAATCACCCATTATGAAATGGGCAAACAGGTTGAAAGAATCTCAAAAAAACAAAAAATCACTGAAGCCAAATGCAGCCTCTCACAACAACACTAGCTGGTTACACGGATGCCAATGGGTTCCTAGAACACTTACTTAGTGGGGGAAGACTGTACTACAAAGAGCCTGCCCTCTAAAAGATAATTCCAGTTTTCTGGGGGTGCCCCTTTGTATAGTGGCTGTATAACTTTGGGTTTTCACTTTGTTTTACTAAGTCTCATTCGATTATCTGTTAAATGGAAACAGTAATAACACCTGAGCTTATTTTATAAGGTTATTTTGGGGATCAAGTGAGCTAACAGTTGAAAAAATGCTTTATCATTTATAATTCCTTTTGTTTTTTAGATAAAGAGTCACTCTTTTGTTTTTTATTTATTTATTTTAGAGTCAGGGTCTCATTCTGTTGCTCAGCCTGGAATGCAATTGTGTAACTGTAGCTTACTGCGATCTCCAACTTCTGGGATCAGGTGTTCCTCTGGCCTCCCGAGTAGCTGGGACTACAGGTGTGTGCCACCATGCCTGGATTTTTTTTTTTCTTCAGAGACGAGGTCTCACTATGTTGCCCAGGCTGATCTCAAACTCCTAGGCTCAAGTGGTCCTACCACCTTGGCCTCCCAAAGTGCTAGGATTACAGGCATGAGCCACCGCACCGGGCTTATAATTATCTTTTTTAAAATCCTAATTTTCTCTCTGAAAGTTAGGAGAGTTCCTGGTCTCAGTGTCAACATATGCACAGGTCACATTGCACAGTGTCTACCTTACTCTCACATTCTAGGGATTGTCTGTTTGGAGCATTCACTCATCTTTTTTTTTTATTTTTAGTTTTTGAGTCAGAATCTCACTCTGTCATCCAGGATAGAGTGCAGTGGCACCCTTACGGCCACTGCAGCTTCAACCTGCTGAGCTCAGGCGATCCTTCCACCTCAGTCTTCCAAGTAGCTGAAACTACAGGCGTGTACCACCATGCCCCGCTGATTTTTTAATTTATTTATTGTAGAGACTAGGTCTCACTCTCACCATGTTGCTCAGGCTGGTCTCAAACCACTGGACCCAGGCAGTCTTCTTGTCTTTGCCTCTCAAAGTGCTGGGATTACAGGCGTGAGCCACCGCACCTGGCTTCAGTGATCTTTTCAAGCTCTCCCTCTCTGACCTAACTAGCTTTTACAATTTTAAACTATTGACAAGTTTTACCTAGAAATTTAAATGTTTAAAAAAATTTTAAATACTTTAAGTGTTCTTGCATTTTGTGGAGAACCTCAGTGGCGTTACTAATATCAGCAATTTTTGTGGTTCTCGGGGTGTCTCCAAAAACAGGAGTGCTCTAAAACACGGGTATGTTGAGTGAGTAGCAATAAAGACGTGTTCTTTGTTAGGAATCGCTTAAAGGGCTACAGTTTCAGCCTCCACGCTGGCCTGTGCCCATGTTCCATCTGGTGGTTCATCCATGTTTACATTTTTGGTTTGTCCCTGAAGGTGCTCAGTGCGAAAGATGCCTGCTGCCATCCTCCCGCCCCTGCCTCCATAAACCATCACTCAATTTCCTGACCCTTTTAACTTTTTTTTTTGAGTCGGGGTCTCACTCTGCTGCCCAGGCTGGAGTACAGTGGCATGACCCCAGCTCACTACAGCTTCGACTTCCTGGGCTCGGGTGATTCTCTTGCCTTAGCTTCCTGAATAACTGGTACTACAGGCAGGCACCACCATGCCCAGCTAAGTTTTTTATTTTTTTGTAGGGACCAGGTCTTGCTAGTCTTGCAAGCAATCCTGGACTCAAGCAATCCTCCCACTTTAGCCTCTTGAAGTGCTGGGATTACAGGCGTGAACCACTGTGCCCAGCTAACTTTTTGATTTTTTTTTTTTTTTTTGAGTTGGAGTCTCACTCCTTCACCCAGGCTGGAGTGCAGTGGCACGCACACTCATGACCGCCTGCTGGGCTCCGGCGAGCCTTCTGCTTCAGCCTTCCGAGTGGTTGGAACTATAGATGTACGCTACCATGCCCGGCTATTTTTTACTTTATTGTAGAGATGAGGTCTCACCAAGTTGTCTGGGCTGGTCTCAAACCTGCGGACTCAGGCAATCCACTTGCCTTGGCCTCACAAAGTGCTGGGATTACAAGCTGAGCCATCGAGCCCGGCCACTTTTTGATTTTTTTATAGAGACAAGGTTTTGCTATGGGGCCCAGGCTGGTCTTGAACTCCTGGTCTCAAGCAATCCTCCCACCTTGGCCTCGCAAAGTGCTGGAATTACAGGTGTGAGCCACCGTACTCAGTTCCTTTAAACTTTGTAACTTGTGCCTAGCATGCTCACATGTTGACTTAATCCGTGTCCAAGAATTTCCTCCTTGGAGACAACTGATATTGGAGCCCCTTCTTGCCTCTTTTTCTTTTCACCTCTACCCTGCCAACTTCCAGGAAACTCCTCTTAATCTGCAGAAACCACAAGGATATGCAAGTTAACCAGGGCGGTTGAGGGCTCACTGGTGTGGGTGGATGGGAGGGTTGGGCACCTATCACTGTCCTGGCCTCTTCAGGTTTGTTGAACAAATCTGAAGATACCTGTTTAATCTACAGCTCATGCTCTCTGCTCTCAGCCATGGCCATTCTGACTCCATAGAGGTGATTATTCCAGATGGCTAAATCATGAACATTTTTTTGACTTTTTTTATTTTTAGTCAGAGTCTCTGTCACCCAGGCTGGAGTGCAGTGGCACGCTCACGGTTACCACAGCCTCTACCTGATGGGCTCAGGCCATCCTTCTGCCTCAGCCTTCCAAGTAGCTGGAAGAACAGGTGAGTGCCACCATGCCTGGCTAATTATTTTATTTTATTTTGCAGAGACAAGTTCTTGCTAAGTTGCCCAGGCTGGTCTTGAACCCCTGGGCTCAGGCAGTCTTTTTGCCTCCATTTCCCAAAGTGCTGCGATTACAGGCGTGAGCCACTACACCCAGCCTTTCTTGACTTTTGACACCGACATATGAACATCTCAAAACAATACTGCACTGAATCATCAGATAGATGAAATATGGTTGAACAATAAATGTATGGTTCACAGTCTTATTTCAGGCCTTAGGAGCAGGGTCCCACTACGACAGTTCACCTGCAGCTGACCAGACTTCCAGGGATGGGAGACTATAGTTCTAAGATTTTGTGACAAATGAGAGCACTTGGGAGGCTGGGCACGGTTGCTCATACTTATAATCCCAGCACTTTGGGAGGCCGAGGTGGGAGGATTGCTTGAGCCCAGGAGTTTGAGACCAGCCTGGGCAACATAGCAAGACCTTGTCTTTTAAAAAAAAAAATGAGACAAGTGTGGTGGCACACACCTGTAGTCCCAGCTACCTGGGAGTCTGAGGCAGAAGGATTGCCTGAGTCTAGGAGTTCGAGGCTGCGTTGAGCTGTGATTGTGCCGCTGCACTTCAGCCTGGGCAAAGAGTGAGACCCTGACTCAAAAAGAGAAAAAAAAAAAAGGGTTCTTTGGAGCTCCTGCTATGGGAGCTTGGATAAACAGGAAGGAAGTCCTCCAAAAGGAGTCTTTTTTCTTTTTCATTCAGAAGTTTTGTTATAAGTCTGATTTTTTTTTTTTTTTGAGTCAGTGTCTCACTTTGTCACCCAGTCTGGCATGATCACAGCTCACCGCACCCTTAACCTTCTGGGCTCAGGCAATCCTTTTGCCTCAGCCTCCTGAGGAGCTGGGACTACAGGTGTGTACCACCACACCCGCCTTGAAAATATTTTCTTTTCCTGCACATGCAGCCCCCTCTTTTGATTTCTAAAGTCTTTATATCTAAAATTAAATCCTAGCTAATGTTGAGACTTCGAAGCTAATTTTCGTATCGTCTGAATCTTTGATTAGTTTGTGTTGTATTTGGAAAGTTAATACTCCAGTTTGGAAAGTCAGTGCTTTTATGATTTGGGAGGGATCATAGTTAAACTAAATGTTAAGCTTATAGCTTAGGACTTTGCTCCCTGATCTGCAGCCATTTGATGAACTCTTTGAGTTTATAGCTCTTTCTACTCTAATCATGCTTTTGGAGTCCTTACCTACTCGCTCGTGTTTGATGTTTCTACTCTTCAACCACCTGTACTGTCCTTAGCTGATTTCCAGACTAATTATAACATTAGCTCATCTGGCCCTTACCTATAATGAGCTAACATTTGACCACCCGTGCTGAAAGAGGCCTCAGCAGTCAAGTTCACAAGCCGGTTCACGGCAGAACCAAGAACCTAGAGGAGTGCAGTTTTGTGGTTAAGACAACAGTCTCTGAGCTAGGCTTCTTGGGGTCAGATCCAGGCTCTGCCACTCACTGTGTGACTTGAGTGGGTTCCCTGACCTGTAAGATGGAGATAATAAGACTACCCGCCTGATGGGGTGGCTGTGAGGATTTACCAAGCTCAGGCATCTCCTATAGACTCTAGCACGAAGCGGGCTCCCTGCAAATGTGGGGTAGTAGAAGTGGGCTGTCTCTTGCATCCTTGGTCAAGGGTTCTAGGCCAATGTTCTTTTCAATGTACCATCACATTTCAAGGCATAGCGTCAAGCAGATGGAACTGGGGAAAAGCTGTGATCTGTTTTCTGCTCTCCGGGGCCTGTGTTCCGAGGCTCAAGGCCCAGGTCATGGCCAGGGCAAAGTTCTAGGTGCTGATGAATGGGAACCTAGGATTAGGAAGTCATCCAGAAGCCACAGCAGGGGTTGAAGGAGCGAGGACTGTCCAAGGTCAGTACTAGAGCAGTCAGTTCCTGTGAGTCCCTGGGAGGGCACACGCCAGACGGCAGGAAGGGTAAGGTCTGGCTCCGCAGAACAGGCAGCCGTTCTGAAACCACAAGCAAAGGAGCTCTGGGTGTACTCAGCTCGGGTCAGACCATAGCTGGAGTATCAGGTTGCGTTCTGGGCAGCTCATTTACAGTTTGGAGCACAGCCAGAGGTAGCTTATGCGGGCTGCACTCAGTCCAGTTATCACAACACGCATTTTCTCACAAGCGTCTGTTGAGCCCCTAGGGCAGAGCACTGTGCTATATACCTCAGGGGGAGCCTGGGCGGAGTGGTCCCCAAATATCCCTTAGAAATCATTTCTTCCCTCTAGTACCTGGAAGGTAAATATGCAAATTCCATCTACCACAGCATACATCTATCAATTGCCTGCTCTGTCGAGGTCTCGATATAGGTGGTACGGCCTTTGTGGTCAGCAGAAAGAGCATTGGACTGGTATCAAGAAAGCTAGATTATTTCCACCTCAGTCTCTCAGGTAGCTGGGACTCCAGGCCCACGCCACCATGCTGGGCCCACGGGTCTACATTTCACAGTTATCTAACCATAGGCCTGAGCCCTTCTCGGACATTGTTATTCAAATGGTGCCTCTTTAGTCAGCTGCATGGGGCCAGAGGTTGACCAAATGACCCCTAAGTGTCCTCTTCCTATGCAGTGGATTCTAGACACACCCCTGTCATCAAATAGTTGTGTGATTGCCAATAAGTTTACTCTGGGCTTAGTTTTCTTGCATGTAAGATGGACGTTTATGATACCTGCCCTATTAAAAATACATATTCTGGCCTGGCGTGGGGGCTCAAGTCTGTAATCTCAGCACTTTGGGAGGCCGAGGTGAGGGGATTGCCTGAGCCCGCAGGTTTGGGACCAGCCGGGCAACTTGGTGAGACCTTGTTTCTACAATATATCAAAAAATTAGCTGGGTGTGGTAGTGCGCGTCTGTAGCTGGCTACTTGGAAGACTGAGGCAACGGAAGGATTGCTGGAGCCCAGTAGGTCGAGGCTGGAGTGGCTGTGAGCGTGTCACTGCACTCCAGCCTGGGTGACAGAGTGAGACTCCAACTCCAAAAAAAAAAAAGACATTCTACAGCCTCTGACCTGTTGGATCTGAATCTTTTTTGTTTGTTTGTTTGTTTGTTTTTGCGTTGGCACAATCAGGGCTCAGTGCAACCTCAACCTCCTGGGCTCAGGCGATTCTTCTGCCTCAACCTCCTGAGTGTCTGGGACTACAGGCACACACCACCATGCCCAGCTAATTTTTTTTTTTTTTTTTTCGTAGAGACGAAGTCTTGCTGTGCTGTCCAGCCTGGTCTCAAAGACCTGGGCTCAAGCAATCCTCCTGCTTTGGCCTCCCAAAGTGCTGGGATTATAGGCTTGAGCCACCACACCTGGCCTTAGATCAGAATCTTTATGGAAGGAGACTGGGAAACATTTTGATCATCTGGGCCATTGGGAAACAATACCCTTTAGGACAGGGTTGTGGTCCCAAACTGCTTACACCAGAATCTCTCAGAAACTTGAAAAGAAGACTCCGAGACACACCAAGACTGGAGGCGGAGGCCTGGGAATCTACGTTTAAGGTGATCCCAGGTGATTCTTTATGCCTCTATTTTTAAAAATTTTTTATTTTTTAAGTAGAGACAATACTTACTATATTGCCCAGGCTGGTCTTGAACTCCTGACCTTAAACGGCCCTCTTACCTCAGCCTCCCAAAGTGCTGGGATTCCATTCAATCCACTGCACCTGACTATGCCTCCAAATTTAAGAACCACAATTATAGAATTTCGGTGAGGATCAAATGAAAATGAACTCTGGTAGCTCATAGATGAGGAATGACTGAACAATGGGAGCGGTTTACTTTGGGAGGAAGTCATCGTAACCATTTCTGAAAGATGAAAGGTTGTGCATTAGTCAGACTCTTTGGAACTGCAAAGAAGAGTGAGGCCTTACAGGCTTTAGGAGGAAGGGCTAATTGCAGGACCCCACAGGGTAGCTGGTGAGTCGTCTCACAAGCTGTAGTTGCTGTGGTCCCCGTGCTGCCAAGACTGGGAGAATTGGAAGCGTGTTTTGAAATGGCAGAAAGAGATCTGCAACCCAAAAGTCACCGACCTTGTTTGTGGATGTTTATTTCCCCCACCAAAAGGCTTCTGATGAGTCAAATTGCTACCCTCTAACGGGGAGTAGTCCTGGGGGCAGGTTTCTCATCAAGCCTTTCCTTTGGTCTCTTTGTGCCTCACCCACATGTGGTTAATTTTCGTCTGTGGACTAATCCCATCCAATCATCTGTAGTTAGAGGAGCAGAGTTAGTTTTGCTCGAGACACACCTCGTGGATCAACTTCCTTCAGGAGAGTAAAGAGAGAAAATTTGAAAAAGAAAGCACTTCGAGGCCTCTTGGTTTGTCTAGTATAGGTTTTCATGAGACACAAGGAGTAAACAAGCCTGGCACGGTGGCTCAGGCCTGTAATCCCAGCATTTTGGGAGGCCGAGGTGAGAAGATTGCCTGAGTCCAGGGATTTGAGACCAGCCTAGGCAACTTGGTGAGACCTCGTCTCTACAATGAATCAAAAAATTAGCCGGGCATGGTGGCATGAGCCTGTGGTTCCAGCTACTTGGAAGGCTGAGGCAGAAGGATTGCCTGAACCCAGCAGGCCGAGACTGCGGTGGCTGTGAGCGTGTCACTGCACCCCAGCCTGGGTGACAGAGTGAGACTTCAACTCAAAAACAAAACAGGGAGCCAAACACGTGAACAGAGAGACACACACCATTTTATGCGCATTTCTTGGGGGGCATGGACTTCATTAAGCCCATACCTACATAGAGAACCTCTGTCCTTCTGGACCTTTAAAGGGCAGAATTACAATACCGGATGAAAGTGTCAGAGAAAGATTTCCATTCCATGCACAGAAACATCTTCTGACATTTCAGTTGTCCAATAATGCATTTTTTCCATCTGGAGGTAGTGAACTCCTCATCGCAGGACATAGTCCAGCAAGAACTGGGTGAGCGTTTTGCATAGATGTCCATTTATTTGTTCATTCATTCTATCACACACATCCCCATTCACACACAGCAAGAACTCCTGGGAGTGCCCAGGAGCAGAGACGTGGAATCCAAAGACAGACACAAAAGAAGCCGAGTCTGTTCTTGAGTGTCATGGTTGGGTGAAGAGGACTGAGACACAGATGGTCACAATGCATGATGACAGGTGATACAGGACTAGTGTAAAGAGCTGAGGAGGCCAGAGAAGAGAAGGCAGCAGGCTTGTGAGGAGCTCTGCCTGGGGCCAGAGGTTGACAAAATGACCCCTAAATCCACTTCTAACGCTGACATTCTATGCAGCAGTGGGATCAAGGGTTAGCTGGGGGCAGGGGCGGGCCTTAGCCATGCCACTCCACACAGATGTACAATATGTGTTTCGTTTTTAATGTACTTGCAATACAAACATTGCTTCAGAAAGAGCCTTCTGGCAGCCTCCACCACCTGCCTTCCAACCGAACAGCAGCATCTTAGACAGTCCTATATGGAAATTCTAGAGTTGCTGCTCATCATAACAGGTTTTCTGTTTTGATTTTAGAGATAAGGTCTCACTATGTTGCCCAGGATGAACTTGAACTCCTGGGTTCCCACCTCAGCCTCCCGGGTAGCTGGGATGACAGGGGTGCACCACCATGCAGGGCCTAAGGGTCTACATTTCACAAAGTCATCAAACCATCGGCTTGAGTCCTTCTCAGACATTATTATTTAGATGGAGCATCTCCATTTAAGCTTGGGCTGGAAAGTTGGAGGCTGTCTGTGAGAAGGTGCTGGTGAGGCTGCGGAGGGGGCAGGAGGCAGCGTGGTGGTGTGTGGAGTGATTGTTTCAAACCTACAGTCTTCTCCCCTCGAGTGTTCTGCTAACTTTGAGGTCTGAAAGCATGTCCTTCCCTGCTGGTTTTCCTCGTTTTCTTTGCCTGCTTCCACAGACAGTACACCCGCCCTTTCTCCCTCCCACCAAGGTCACCACTCAGCAGGCTTTGATAAATGTCATTTTTTTTTTGAAAGTCGCCTTGGAAAAAGGCAATTTGACTGCAGTGAGGCAGAACAGGGAGCTGAACACCCGCCGTCCTTCATCGACCAGAGCCCAACCCCAAGAACAAAACGAAGAGAGGAGTGTGGCACGGCCCTGGACCCCCGGCGACCCCTGGACTGCCTCTCCTGAGGAATCTGTTCCCTGTGCAGAAGCCCAGGGGGCCTGGGGCCTGGGGTCTCTGTCTCCTGCACTCTGTCCCTCTCCCCAGCCTTTTGTCTTCTGCCACTTGTTCCCTGACTGGTAACTAAAGGTCCCTGAGAACCCCCACGGCTCCGGGGGTGGGAGCCCTCTCTGCCATGCAAGCGGTGAGCTGCTGATTAGCGCAGGGAATAAATAACAGCAAGCTAATTATCTCCCTGATTGCGGCTTGCCTCGCTAACAAGGCTGGGCTGGAGTGATGATGCGACAGTTGATGCTATTCCAAGCGTGCTTCTGGGTTCAGGGAAATTTCCACGCCTTTCCGGTCTGGAAACACTTTCCCTTCCCAGATGCTCTGGGGTTCTAAGTGAGATGTCCCCATTCCTGCTTCACCTTGGAATTGAGAGACTCCCCCCAGACAGACCTTGTTGTCAGGCCCTAGTAGGAGGTGGGAGCCAGCTTCTCACAGAAGTAGGGAGAGGTTTTCAGGGAGGCTGAGGGCATGGAGGACGAGTCCTCAGGGACCATACACTCTAGCACTTAGCTTCCTAATTACATCTGCTACTCCGGCTCCTTGAACTGAGGGCTCCCATCAGACCTGCAAGCAAGAGTGGAAAAAAGCAAAGCGTGTGGGTCCAGGGCTCTAGTCCCACCCTGACCGCCTCTGTGACCTTGGACATGGTCCTTTATCAGGTGGTCTTGCATTCTGTCTTTGTGAAATGAACTTAGGCATGATGATCTTGGAGCTTCGCCCAGCTCTGGAGACATGCTTTTGTGACTCTAACTCTGAAATTTGACTGTGGTGTTTTCCTGGAGTCCCAGGCTAAGGAGGCTTCCCACGCCTCCTGAGGACACATCTTCAGGCTGAGCTTTTCTTTCCCCCATGTCACTGTGTTATTCCCTGTCTTCTCTCCCACTTCCCCTCCCGACTTCTCTATTCTTTTGGTCTTTTTTTTTTTTTCTGAGTCTCACTCTGTTGCCCAAGCTGGAGATCAGTGGCAGGATCAGGGCTCACTGTAGCCTCGACCTCTTGAGCTCAGGTGATCCTCCCAAGTAACTGGGACCACAGGTGCATGCCACCATGCCTGGCTAATTAAAAAAAAAGTTTTTGTAGAGATGAGGTCTCATTAATGTTGCCCAGGCTGGTCTCGGACTCCTGGCCTCAAGTGACTCTCCTGCCTTGACCTCCCAAAGTGCCAGGATTACAGGTGTACCACCCTCTCTTACTTTTGAAAACTCGTGTTACCTGGAGGGAGATAGGTGAGAAACATCCTCTTCAGGAAGATCTTGGTTTCTAGCAGCCTGGGCCATGCGACCTTGTTGAACAAGTAGCTAGCCTGTGAAGAGGCAGGATGGGAGGTGTCTTTCCACTGGAGCAGTAACTGTGCTGGCCTGCTGTGTACAGAGGAAGAAATCAACTTAATGCCTAGGCGTTTTGGCTTCTCCTCAGACGATCGGACCTGCTACCACCTTCACATCAGTCACAGAGTTCATTTGTGAGAAATTGAAGGACTATCCCCTTTCACTGGGAGGCTCACCTCAACAGGGTGGGTGAGCCTTCTTCTGTTGGAGGTCAGATATAAGACAAACCAGATGTTTTCTTTGGTTAAAGAGGAATCCGTGAAAAGGCAAGCCTGGGTCATGGTACCTTTAAGAAAGGGGAAGGGAGAAAAGGTAGGGCTGATGTCATCTTAGGGCAAAAGAGAACATGTTGCTTTCAGACTAGTGAAAGATTCTGAAAGATAAGATTACAGCCTCTTAAGTGCCAGGTTCATGCTAACTGGTCTGATCTGATGGGACAAGCCCCTCAGGAAGGTCACATTCAACATTATGCTTTGTCACTACTGAAGGATAAACTTGGGCAATTCATTTACTTTCTGCATTGGTTAGGGTGAACCAACTAATGTGACCAGTAACCTCTAAATCTCAGTGACCTATCTCAGTAGAAGTTGACATCCCACTAGCATAACAGTTTAATGTAGGCATGCAACTGATGGTCTTCCACGGGGTGACTCAGGGACCCAGCACTCACTCACTGCAGTAGGTTCTCTGTATTCAGGCAGCATGTGGTATAAGAGACAGGGAGCACACAGACTGGTGTGGAAAGCCTCACAGCAAAGAGTTTCTTCTGCATTGTCTAAGCACAAAGATACATTAGGAAAACAGAGTATGAGTGAGTTTTAAACATTTGGAATGAACACACACACACACACACACACACACACACACACACAATGTGTGTCTTGGGATTAATCTAGAATTCACTTCATAAATACTGGCTCTCTTACTCTATTAGAAATGCAAAATGCTTTGTTATTGGAACAAATGTGTACGGGTTCTATGACAAGTGCTTGAGTGACTGTGGGATTGAATTCCATTAAATCATTTTTATTTTTTATTTATGTATTTATTTTTTATTTTTTGAGTTGGAGTCTCACTCTCTCACCCAGACTGGAGTGCAGTGGCCGCTGCCGGCCACCGCAGCCTCGACCTGCTGGGCTCCAGAGATCCTTCCGCCTCAGCCTTCCGAGTAGCTGGAACTACAGGCGCGCGCTACCATGCCTGGCTAATTTTTGATTTATTGTAGAGATGAGGTCTCGCCAAGTTGCCCAGGGGGTTTTTGAACCTGTGGGCTCAGGCAATTCACTCACCCCAGCCTCCCAAAGGCGCGGGATTACAGGCTGAGCCACCGAGCCCGGTTTTAAATCATTTTTTAAAAGTTACAGAATGTGCCCTCCTCTGCCCCTTCCCTCTGGTCTGAATTGAGGATGCAGCCAACATGACTGGTATGGTCAGCATGGCTGGGGCTGAGACTGGGTCAATCAGCATGTCTGATGAATCTGAGGCAGCAGAGGTGAACTGTGTGACAGGAGAGTAATCGCGAGCAGAGGGACTAAGCTGAGGGTCATGGGAGCCATATTTCTCATGATCGGTGACAGGAGTTACACACACGGGAAGGGAATAAACCTTAGGGTATTAGATCAGAACTGGGGTAACTGGTTTGAACTAATGTTTTTAATACGTACAAATGGTGCCAATGTGTGTGTACATATCTATTTCTATTCCTTTATACAACATTTCTTTCTTTTTTTTTTTTTTAAGTTGGAGTCTCACTGTCACCCAGACTGGAGTGCAGTGGCATGTTCTCGGCCACTGCAGCCTTGACCTACTGGGCTCTGGTGATCCTTTCTCCCAGCCTTCCAAGTAGCTGGAACTACAGGCACACGCTACCACACCCAGCTAATATTTGATTTATTGTAGAGATGAGGTCTTGCCAAGTTGCCCGGTTGGGTCTCGAACTCACAGGTTCAGGTAATCCACTCGCCTCGGCCTCCCAAAGTGCTGGGATTGCAGACTGAGCCACCAAGCCTGGCCTTTTATACAAAATTTCTATCCCTTTATACACACATGAGGGAACTCATTCACGTGCCCTCTCTGGAAGATTAGAAACAATGATACTCTAACATCAGTGAGCGCACCAAGCACCCAGATCTTGACTTCTAAATACCATTTTCCACTGGGAAAAAACTACCCCAATCGATCAGTCTAAAAATTACAAGATGAACCTGGAACATCTTGTGCTAGAAAGTAAGTACATGTTCAAAGAGTGATGGGAACACGTCAAAAGGATAGAAAATCCAGCTTGGAGGGGCAGGCATAGGCCAAAACTGGTACAATTTAGCCATCAAAATAAATAGCTTTTAGTATTAGATTGTGAACCATTGGGCAAAATAGGAATGAATGAATAAATAAATAAGGAGAGGAAATTCTCTACCTTACATTAGAATGGCAATTAATAAATATAGGGGAAAAGTGACATTAGAATATTACCATTTGGTGCTGGGTGTGGTGGCTCATGTCTGTAATCCCAGCACTTTGGGAGGTGGAGGCAAGAGGATGGCCTGAACCCGCGGGTTCAAGACCAGCCTGGGCTACATGACAAGACCTTGTCTCTATAATAAATCAAAAAATTAGCCGGGTGTGGTGGTGCATACCTGTAGTTCCAGCTACTTGAAAGGCCGCGGTAGAAGGATCGCCTGAACCCAGCTGGTTGAGGCTGTGGTGCCCATGAGCATGCCGTTGCACTCCAGCTTGGATGACAGAGTGAGACTCCGACTTAAATAAATAAATAAAACAGAATTAAAAAAAAAAAAAGAAGAAGCCGGGCTCGGTGGCTCAGTGTGTAATCCCGCGCTTTGGGAGGCTGAGGTGAGTGGATTGCCTGAGCCCACGGGTTTGAGACCCACCTGGGCAACTTGGCGAGACCTCATCTCTACAATAAATCAAAAAATTAGCCGGGTGTGGTAGCGTGCGCCTGTAGTTCCAGCTACTTGGAAGGCTGAGGCGGAAGGATCGCCGGAGCCCAGCAGGTCGAGGCTGCGGTGGCTGGGAGCGGCCACTGCACTTCAGTCTGGGTGACAGAGTGAGACTCCAACTCAAAAATAATAATAATAATAATACCATTTGGTAACCATCCCAGTAATAAGTGATTTTGTTTGTGATAGTTACATAATCTCAATGTATCTCCCCATAATTACTTATTAACTATTGAATACACAATACTACTAGTTGACTTTACAGTGGAAAAACTTGGCTGATATTATCTTAACAAAGTGATAAAAGCTAATATCACAGTAACAGGACAAATCAATACTGTGCGCCTCTTGTTGAGATGGACTATGAACATGGCATCACATCTGTCATATTCCTGACAAAAACTCACAGTCTAAATCCCCTCATAAGGAAACACCCGCCAAACCCAAGCTGAGGAATATTCTGCAATGCAACCAGGCTGTATCCTTCAAAAATGTCAGGTTCATTAACAACAAAGAAAGACAGGAACTGTTTCAGATTGAAGGAGACTAAAAGGACATGACAACTAAATGCAACACACAATCCTGGATTGGATCCCAGACCTATAAACAATGTTATTAGAATAATCAGTGAATTTTGAAAGCAGCCTCTGAATTAGATGGCAATTCTGTATCCATGTCAGTTTTCTGATTGTAATGTTGTACTGTGGTCATGCAGAAGAATGCCCTTGTTTTTAGCAAATACACATTGAAGTATAGAGGGGTAATATACGATATACGATGGGGCCCCAAAACACCTGGAATTCATTTATAAGAAATTGTGTATTTATGCTGACATATTTAACCTTCAGTCACCTTCAGTCACCTACTCTCCGTTTGATGTAATACGCCTCTCGAGATACTTTTTCCACTGCTCAAAACAGTTTTTGAACTCATCAATTGTGATGTCTTTCAGTGCTTCTGCTGTTTTTTGTTTCACCTCTTCCACATGGGCAAAATGTTTCCTTTTGAGGACTCCCCCCCCAGGGAACAACAACAACAAAAAGTCACCTGGGGCAAGTTTGGGAGAATACGGAGGGGTGGGGCATGGGGGTTATGCCATTTTGGTCAAAAACTGCTTGACACTCAGTGTGGTGTGGGCAGGTGTGCTCGTAAATCAGCCATCATGAAATGGGCAAACATGTTGAAAGAATCCCCCCGCCAAAATACACTGGAGCAGAACGCAGCCTCTCACAACAATGCTAGCTGGTACGGATGTGTTCCTAGAACACTTACCTAGCGAGGAAAGTCCCTTCAAGGGGCCCTCCCTCCAAAAGATAATTCCAGGTTTTTTGGATCCTCCCTTGCATAAGAGAGAGAGAGAGAGAGAGAGAGAGAGAAGAGAGAGAGAGAGAGAGAGAGAGAGAGAGAGAGAGAGAGAGAGAGAGAGAGAGAGAGAGACAGGGAGGGAGGGAGGGAGGGAGGGGAGAGAGAGAGAGAGAGAGAGAGAACACACAATGAGGCAAGACTGAAATATAAAATAAATTGAAGAACTGGGTGAAACATATGCAGGAATTCTTTGCACGCTCCTTGCAACTTTTCTGAAATTACAAAATAAAAAGTAAAAGAAACATGGCGTAGTGTACAGAACACCTGTGCCTTTGGATGCCAGCCAGGATTTGGGATAAATGACCTAGACTGGATCCTGATCTTGTCACCTACCAGCTAGCTGATCTGGAAGAGCCTCAGACAATAGTAGTGATCTCACAGGAATGCCATGTGGCTTCAATAATAATATATGTGACAGTGCTTTTTACATCATAAAACACAGTACTTACCCAGACACAGTGGCTGATGCCTGTAATCCCAGCACTTTGGGAGACTGAGACGAGAAAATTGCTTTGAGTCCAGGAGTTCGAGACTAGCCTGGGAAACATAATGAGACCTCATCTCTACAAAAAAATAAAAAAATTGGCTGGGCATGGTGGCATGTGCCTGTAGCCCCAGCTATTCAGGAGGCTGAGGTGGGAGGATCGCTTGAGCCCAGGAGGTCGAGGCTGCGGTGAGCTGTAATCACGCCACTGCACTCCAGCCTGGGCAACAGAGTAAGACCCTGACTTGAACAAACAAAGTACCAAATATAAGCCAGTAGTATTTTCTTTCTCCCAGAAAACTACAACTAATGAATGCAACACTGTCCCTTCAGGCCTCACGTTTTAAATTCTTCATCCAGTCACCAACTCAGATGAACTTCTTTTCAGACTGAGAACTGAGGTGGCCAGCACCTAGGAAGGGGCACAGTTGATCGCAAAGCCTCCAGGGATTGCCATGGTGTGTGTGTGTGTGTGTGTGTGTGTGTGTGTGTGTGTGTGTGTGTGTGTGTGTGTGTGTGTGTGTGTATGATGCGTGTGCACATGCTTGTGTGTGCACATGCATCCTGAAAGCCAGATTTCAGGTGCCTTCTCTGTGAGCAGAGCCTCTGTGGACACAGACACAGGCTATTATAGATTCATAAACATCTGCTCGTGCGGTCTGGGTAGTCCCCTCTAGACGGAAAGCCCCTTTGCTTCTGTCACGCCTGACAAAAATACTTGTGTACACAGCATTATGATGCATACCATTCTCCGGCGACTCAGGCATCAGGGTCCTAGCGCCACATGCCGCAGATAGGCTGACAGCCAGCAGCGTGGGGGAATGAGAGTCATCATAACTGTTTGTGCATGATCCAAAGCCCTCTGCCCACATTCCCTCATGTGAGCTGCCGAGCGACAGCAACCTGTAAGGCAAATACTGCACTGAGCATTTTTCATAGACCAGGACTTGCTCTGATCAGAACTGGGACTTGACCACGTCCACAGAGCTAATAAATGGCAAGTGTGGGACATAAAGTCAGGGCTTTAACAAGGCCTCTTCATCCCATGGATGTTTGTTTGTTTGAGTCAGCTCATTCTGTTGCGCAGGCTGGAGTGCAGTAGCACAGTCACGGTTCACCATAGCTTTGACCTCCTGGGTTCAGGCAGTCCTTCTGCCTCAGCCTCCCGAGTAGCCGGGACTACAGGCCTATGCCACCACATGTGACTAATTTTTAAATTTTTTTTGTAGAGACGCTTTGTTGCCCAGGCTGGTATCGAACTCCTGTGCTCAAGCAATCCTCCCGCCTTAGCCTCCCAAAGTGCTGGGATGACAGGCGTGAGCCACCGCACCCGGCCCATGGACATTTTGGCACAGAATATCGTCACTGGCATCTCCCTCCTCACCTCTCTCCCAGGGCCCTTTTCTGCCTCTGGGGTTCTGTTTCCTGTGGCCTTGGCTTTTCAGAGCTGTCTTCTCCCACCACAAGGACCTCCACCCCCAGATCTCTGGCGTTTGAGGTACCCTATGCCAAGCTTCCCTCTCCAGACTGTCAGCAACCCCTCCCCCCATACTCCATCTAGAACCACAAAAGTTTAGTATCTCACCCCCTGCTGTCACCCCCTGTTCTGAAGCCAAGAGAGAAGAAAATAAGGATGAGGCACGCCTGCCAACAGCCTCGGGAAGCGGAACCTAGGAGCTCACTTATGTGCCCCCTCTGATTCCCAAGCCAGTTGCTATGTCATCTTCCAGGCCATGGAGACATTCTGTTTCTTCACAGCACCAGCAGAAAGAGCAACACTTCATTTCCTCTCACTCGCTCTCTCGCTATGGACCAGGCTGGTTGGAGGACGTTCCAGGAACGCCAAGCTACCGTTAGGCTCCTCTGCTCTTAACTCCTCTTGGACCTGGACAGACAGATGGATCGATGTCAGGCACAGCAGAACCCATCTGCCTCCGCTCCATCGCTGTTCTTGACCCAATGGGCTCCCCTGAGAAGAGGCCACTTCTGGTGGCAGAGGTGTGACCAACACGCATTCTGACCTAGCCCCAGGTCCCCTCCCTGTTCTGAGAGCCCTGAGAGAGAGGGTGCCCTCAGGTTGTGTGAGGAGTTGGCTTGTTGGGTTTGTTGGGACACATTGGGTGGGGCAAAGGTGATCCCCTAGATTTTGATAGGGGACTTTTAGAACTTAGAGCTCAGTCCTGTGGTGGAACAGGGCCAACAATGACTGCCTGGCAGATGGGAAACCTGATCTCAAATCTGCCTCTAGCCAGCTGCTGTCCTTGGGAAGATCCTTCTCCTCCCTGGAACACAGTTTCCTCATCTGTGACATTAGGAATACATTTATTTATTTATGTATCTTTTTTTTTCGAGCGGAGATCCTACTCTGTTGCCCAGGTTGGAGTGCAGTGGCACAATCACAGCTCTCGGTAGCCTTGTCCTTCTGGGTTCAGGTGATCCTTCTGCCTCAGCCTCCTGAGCATCTGGATCTACAGGTGCGTACCACCATGCTTGGCTACTTTTTAAATTTTTTATAGAGACGAGGTCTTGCGGTGTTGCCCAGGCTGGTCTCAAATTCCTGGGCTCAAACAATCCTGCTTTGGCCTCCCAAAGTGCTGGGATTACAGGCATGAGCCATCATGCCTGGCCTGAGGAATACATTTTAATGGTCCTTCTGCTCTTTGCATTCAAGCTGTATCAGTCTGCCAGCTCTTCAGGGCTGGAGCTGGGCCTGGGAGTACTTCAGGTCTGGAATTCAGACCTTCTGATGTCTGTGTTCTACTCACTGCTGAGTCTGTAAATGGAGCCACGGGGGGAAGTCAGGGGCGCAGAGGGCACTGGGCACAGCCTGGCCTCTGTTCAGTGGGTGAGAAGACGGCTCAAGACCCAGCAGCCGGACCCCACAGGATGTCCAGGGATTGGTGCTGTTTCCACGGTGGTGTGGGGAGGGGTGGTGCAGAGGGAGTGATGGCGGGGCTGGAGGGCGGAGCTAACGTGGAAGGAGCCTGGCAGTTCCCACCCGCTGCAGGGGACTGAAGCCTCCACCAGGGACTGGAGATCCAGGGGCTCTATAAAACTTAACAGGGAACGAACAGGAGAGGCACACGGGAAACGAAACGAAAGCACTTGGCAGCCGGATCCGCCAGGCATGGTGGCACTAAGACTTATTAGGGCTTACATTCTCCCTCTGTGAAATGAAGAGTGTGACTTGAGGTATTTTGGAGGTCTCTTCCAGCCTTCACACTTCACAGCCCCATAAGTAAAGAGCCAGTTCACTAAGTACTGTTTAACTCTCCTCTGGCAGTGGGAGTCTCAGCGGCAGGCGGTGTGGACAGTCTTGCTCCTGTCTCTATTGCAGCCCAGCTGAGGTTCTGCTCGCCCCAGCCAGGGAGAGGCAGAGGGAGAAAGAGAGCGAGAACTCTCGTCTCTGCCCTCCCTCCTTCCAGCACCCCCCCATGCCCCAAGGGTCAAGGATCCCCCCCCCAGGAAACCAAACCCTACTGAGCCCAGGGGCACTGAGAGGTGGGCCCAGGGCCAACAGAAACAGCTGCGGAGGTGTCATCTTGCCGCAGGGTGGAGGGGAGCAGGGCTTTTGAGGCCCCCTCTGAGACCAGCACAGGTCATCCGAGCCTCTTCCCTGCCCATCTGAATCCCCTGAGAGAGATGGCTCGGAGGGTCACCATGGACTAGGCCAGGGTCAGTCCAGCAGCCACGAGTCCCTCTCTCCCAGCCAGGTGGAGGGAGTGAGGCTTTTGTGTGTGAACCCCAGGGTGCTCAGCTGGTGTGGCAGCACCAGAGAGGAGCACAGCTCAGAGTGCCAGGGGAGGCAGCCACTAGGCCGCTTTCCCCAGACAGACGGGGTATTGATCCTGCACACACACACACCCTCTCCACTTCATGGCGCAGCTAATGGCCTGGAAAAAACTGGCCAGCTGTTCCCCAGCTGTGACATAATGAGCTCAGGGACGATCAATGCCGTTCCGGTCTCTAATTAGGCCGGGGAGCTGGCTAGGGCCAGAGTGCGGCCTGTTTCCTGAGGGCACTACTGCCACTCCAGTCCCCAGCTGCTGTCTGCTGCCAGCCACCTGGGCCCATGCATCTGTACCCTGGAGAAGTGGGCCGGACCCTCGAGCGGCCCTTGGGACCCAGAGCTCCTTCTCTCACAGCAGAAGCAGGACCACCCCCCAGACCCCTGTTGGCAGGGGAAGCCTGGCCCGCATGTGAAACTCAGGACCGTCGAAGCTGCTGCCACGTCCTTCTCTCTGCCTGGACTGTCACTCTGCACAGTGGCCTTCACCCTGACCCTCCAGCCCCTGACCCTGAGGCCCTCCCCCAGGCCTGCCCCCACACCGGTCCTAGGTGCCTGAGATCCGTGGCTACAAGGAAGAGGCCGGTAGCAAGCTTGGCTCCTGGCCCAGTCTCACTTCGCTATTTATACCCTCAGTACAGGGAGGGATGGATCGGATTCTCCCTGTACTCACTGCAGAGGAGGAAGTGAGGGAGGAGAGAGGGAATGGGAAAGGGGAAAGGTGTACACTGAGGCAAAGAGACAGAGAGCGGAGGGTGGGGGTGGGAGAGAGGGCAGAGGCTCACGGCCAGGAGGCTCCAGGACTTGGAGAGATCTGAGAACAGGACACGGAGAGCAAAGCACGGATCAAAGGAGGGAAACCAAATAAGAGAGACAGGAAAAGTGAGAAAATGGGGCCATCGAGGAAGAAAAAGGAGACGGGATAAAAGAACCAGGACACACCCCATGCTTGGGACGTCCGGCCCGGGATCAGATGCCCGATAGGGAAGCTGAGGTGCTGGGCAGAGAATGTCCAGGGACCTGGTGTGAAATTACAGGAGTCAGACAACAATGCTGGGGTCAGAGAAGCCCAGGGAACACAGCCTTGAGGGTGTGAGCAGAGGCTGACCTGGAGGGATGGGATGGGCAGGGCAATGAGGGAAGACAAGACTGCCGGGCGGATCCCCGCCCTTAGGATTGCGGCTGCGGGCTCCCTGCTCTCGGGGGTTCAGCTTTGGACAGGGAACTGGAAGCAGGAAGAAGAGTGAAGGTGACTTTTGTGGGGGCCTGAGAATGAGGAGGCCTGGGAGGGAGAGTGTCTAGGCTTTCTGCAGCCTAGGCTTTAGGGCGGCCCAGTGCAGCTCCACAGCCCTGGGAGGGGACAGTTTCAGCCGGCCTCCTGCCGTTCTACGGTTCGCAGTCGCACACAACCCAGTCAGATGGAGCCCCTGGGAGGGTCTTTCTGGGCTCCAGCTGACCCCAGCCGATCCTTCCCCGGGCCTCCTCCCGGTCTGAGGACTGCATTCCTCCCTGATCGTGGTTCCCAGAGGAATGGCCTGGTTTATAGAGATCAGAAGTGCCCACTGCTATTTCCTGCACCCCCCACCCACCCCAGCCCTGTGCCTCGAAGCTGTCAGGCCCCTGGAGAGAGAAGCCATTCAAGGACAGCAGCTGCTGACTCAGACTCTCAAATTCTAGGGCGGAAAAGGACCTCAGAGAACGTCTGAAATCCTGGGCCAATCCCTCATGTGAAGCTGGGGCTCTGAGAAGCCGGGAGAGTAGCCCAAGGTGCACTGCCACTTTACAGGGACATACTGGGCCCAGGTCAGGGCTCCCTCTGGGACACTGGTCTGTCCATCTCTTCCTCACTACCTCCTAGGAGGAGGGATTTTCTTTAAGGAGCTCTGGCGCTCCTCTCAATCCTCCCGGGATTGTGATAGTGTAAAAAGGCCAGGGCCAGCTGGCCCACAGTCCCCAGGGGTGAGAAAGCAGGTGGGGGTCTGGCAGGGCCTGTCACCTGAGACTGCAGTCAAGTCTTTGCGGCTGTGTGGCCAACACTGCCCCCCTGTGGCTGCTGATCATCAGAGCAGTTGGGGGGCCCGGAAATGGAGCAGCTTGGGTCCTCTGTCCTAGCCAGGATCTCGCCATCCAGGACTCCCTGTCCCAGTGCCAGGCTGATTTACACCCACCAGGGATACCCCTCCAGGTGAGCAGACATCACTTCCACATGCCATTCTGCAATAGGGTCCCCATATAGATGGGTGAGGGCTGATCTTCCCGCCAGGGGCCACTCACAAGCTGTCTTTCCATCCCAAAGGGTTCCCTGAGAGTTCGAGTCTGGCAGTCGCGTCCTCCCTTGGACCAATGGACTTTGAGAGTTGGATGAGGGGGTGGTCTTGTTTTTCTGTGATCCTGTTTTTTGTAAGGAAGGATAACAGCTGGGAAAGAGGTCACAGGGCCAGCATCCCTGTCCCCAGCAGTGTCCAGCCTGGACAGGGAAGAGTCAGACTGCCTTAGGGCCCAGCAGGGGTTGGCTCGGCCTGGCTGAGGATAAGACTCTTGGGGTGAGTGCCCCAGAGACATAGAGCAGGGGTGCCCCCCAGAGTCTGAGACCAGGCACTGCTGAGAAGTGCTCTGTGGAACCCTCAGTTGGGAAGCCCAGCCCAGCTCTTTGTTCTCAGGCCAGAGCTGAGAAGCTGTCCTTGAGCTGGGAGGCTCGGGCTGGAGTGATCAGCTGATGATCCAGGTGTCATGTCCCCTCAGGCCACTCTGGGAAGCTTCCTTTTTTTTTTTTTTTTTTGCGTCAGGGTCTCACTCTGTTGCCCAGGCTGGAGGGCAGTGGCACAATCTCACAGCTCACCGCAGCCTCGACCCTGAGCTCAGATCCTTTCTCCTCAGACTCCCAAGTAGCTGGGACTACAGGCACAGGCCACCAAGCCTAGCTAATTTTTTGTAATTTTTGTAGAGATGAGAGCTTGCCATGTTGTCCAGGTTGGTAGGCAGATTCTTTTTTTTTTTTTTTTTTTAGTTGGAGTCTCACTCTGTCGCCCAGACTGAAGTGCAGTGGCCGCTCCCAGCCACCGCAGCCTCAACCTGCTGGGCTCCGGCGATCCTTCCGCCTCAGCCTTCCAAGTAACCGGAATTACAGACGCACGCTACCATGCCTGGCTAATTTTTGATTTATTGTAGAGATGAGGCCTCACCAAGTTGCCCAGGCAGGTCTCGAACCCACGGGCTCAGGCAATCCTCTTGCCTCAGCCTCCCAAAGTGCTGGGATTACAGGCTGAGCCACCGAGCCCGGCCAACAGGCAGATTCTTATGACTTCATGATCTATAGGGAGAATTTCCAGATGCTCCACACCTCTCCATCTCCTCCCCAAAGAATAGACATGCAGGTCACTCACAGGCACCCGGGCGATGCTCTCAGAGCCTCGCCGGGAATGTATCATTTGATCTCTGTATCACCTCATCTCTGACCTGCCCTCTCCTCTGAGGTCATTCTGTCACACATTCACATGCAGTATCTCCTTGATGTTGATGTCCTAGATGATTCTTCGGGTGCCTCCTTCTGAGCCTGAGCAATAAGGGAAATTTCTGGTCTGTAGTTCAACTTGTGCTCCAGAACATGTGGGTTCAGTAAATGCTTATCAGCTGACTCACTGAAAGACAGAGGATGGGCACATGTGCGTCCTGATGTGTCTCTGCTCAAAACATTTACTGTGTTGACTTCAGTTTGGCTTCTCAGCCTGGCTTGCAAGGCCTCCCACAGTCCTGTAAGTTCACCTTTCTCTCCTCGCTTCTTCCCTTTGTGCAGATTACTTTTCAGTCAAATCGAGAACTCACTGTGCCCTGGCATTTCTTAAACTCCATGTTTCTGCTTGGTCTTCTCCTTCCACCTGGACTATTCTCCTCCTCAGCTGCCCTCACTTACCCCTCCTTTAAGACCCATGCCACTTCCTGGATGAAGCCTTCCTAGATTTTCTAAGAGAGTAGGTTTACTTTTTCCTTGAATTTTCCTGGCAGTGTCACCGTCCCTTGACACTTATAACCTGCTCTGTCCTGATCCTAGATTGTGAGCACCAAGAGGGCTAGGTTTGTATTTTTATCATCTTTGCATCCCTCCCCCTCACTCCCAGGGCTTTGCACATAACAGGTGCTCAATAAACATGTCTTGAATTAGGTGAAACGGAGCTTGCAGGTGGGCTGCTGGTAGCTGAAGGAGGGGGGAGCAGGGTACTCTGAGGCTTCAGGAGACACGAGGATGCTCAGAACAGCGAGACAAGGTCAGGACAGAGGTGAGGGTGGCGGCTGGGCCTCCTCAGAACCTTATCAGGGAGGAGTGGAAGGAGACAGCTGGAAGGGCGTTGGAGATGTGAGTAGAGAAAGGGCACTGGGCCTCGACTTGATCCTTCAAGTCAGGCAAAAATAGGCTTAGGAACTGGAGACTTGGATCCTGGTTGCTCCTCCTCCATCTTCTAGCTGTGTAGCCTTGGGCAAATTACTTCCCTCTCTGGGCCTATTCATCTATAAAATAAGGGTTTTGACACCTTGACCTCCTGCGACCTGGGGCACTGTTTTGACACCAAGTCTAGCCTCTGGTTTTGGGGGTTTTCTTTTGGAGTCGGAGTCTCACTCTGTCACCCAGGCTGGAGTGCAGTGGCACGCTCACGGCCACTGCAGCCTCAACCTGCTGGGCTCAGGCACTCCTCCCAAGTAGCTGGAACTACAGGTGCGTGCTACCATGTCCCGCTAAGTTTTTGATTTATTGTAGAGTTGAGGTCTGGCCAAGTTGCCCAGGCTGGTCTCAAACCCCTGGGCTCAGACAATTCTCTCGCCTTGGCCTCTCAAAGTGCTGGGATTACAGGTATGAGTCACCGTGTCTGGTTAGAGAAGCAGGATTTGTATAGACCCCCCAGGCAGCCTCAGCACCAAGAGGGACCCCACTCAGCGCCAGATGGGGGACAGAGCCCAGAGCCATGGGGAAGAAGTATGACCTGGGTAGGCTCTGCCATGGCCTGGAGGAGATGGAGGTGGGTTCCAAGGGAGACAACACTCCCCAGTTGAGAGCAAGTCAAGTGCCAGGTTACCAGGCCCCGGGAGGTTTCCAGGGACACCCCTTTTCTTTGCCCTGCTTCCCTGGCTTCTCCCTTGCCCCATCCACAGTTCCAGTAAGTCCAGGTGCTCAACTGTGGGGCTCTGAGGAAGTCACTTAACCTCTGGCCTCAGTTGTCACATCTATAGGTGGAGTTTTTGAGACTAACTCAGAAGACTATGTGCGACAACTTCTGTGAGCATGCCCAGGCCCGTGCCCACTCCCAGAGCTCCCTGCCTGAGACTGGAAGAGGACAGTTGGCACAGATTGCCCCCAGGCTGCTGTGCCCGGGCATCGGGTGTGGGGCAGGGCCTATGGGGGGCAGGCTGAGGATGGGAGCTCAGATGGGAAGCACAGGCAGAGGGTACTGCTGGCCTGCTGGTGAGGAAGGGCTGCTTGGCCTGCAGACCTAGGGATTGCGTTATTAAGGACCAGGAGCTCCCTGGGCTCCTCTCAGGGCGTCCAGCACTGAGCCCCTGCTGATGGCCAGGGGGTGGGCAACCTGGGGAGGCCCCCGGCCCATGGCAGGCCTGGCCTGAGTGCACGCTGTGGGGGTTCCTGCCATTCTTTTGAGCCTGGTTCATCCGAGGCCCCCAGTTTCTAATCTGGTTGGGAAGGATTTATTTTTGGGTCCCTGTAACCTAGCAATGGGCTCACATGACCAGTGGCAGCTGCAGGCTGAATATACCGTTGGATCTCAGCTCCTGGCAGGGGGTGTGGGCCAGACTGTGGGGGAACAAGGGGAATGGAAAGCCTCTCACCTCTGCTCTCCCCGCCCCGCCCCTGGTCTCTCAGCCTGGTCTCCAGATGGTGGGCAGGGGTGGTGGGTTCTCAGGAAGCAGCCACGGCTGGTGATGGCATGGGGGTCTGGGCTGTGGTGGGAAGAGCCCGGCTGTGAGTCTGCTGGGGTGGGGAGGGTCGGGTGCCCATGTGGTTGGAGGTGGGAGCTGGGAGGATGCAATGCCGGCCTCTTGGGGGTGGAGGGGAGGCCGGGCTGGGGAGGAGGCGGCTGACTGGAGTCTATGTTGTGGAATCTGGGACACCCCAGTCAATGCTGGAATCCCAACATTCTGCTTCTTTCCTTTGTTCCCTGTTAAATTGTTAATATTCCTGGGAGAGAGAACACATTAAGCTGCTATCACCAGGAATGGATTTATCAACCTCTTTCCTGAGAGCAGGTTTTGACAGAAGGCAGAGTGTGGAGAAGGGGGCGGTGGGGACCACCATGCAGCCGAGGGACCCTGGGGAGAGGCCGCAGGCACATGAAAAGCCTCCAACAGTTCTTGAGGAAATGGATGGATGGATGGAGGAAAGGTAAACCTGACTGGCTCTACAGTTTCCTCCTGGGCAGGAAAGAGTGGGTGGGACAGAACCCTCCAAGAGGTGTGGTGGTGAGGGTGAGGTAGGACTGTCCCAAGCAGCCAGTCTAAGAGGGAAAGACGCATCCTGGGCACCAAGGGCCTCGCCATGATGCCAAGGAGAAGGGTGCTCCTGTCGGGAGGGGGCACTGGTCCCCATCCTGCAAGGTGAGCCACCATCTCTGGGGCGTGTCTGCAGCAAGGTGAGCCACCATCTCTGACGCGGCCTGGGGGACCACGCTCTGTTTCTCACTTTAGTCTTCTCACTTCTCACTGTGCTCAGTTCTAAAATGAAGGATTGCATTGGGTGTGGTGGCTCATGTCTATTATCCCAGCACTTTGGGAAGCCCAGATGAGAGGATCACTTGAGCTCGGGAGTCTGAGGCCAGCCTGGGAACACACGCAGTGAGACTCGGTCTCTGCAAAAACACCCAAAAATTAGCCAAACGTGGTGGTGGGTCGCCTGTAGTCCCAGCTACTCCGGAGGCTGAAGCGGGAGGATCACCTGAGCCCAGGAGGTCAAGGCTGCAGGGAGCCGTGAGCATGACACGCACTCCAACCTGGGCAACAGAGTAAGACTCTGCCTCCAAAAAAATAAGTAAATAAAAGGAAGGGTTGGAGATGTGGTGTCAGTAGCTACTCTGAATCCTGATTTGGATCATTTAATGAGATACAGCACACAAGTGTCTCCCAAATGGGCCTTCAATAATTAGTAGCATCATCATCATTGTTAATTGTTATTAGTGGTCCTCTAGCTAGGATACGCAGTCCCCCTACCCCTGTTCCCCCTGTCCCTCTCTCCTGAGCCAAGATGCTTCCAGCAACCTGGAGGATGCTCTGGGATCCACTGCCCCTTTGGTACCACCTTCCCCACCCAATAGCTCTCTCTCTCTCTCTCTCTTTTTTTTTTTTTTTAGCCAAGGTCTCACTCTGTTGCCCATGCTGGAGTGCAGTGGCATAAGCATGGCTCACTGCAGCCTTGACCTCCTGGACTAGGGCGATTCTCTCACCCCAGCCACCCTGAGTAGCTGGGACTACAGGCACACATCACCATGCCTGGCTAAATTTTTTTATTTTTATTTTTTGTAGATACAAGGTCTTGCTACATTGCCCAGGCTGGTCTCAAGCTCCTGGGCTCAAGCAGTCCTCCTGCCTCCGCCTCATCCAAAGTGCTGGGATTACAGGCATGAGCCACCGTGCCCGGCCTCCCCAATGGCTCTCTGGGTGGGACCTCAGGGTGAGGAGACCTTGCCTGCTGGCCACCACGTCAGCCTGAGAAGCAGGCTGTGTTTCTATTGCAGGCTCCCTATCCATGCTAGATGAGCTGGGGAGGGAAGAACTCTGCCTATTTTACAGATAGAAAAATTCAGCCAGCCAACGCACAGACCAAGGTCTTGCCATTCACCAACAGAGCAGAGTCAAGCTGGAACCAAGGATCTCTGGCCCCAGTGCTTCCAGTGCTCCTTCTAGAATCCTGTTCAGATAAGCCTGAGTCTACTCTGGTTCTTTGGAACCCCCTGGAAGGGGCCATGTCAGTCTGGACTGGGGCCCTGCAGGAGGTAAGAGGGTGCTGAGCAGGGAGAGGCAGAATCCAGCTGATGCCAAGATAATCCTGTCAATACAACAACCCAGGGTTTGATAAAAACCACTTTGCTGTCTGCGAGGCTTTTGTTTGTTTTTTGAGTTGGGGGCCTCATTCTGTCACCCAGACTAGAGTGACACAATCATGGCTCACGGCAGCCTTGACTTCCTGGGCTCAGGCGATCTTTCCCCCTCAGCCTCCTGAGTAGCTGGAATTACAGCTGCGTACCACTGAGGTTGGCTAATTCTTAAAATTTTTTGGTAAAGACAAAGTCTCACTATATTGCTCAGTCTGGTCTCAAACTCCTGGGCTCAAGGGTCCTCCTCCTTTGGCCTCCCAAAGTGTGGGGATTACAGGTGTGATCCACTGTGCCCTGGCCGTGTGTGTGTGTGTGTGTGTGTGTGTGTGTGTGTGTGTGTTTTTTTAGAGTTGGGCTCTCACTTTGTCACCCAGGCTAGAGTGCAGTGGCATGATCAAGGCTCACAACCTCGAACTGTGTGTCCTGGTTTTCAATTTGGCATTTCCATTTGATTTCCCTGTACTCAGGTATGTCTAGTTTTGATGTCAATTTTAGGCTTTCTGGAAGACAGTGACCACTTCCATGGAAATGACTTTTAGGGAGTCAGCTTGGAGAGGCCACAGGTCAAATTAGGGAGGAGGAAATGCTTTGATTTCTAGCAGACCTGGGCTCAAATATCAGCTCCAGCGTGCCTTAGCTGTGTGATCTGGAGACAATCACTTCACCTCTGGCACTCTCTCCAACAGGTGAGGAATGGCTGTCTCAGAGATTGGTGTGAGGATTGAAGAAACTGTGTAGAGGGCCTGACTTTCATAAAAGCGAAAACAACAAAACAAAACCAAAAAAACAGTGTCTGGTGATGGAGGTCATGGCATCAGCCCTGCACTGATCAGTGGCCTCTGTGTTGGTGACCTGGGGCCTGGGGCAGTCAACCTGCCCCTCAGTCCCTTGGGTAATTCATTGTTCTTGTGACTCTTTGGGTTGGGTCTGGTCAACAATTCCAGAATTCCCTTTCTTTCTTTTAGGAGGCAGAAAGAGTTCCTGGATAGGCAAGTCTCAGGGCAGAAGGCTCATGGCTCTGTCATGTGGCGCCGTGTGGCTTTCATCAGGCTCTTTACATTTCTGGGCCTCAGAAACATGGATGCCTTGGTTTGTAGGATGTCCTACAGCTCTGCAGTGTCAGGATCTTATTCTTGGGTTTCAGTCACATACCTGGGGAAGTGAGAGTTTTCTTCATACTAATGGGGGCCACGCCCTTCATTGCACCCCCAAAGGCCCATCACAGGATGGGTGATGCTCCTTGGGTGATGTACCCCAGCTCTGGCTAGTCCTATCAGTCCAGACCAGTATGAGCATTGCTGAACACCTGGCTCCCACTCTGTCTTTGGGGATAGTGTTATGATGGTTCACTTGGTGGCTTGTGTGTGTGGGGGTGTTAGAATCCCCCCATCACCACCAACCCTCATAGCCCCACTCCAAATAAACATCAAATAAAATAGTCCCGGCATTGTGGCTCACACCTGTAATCCCAGCACTTGGGGACTGAGGCAGGAGGATCACTTGAAGCCAAGAGTTCAAAATCAGCCTGGGCAATATAGTGAGACACCATCTCTACAAAATTTTTTTTTTTTAAATTAGCCAGGCATGGTGGCATGTGCCTGTAGTCCCAGCAACTTGAGAAGCTGAGATGGGAAGACCACTTGTGTCCAGGAATGCAAGGCTGCAGTGAGGTCTGATCATGCTAGTGTACTCTAGTCTGGGTGACAAAGTGAGACCCTTGTTTAAAATAATAATAATAATAAAATAATAATAATAATAATAATAGTGTGCTTTTGGAGGTCAAGGGCAGGGTTAATCTAAGGCCTTCAGCTCCCCTTCAAACCTGCTGCATTCCTAAACCTGTCCGCTATACACATCTGGCAACTTTCAGAGGAGTCAAGCTTGAAACCGTCCCCTGGAGTCTTAGCCCCTCCCTCGCCTAAACCCCCGGGTCCTATGTCTGCCCTGACCTGCCTGTATCAGCACCATGGTTCTGATGTCACACAGAACCATGCAATGGCAGGACTGTCAGAAGCTTCAGGGATCATTCCTCCTGTATTCCCTTTGAACAGATAAGAAACCAAGGCCAATAGGTGGCTTGTTCAAAGTCACACAGATCATAAGTGCCATGCCAGTCCTTAAACTTGAACTTTCTGACCCCCACATGTTTTTTCACTTCATCAGTCTGGTCGGGAGGTTCTCCCTGCCTAGCATTGCCCGGCCCCTTGAAACTTCTGAGATGCAGTCCAGCAACCTGAGAGAAGCGAGAGGAATTGAGCTCACACCCGGGCCCCTTGCCTGGGGCACTCGTGCCCAGCTTTTTGCTCCCGAAGTGGCTCTAAGGGTCTGGGTGGGAAGCAGGAGGCCATTAGGACCCAGAAGCTCTCAGAGCATTCTGCTTTGCCGGCTGCCTCTCACTGCTCACTGCAGTGGTTCAGGCTTCAGCAGCCTTGGAGAAGCATCAGCTGAGGGCAGCTATCACATGGGAGCCCAGAGCCGCTCAGCAAAGGTAGGAGTTGCCGACTAGGCCAGGAGCGGGGCCAGACCTGGGGCCTGGTGCTGAGTGCTGAGGTTCCCCATGGAAGGGTGGCGTTCCAGGGACCAGCCCTCCCTATCTCACAGCGGGCAGTTATATCAGGAGATGGGCTCTGGGTATCCCAAAGGCAGCAATGGGGTGTGGGCATCTCTGAAGCCTGGAGCTGGGGGGTTGGTCACCTCTGCCGGCAGGAGTGCCCACAACCTGCAGACAGACAGCGTTCTCCGTCTGCCTTGGCCCATGTCACAGAGATGGGTCCCCCACGTCCAGGCTGAGGGGCAGCTGTGCCCTGGGCGTGGGCAACTCTGCTGGGGAGAGGGTATGGGAGCTCCCTAGGACTCTCCCCAGCCTAGGAGGGACATGGTCTTGTCTGCAGGAAGGCCAGGCTTGGGTCCTTGGGATGGAAGCTCTGGGTTCGGGAAATAGGTGCATGTGAACCCTAACAACACTTCTGCGGCCTTGGGCTGGGCACTCATGTATATCTGCATTCCGAAACAAGGATATCTGGAACTTGACCATGCTTCCGCAAGGAGCCCACACCTCAGGCCCTAGTGGCAATGCCTTCCGGGTACTGAGAGGTCCTGGAGGGAGAGGGTGGTGCTGGAAGGAAGCCTTGGGAAGACCAGAGCCTCTGCTGGGGTAGACGGCATCATGACACGAGCTGGGAGTGGGGTGAGGCTTCCTGGGTTGCCCCCATGAAACCGTCACACCACCGCCCCCCAACTCCATAGTTGCAGTCCATCTGTGGGGAGCGCCAAGTACACTGAGGTGTGTGTTAGGAGGTGACTGAAGTCCTGGAGTTTAGGGGTTATTGTAGAGATACTGGTGAGGTTGAAGGGATCATGAAAAAGAAATGTCCCAATGCCTTCTTGCCCGGGGCTCCATCATGGCTGCACGGCACCCCACCAGCTCCACGTGGAGACCTGTCTGGGACTTTTGATGCCCATCCGGACATGGAGACCTTTCCTCCTTCAGCTGCCAGGGACTCAGAGCTACATGTGCTGGGCCCTACCCATGGGCAGAAGGGATGGGTGAATCATGGCATGGACAGTAAGGAGGAGGCTGCTTCTCTGAGTGTTTCTTTCAGGCATTTGTCCTGGCAGACCCAATGAGAAGCTGATGTCTCACTCGTGTGTCCCCTCCTCATCTTCTCTGCAGACCCTGAGTCTCTGTGGCCATCTTGACTGTGAAATGAGCTTCCTGCAACCCTGGAGAGAGGCACGTCTCTAGGCAGTTGTCCAAAGTTAGGGCTGCCTCGAGTCCGGGTTACCCTTTCCAGAAGAGAGTCTTCTAGCTGGCACACAGCCGGCTCACTGAGTATTCTTGGAGTTTGTACCGGGGGCAGTGATTCAATGGATTGAGTTTGATCCAATTCACAAAATTGTATTGAACATCTACTGCATGCCCGGCATGTTAGAACCTGGATGAGTGCGAGGTTTGTGGTAACGCCAAAAACAGGCAGTGATCATAAAGCTGTGGCGGGGGGGATTTGTCTGGCGACACGGTCCCTCTTTATTGCAGTCTTAGAAATGATGGGTTTTTTAATTGAGCAACTGCCAAGTCCTCTGTGGTTCAGGAACTCACAGAGTAATAAAAAGTTATGTGCAGGAACCTTGGAGGTCGTCCAGGCCTGCTCTCCCCTCCCATTTCACAGATGAGGAAACTGTGTCCTAGGGAACTTGTGATTTGTCTACAGAAGGTCCATCAGACTTGATGTGTCTGTAGTTCGCCTCTCATTTGCATAGCTCAGCACACTATCCTGAGGAATCTGGACTGCAAGAATAGTATACGTAAATGAAAAAATTTTAATTACATCGGACAGCCTATTTCAATGATATGCAAACTCAACGTGAATAATGAGACACAACAGATTAGCCCTGCCATTAGGTCAGGAGAAGGGAGACGCTGAAACCACAGATGTGCTCCTCTCCCAGTTTTCTTCTCTGCTTTATGCCCACCCACTTCCACGATCACAGTCCTCTGCCCACTCCACACCCACCCACCCTCTCACACAGGTGCCTCCTCCTGATTTCTCGTTCTCTAACTGTGGTAACTGGCCAGAACAAAGGGCTTTGGGCCAGGGATCCTCTGAGAGTCAGCTCCAGTGGTCAGAGATCTCGGGAGCTGGGGAGTGGGAGGTTAGGGCACGGTGGCCTTGAGGGGTTCACGAGCGGATGGGGAAGGGCAGCTTAAAGTGACTTCTACCCTTCTGGTCTTGGGAGCAGGGGAGACTGGACGAGCTGGCCTCACAGTTACCTTCCAGCCGGGACGTTTCGTTTTCACTGCTCCTTCTCAACATTCCCAGAGTGGCAGCTCTTTGTCTTGGCAGTGGTGATGTCAGATGTCAGAAGAGACTAAAGCATAGCACCCCTTTTCTGGTGACAGCCCCAGAGCAGTGAGGGACATTTTTAGAGACAGTTCAAATTGGACAACTATTTATTGGATGCCTGTTATAGCCCAGCAATGTGAAGGGCACCTTCACACACATGGCACTGTGGGGAAGAAGACTGGCCCTGGGGCCAGCCTGCCAGGGCAGGTACATAGCCGTCGCCACTTCCTAGCTGTGTGACCTTGGGTAAGTTACTTAAACTCTCTAGGCCTCAGTTTCACCCCTTGAAAAATGGGGATGAGAATAATACCTATCTCACAGGGTTGTGGGAGGATTGAAAGGAGTTCATATATGAAGGGTGCTGAGCACAGAGCTGGCAGTGGAGGGCACCATCTAAATGTTACAGCTCATCATTAGCATTGTGATTAATAATTCACACGGGATCCACAGACGCGGTTGTGAAGTATTATTCCCTTCATTTTACAGATGCCTTTATGCAGAGACTGCGGTTCAGAAGAGTCAGAGTCAGTAACGCCCAGACCCAGGACTGGAAACTCAATTCTGTGCTCCGTCTCCTACCAGCAGCTCCTGCCATTCTGAGGCGACGAGACGTCAGGAAATTTACATAAGCCACCCTAAAACTGGGGCACTGTCCCAGAGCGCATCAGGACCCTGGAAAGGGAGACAGAGGACTTAGAATCCCAGGCTAATGGTCCTGGAGAAGGTAGAAGGGCATGACGACCGGCAGAAAGGCAGAGCTGGTGGCCACCCCGAAGCTGGAGTGGTGAGTGGGTCCAGCTCCCCCGCCTTGCATCCCCTGCTTCTTGGTGGTCACTAAGGCAGATCCTGGAGCCACCTCCTGGCAGAAGCGATATGAGCTTCTGAGCCCTCTGCCGCCTGGCCTGGCACTCTGTACACAGACAAGTCCAGCCTCAAAGGCTGGTGACAAGAGCCTGCCCAAGAGGCTCCAGCAGCAGGCACCCCCCCCACAAGCAGGCACCCCTATCGGGAAGTCTGAGCCTGGGCTCGCCATCCCAGGGTCGCTGAACTAGGATGGGGGATGGGCCTGTGACAGGAGGTGCCCTGGGTGTCCTCTTTCGGCCCCATGGAGTCCTCACCCATCCCAGAGTCGTCAGGGAACTCTTCCGCTTTGGGGAGGGTTCCTCAAACCCCAGGTCCCTCCACTGCCAGCGAGGTCCCAGAGGTGGGGCTGCGGGATGTGGCTTCGGAATCCGTGGCCCTCTTCTTCATGCTCCTGCTGGACTTGACCGCTGTGGCTGGCAACGCTGCTGTGATGGCCGTCATCGCCAAGACCCCCGCCCTCCGAAAATTCGTCTTCGTCTTCCACCTCTGCCTGGTGGACCTGCTGGCCGCCCTGACCCTCATGCCGCTGGCCATGCTCTCCAGCTCCGCCCTCTTTGACCGTGCCCTCTTTGGGGAGGTGGCCTGCCGCCTCTACTTGTTCCTGAGTGTGTGCTTTGTCAGCCTGGCCATCCTCTCCGTGTCGGCCATCAATGTGGAGCGCTACTATTACGTGGTCCACCCCATGCGCTACGAGGTGCGCATGACGCTGGGGCTGGTGGCCTCTGTGCTGGTGGGGGTGTGGGTGAAGGCCTTGGCCATGGCTTCTGTGCCGGTGTTGGGAAGGGTCTCCAGGGAGGAAGGCGCTCCCAGTGTCCCTCCAGGCTGCTCACTCCAGTGGAGCCACAGTGCCTACTGCCAGCTTTTCGTGGTGGTCTTTGCTGTCCTTTACTTCTTGCTGCCCCTGCTCCTCATCCTGGTGGTCTACTGCAGCATGTTCCGCGTGGCTCGTGTGGCCGCCATGCAGCACGGGCCGCTGCCCACGTGGATGGAGACACCCCGGCAACGCTCAGAGTCTCTCAGCAGCCGCTCCACCATGGTCACCAGCTCGGGAGCCCCCCAGACCACCCCACACCGGACGTTTGGGGGAGGGAAGGCGGCAGTGGTTCTCCTGGCTGTGGGGGGACAGTTCCTGCTCTGCTGGTTGCCCTACTTCTCCTTTCACCTCTACGTGGCCCTGAGTGCTCAGCCCACGTCGACGGGGCAGGTGGAGAGCGTGGTGACCTGGATCGGCTACTTCTGCTTTACCTCCAACCCTTTCTTCTATGGATGTCTCAACCGGCAGATCCGGGGGGAGCTTAGCAAGCAGTTTGTCTGCTTCTTCAAGCCCGCTCCGGAGGAGGAGCTGAGGCTGCCCAGCCGGGAGGGCTCCATCGAGGAGAACTTTCTGCAGTTCCTTCAGGGGACTGGCTGTCCTGCCGAGTCCTGGGTGTCCCGACCTTTGCCCAGCCCCAAGCAGGAGCCGCCTGCTGTGGACTTTCGAATCCCAGGTCAGATAGCCGAGGAGACCTCTGAGTTCCTGGAGCAGCAACTCACCAGCGACGTCATCATGTCAGATGGCTACCTCCGTCCTGCCCCTTCGCCCCGGCTGGAGTCATGATGGGCCGCTGGACGCTTGGAGGGATATGGGGCTGGGGTAACGATCGCAAGGACCACCTTGTGGGATCGCCTTTCCCCAGCTGGCCAGGCTGGGGCTGGGGTCTCCGCACACAGCTTTTGCTTAGTGTTTCCTGGGTCAGGAACAGAACCAACAGGATGAACGTGTGCAAAAGTCTTGGACTTGGCTGTGATCTTTGACTACTGGGGGAGGGAACCTGGGTATGGTGAGACGGTGATGAGAGAAGAGCATCACAAAGGTGAGGTGAAGCCTCTCAGCCAGTGAACGTTCCATGCCTTGGGAAAGAGAGGGATTCTCTAAGGGGGGGCGGGAGGTGGAGGACATAGGGCAGCAGGCCAGGTTTGGAGTTACTCTGGGGCCATTTAGGATATTTTATTTTTCAGTGTAATTGTGCAGGGCAGTAATTGCACCCAAGCAAGTTAAGAAAATGATCCGCACCTTCTCATATCCTTGCTAGGTTTAAAAGGAACTAAATCACAGCTAAGTGTTTCCACTGGAGTCAATAGATTGCTTCCTAGTTTTATACCTGAGACTTCCTTAAAGAAGTCCAGAAGGTGCATTTCTTTCCTAAGTTTGGCTAGAGACAGGACAAAATAGCAATTAGGATATGTGGAGCAGAAGACGGGAAAGCTGACTGCAGCTCTCTTTCTCTCACGCTTCAGGAAAAGCATTTCTGTCCTATTTTTCCGTCTCTCTCCTGCACATAGATCATGGGGCTTGGTCTCAGCAGAGACAAGAATCAGACAGGATGGCCTTGTCTCTTTTAGGATGAAGAGTTAGAATGACTGGGGTTTGGATGACTGCGGGTGGGGGCTGGCATTTGAATTGCTAAGGTAGCTGGATGCGGAGAGGCCACGTGATCACCCTGGTCAATAATACTACGAATCTTTTCTTTCCAGGACTGGCCTCCCTGATCTCTCTCATGGCAGTGACCCACCTCCAGCCCCCTGGACAATCGGGTACAAGAGACTAAGGTTGGGCATGGGAAGGGTGGGGTCTCCATGACCCATTAAATGCCTTCCTGCTCCCATTCATCGCTCTCAAAATTAGCTTCAGTGACAGACTTAAATCTCTCTCCCATCTGCAGCACTGGGTTGGAGAGGGCGCCAAAGTTGGTCTCAGCTGCTCACTGAGACTGTAGGAATGTGTTGGTTGGTATTTTCAGTGGAGAGGGAATAACTGCAAACTGGACAGGCACCCATCTGGGACAACCTGTCCATCCCACTTCCCTCAGTTGAATCAGGTAACACTAAAGGGTCCAGTCAGGGCCAGAGGGTGGCGTTGTGGCCTGTATCGGAACAAAGTCCTGGTTCACTGAGCAGCAAAGGGGTACAATGGGCTTGTGGGAGTGGGATAGTTTCCCCTTTAAACAGCCAATAAATCATTTTTTATGATAAAAAGCTATACTGATATCAACATTGACTCCTTCAGTTCCATTCAGTGCATAATAGTCAAACACCCACTTGTCCCTGGGACCCACACAGAGCATGTGTGGTCACTGCCTTTAGGGAGTACATAGTGTAATTTGATCAGATCCTTGTCCTTTCATGGAGCATTTGGATCTGATAAAGCACTACAGAATGCGTTTGAAAAATATCCTGAGGAATATCCCAGTGGTTCTGACTTTTGAGAGTTCAGTCCATTGCAGCAAGATACCTATGTGGAGGCTTCCTGCAGATTGTGGAAAGTGCAGGGGTTGTAAATGAAACTCCCTGGTGAAGAAGAAAAATTGCATTAAATGAAACTGGGCAAACACAGATGTCCCCCTTTTGATCTAGGTAGGAAAATTTCCAGGTGTCTGTCTTCCTTCCACTAGACTATTATTCTAATCTAATGCCTCTTACATTGAAGAAATCCCTCAGAAACACAGCATGTACAACAAGGAGAGTCCTTTGTGATTGGAAAACATGTTCACCTCTCTGTCCTCTCTATCAAAATAAACTCATACTGAGGAAATCTCATTCCTAGAGAGGTAAAAACTTTCCAACATTACTGATCAGCTGGTGGTCACAGCATTGCCAGCAGGTGGCAGCGTGAGTCCAGGGAAATAGGAAGGGTGTCTGTACGTGGGGGAAGGGAGGGCATTAAACGTGGCCTGGCAGCCATTTTGTTAATTTATTTTGCCTTTTCCTTTGACTTCAGCCCTTCCTTCACATACATCAAGGAAGAAAGTTTTCAGTGCAAGGACATATTTAATTCAGGCTTAACTTTCCTGACACTGTGATCTCACTGGCGTTTATTACAGAGCTTGACATACATGGGCTCATTTTCCATTTATTTTTCCCTGTAGGAGTGGATCACTGAAGGAAATAAACATTTCTGTTATTAATGCTGAGCACTTTCCCAACAATTTCTGCTGTGACCACCTTCCAGGAGTTTTCTGGTCACCGGGATGCCTTGGTAAAGCTCAATACGCATTCCTTAGCTCTGAAAGCTGTTCCTGGACAAAATCTGACTTCTCTAACCCACGGAAGAATCAAGATTGAGGCAACTACCCGGTCAGTTACTTTTTCCTGCATCCTGCTGGTATTGGGGTGACCCCAACCTTAAAGGAAAACCTTAGACCTTCTGTTGTCAGGTGTCTCTAGGCAATATCCTATAGGGACATGGTAGAAAAGGGGTAAACTTGGAATCAGATCTACTTACTCACTGTGTGAACTTGGGAAAGCTGCTTAATTTCTCTGAGCCGACTTCCTCATCTGTAAAAATGGGGATCATTACTACCTACCTCACAGGGTTGTTGTGAGGATTCAGAAATGAGATGAAGCACCTAGCCATACCTGGCAAATTGGTACTCAATAAATATTGGTTTTTCTTCCCTTTCCTCTTGCCCTTTTTCCCCAGAAGTATCGGTCATGGAAAAGCAGTCCTTTTCATTCTCATAGACATTTGGGAATGACTGGGAGATTTCTGAAACCCTGAACAAGTGGCACTGATAAGAATTGTGGTGGATGCGGCCGTTTGAGGTGGCTCTAATCTTTATATTAATGATCAACACTGTATAGATATATCTGTTGGAAGCTTATATTTTTATTTTGTTTTTGAGTTGGAGTCTCACTGTTGTCCAGGCTGGCGTGCTGGGCACAGGCGACCCTTCCACCTCAGCCTTCCAAGTAGCTGGAACTACTTGCATGTGCCATCACACCCAGTTAATTTTTTGATTTATTGTAGAGACGAAGTCTCACCATATTGCCCAGGCTGGTCCTGAACCTGTGGGTTCATGCCATCCTCTTGCCTCCACTTCCCAAAGTGCTGGGATTACAAGCATGAGCCACTGCACCCAGCTGGCCCCTTATATTTTAAGTTTCAAATTCTCTTAGAGAAGTAAAATAAGTTATAATCACAGGGATGGGTTTTAGGGACTGAGTTTTTGTGAGAATGTATGGTGAGCGTAACTGTGGGGTTATTTGGCAGTAAAGGTAATTTCGGACCATCATCACTATAGAATCCAGGGTTATCAATGAAAGAAGGTTATCAGTCTGGGGCTTATCACAGGGAGGCTATTAATTTTCAGGTGCTTCTAGGTCTGAGAGGCAAATTTGACTAGAACTTCCCTTTTTTGTGTGTTACCACAACAGGAGATTTTAGTAGGAGATTCACATGAGGCACTGGTTTGTTTTGGGGAGTGGGGCTGAGGTTGACTTATTTTGGTTTTAGTCCTAAGCCCCGAACGTAGGACGATCTTGCGTATCTCGGAGAGAAGAGAAGCATGGCCACTTCATGGAGTATCTGCTAGCAGTTTCAAGTGGCCCTTTGCCAAAAGGAGCTAAGCAGATCTCAACCCACAGAAATTCGTACGAAGTCGCACAGGCCCAGGATGCATTCTGAGAGGAGGCGGCGGTGGGCCAGAGTAAAGGGCAAAAGGTATTGCTGATGTCCTAGGCATGGTCGGAATTACAGATCGGCGGGCAGGTTGGACACTTTGTTCCCATTCCATAGATCTGACGGATGACCCCGGCAGAGAAAGCGTCCCACGCTCGGGGAGGGGCCCCGGGTCTCCACAGCCAGAGATCAAAGGGGCTTTCTGGCAGGCGACAAATTCCTAGCAGAAATTACCTGGCGGGCTGTGGGCCTTTATGTGGGACTCCCCGCCTCCCTCGCACCCACTGTGACCGCAGGAGAGCACCAAGACCTAGGGGACCCGGCTTTTCTCCATTTATCCAAATCAGGCAGCCGAAAGGTAAAAAAGGGATTCGGCCGGGCAGCGAGGGGCGCGATGGACAATGCCTCGCACCTCCATGGACCTGCCGTCCGGCCCCGCCGCCGCTTCCCGGGACTTCCGCTTTCGGTCTCACCTCCTCTCCCTGAGCGACAGTGGTGCGTGCGTTGAGGGCCGTGGGGCGTCGCCGGAAGTGTCGTAACACCGGATATCCGGCTTCTCCGGCGCTCGCGGAGCTGAGGGAGAGGGCCGCCGCCCAGCCCCAGACACCGCCTCAGCCTGCCGTGCCGCGGTCCCCGCGGTGTGTGAGTGAGTCCGGGCCCGGTCCCCTCTCTCGCCGCAGCCATGGGCTGCACGCTGAGCGCCGAGGACAAGGCGGCGGTGGAGCGAAGCAAGATGATCGACCGCAACTTGCGGGAGGACGGAGAGAAAGCGGCCAAGGAAGTGAAGCTGCTGCTCCTCGGTGAGGGGCAGGGGGCGGGGCTGGGGGTGGTCGGGAGAGCCCTGGCACTTGGGAGGCCTAAGCCGGGTCTGGCCAGCCCGGCGGAAAGGACCCCGAAGGGGTCCGGAGGGCGCGCTGGGCCTGGGGCGGGGTGCTGGGGTTCGTAGCTGAGGCCCCAGAGGGCGTGATGAGGGGGGTGGGGTTTGAGGTTGCTGGAATCGGGCTGGAGAGGGTGTGACTCCGGCCTGGAATTGCATTTAGCAGAGAGTGCTTGGAAGCATGGGGCGGTAGGACATTGAGACCCAGGACGGTGGGAACAGTTCAGAAAGGAAGAGCTGATACCAAGAAAGATTTTACATGGGGTTGGAGCCTGTTGGGCGGGATGGATTACATGCTGGGCTTGTTGGTGTGTTTGGAGCGTGTGACCCTTTGAAAGGATAAAGCTTGGGAGACTCGAATGGTTAGAAATAGAGAGGCTGGAACAGAGCAGTCAACATAAGGACCCGACATGTGTTGGACTGGGCATTTTGAACTGTTAGGAAGGTGGAGGAACAGGACGGTAGTTGAGATAATGGCAAGTTGTCAGAAAAAGAGCTTGGGTGAAAAGGCCACCTAGACTTTTCCGCCCTTTTCTATCATTTTTCTTCTCTTAAGGTTTTATAACTCTTTTTTATACAAGGTGGGGGAATGGTGTGAGCTGAGGAGATGGAAAGAATGTCTTGTTAGAGGTTTGTGGCAAAAGGTCTAGTGGACAATAGATTGCACATTGGAAGTTGCTGAACAGTTGCTAGAGATGAGGTGCGGTGGGAATGGAGTAGGTATCTTAGAGTATGTTAGAGAAGTGGACATGTTTACTGTAGAGACTGTGGTGGCCTCCTGGTGGCTGTTTTATCCTTTTTGTCTCTTTAGGGCAAAAGAAATTGACTGTTCATGCTACCCGGTATTTGTTTTAAGCGGTGTTGATGTGAAGCCAGTGTATTTTACTCAGCATGACTTAGTTTAAAATTTGTAGAAAGGCTTAGCAGATTATATAAAGTATCCTGGCATCAGCTTACCAATAGGTCAAGCCACATTTCTTCATTGTTATGTTTTCTAGAAATTCTTTAGAGAAGAATGAGTAAGAGTAGTGGCTGCTTTAAGCAATGGAACTTTTTAATTTTATTTTTTTGTAGAGATGAGGTCTCACTATGCCACCCATGCTGGTCTTGAACTGCTAGGCTCAATCAGTGCTCCCTCCTCGGCCTCCCAAAGTGCTAGGATTACAGGTGTGAGCCACCACAATCGGGGAAGGTGGAAGTTTAAGCTTCCAGTTTGAATACCTCTGCTTCCAGAAGGTACCAGATTTCAAACTGTGGTTCTGGACTGCCACTGTCTGTATAAATGGTGTCTTCAGTGGCTAAGCATGGCCCTTGTCACATAGTAGGTGCTCCTCAAATATTTACTCTTAACCAGCCTGAGCCAACTAATGTTGAACATTAGTCCTTAGGGCCTTTCAGAAGTTTGATATAAACCGCAACACTCAAGGCATTAGCATTTTCTTTATTGATTGATTGGTTATGAAATTAAAGGTGTATTCTCATCTTCGGTGAGTGATTTGATTTACATTGACCATCAGAGATCCCCCAAGGACATTAGCCTATTGTAATACAGTTGTAGACTGAGGCTTTCTTCCAAATGGCAGGATTTGTCAGGCAGAACTTGTCCAAATGTCTAGAAAGAACTTTATTCAGAACTTTATAAATAGTGAATTTAATTAAAAACAAAATGAAACATTTGGTGATTTAGGGAACTTGAAAAGCAATGAATAAAAGTCAAAGTACATAAACATTTGCTTTTAGTTTTTACCATCTTCATTGCTTTTTAAGTAAGATTTTAACATTTCTTGAGCAAATTAAATCCACAAATTCAAATAGATTGCAGAAAGAGATGTTCTTGCTGGAGCCGTATCATAATTTACATATGAAATTAAAATTACCTTTTGTACTATTTCTATACGTAAAATGTACCCGGTGCAGTGTACAGATAGTTTTCTTTTTGCTGGAGCGTATCTCCTTTGATGTACATACAAATCATTATTACTTCATCACTATGAAACTATTGAACTTAGTCTAAGTTGAGATTTATCTATCTACTTATCCTTGTCTTTCCAGCCACATAATATATTTTGTTTCTTCCAGGGATGTAGTTTAGCATACAGCTTAACAGCATGGATGCTGAAGTCATACTGCTTCAAATCCTAATTCCCATTTACCAGCTATAACCTTGGGAAAGTTATTTACTTAATTTCTCTCTGCCTCATTTTTCTTGTCTTTAAAATGGAGAAAATAGAGATACTTCATAGGATTGCTATGAGGATTAAATATGATAATAAAGCAGAACACAGCTTGGTTTATTGTACTAGCTCAGTGAATATTAGCTATTACTGTTATTAAATCAAAATGAATGTTACAAATTAAAAAGCTAGTGTGGGCTAGATTCGTTCAATATTGTAATTCTTTAATAACTTTTGGTTTGAATTTCCTTTAGATGATATTGGAAAGATCTTGATTGCCAAATTAGTGTTTAATTACAAGATTTAAACTTCATTGTTTTTTAAGTAGGATTTTTTTTTTTTTTTTTGAGTTGGAGTCTCACTCTGTCGCTCAGACTGGAGTGCAGTGGCCGCTCCCGGCCACCGCAGCCTCGACCTGCTGGGCTCTGGCGATCCTTCCACCTCAGCCTTCCAAGTAGCTGGAACTACAGGCATGCGCTACCACGCCCGGCTGATTTTTGATTTATTGTAGAGATGAGGTCTCGCTGCCCAGGCGGGTCTCGAACCCGCAGGCTCAGGCAATCCACTCACCTCAGCCTCCCAAAGGCGCGGGATTACAGGCTGAGCCACCAAGCCCAGCTTAAGTAGGATTTTAAAATATTCTACTGAAAGGCAATTATATCATGTGAAGCTTCCCAACCAGTGTACAGTGCCTAGGATGGTGTATAGATGTGCCGTTTGCAGATTTTTTTTGTGCTGACATTTTAAATCATCTTTATAGCTTCAACATTTTACAACAGTTGAAACGACAATTGAACATTTTTGGTGTGATTCCCTTTGTAAATTTCCTGAATTGGTAATTTGAAAAAAAATTATTTGGAAGATTTGTACCACCAATTCAGTATTTAATATTATCGTAATGCTTTGTATTTTTTTATTACATAATTTCAAAGTATAAAGGCTTTTTTTTTCCATCAAGCCCCTTCAGCTTACCCCAATGAGCCTTAGAAATATTATCCTTTTCAGTGTGTGCCATTGTGTGACAAAGATTAGAGATCACTGATAAAATGGCTGAGAACCCTGCTTTTGGATTCACACAGAATTGAATTCAAACTCCACCCCCATTTAATAGCTCTGAGATCTAGAGCAAGTAGCTTAACCATATGAATCATAATTTTCACATATGTAAAATGGGGATGATTATATTTCATAATATGCTTAGTATAAGTGCCTAACGTATAGTAAATATTCAATAAATGGTAACTTCTATCTGTGATGACGTCTGCGAGACTTATCACCAGCTACTTTTTTTCAGAGGTGTTTCAAACAGTTATTTGATTATTTTTCATATTAATGTACTCTTCAAAGATCTTCAGAGAATTTTAATATTCTTTAGTGATGAGAGAAATTAAATGTTATCATTTAGATTTTTTTTAGGAATTAAATGTTGTAAAATGTTGAAGCTATAAAGATGATTTAAAATGTCAACACAAAAAAATATCTGCAAACTGCATGTCTATACACCATTCTAGGCACTACGCTGGTTGGGAAGCTTCGCATGATATAATTGCCTTTCAGTAGAATATTTTAAAATCCTACTTAAAAAACAATGAAGTTTAAATATTGTAATTTGATTATTTTTCATATTAATGTACTCTTCAAAGATCTTCAAAGAATTTTAATAAATATTCTTTAGTGATGAGAGGAGTTAAATGCTATCATTTAGGTTTTTAAATTATTTTTAATAATTTTATTTTTTTTAATTTTAAAGATGTGGAGTACAATTCAGGGATAGGTTTACAAATTTTCAATGTGCATGTACCCTTGTTGGTGAGGTATATCTCCCCCCCAGATACCCACTACTGCCTAGATTTTTTTTTAAGCTCACGACTATACTAATGAGTTATCATTTAGTTTTGTAAGTTGTTGAATGCTCTTCTCCTGTGCTATCTCCAGTTTTCCATTTTTTGCTAGTTGCCTTTGGCAGATCCCGAGAAAGCATACAAAAGGAGATTAATACTTTTGTTATTTGGGATTTTGGTGGTGGTATTATGGCAAAAAGTAAGTTGCACGCAGAGAATTGGGATCATCTAATTTACTTAAACCCTATATTATACAGTTAATTATTTCTGTTTAAACTTCTGCATATTATTGGTGGAATATGCTTATTGTTGAAAATAAGGCTGTCCTTTGGTAAATATCCTATTACATTATATCATCCTAAAGGATTATATTCTTTATAATGTTTGCCATTTATTTGTGATAAGGTTCATAGTTAAATTTCATGTGAGGATGCATCTTTTGTCTAGGGGAAAAGAATTGGCATAAAAAATAGAAATTGGCATTGCAAAAAAGCGAGTTGTGTTTTATAAACACTTACTCTTCTTTGTGTCTTGTATTTAAGTGCATTGATCACTTTTGCAGTCTGAAGATATGGCTGTTTTCAGGAATTAAAATAATGTCTTCCCTGACTAAGCCATTCCTGTGGTACAGTGATGGCCACAGGGTGCTTAATACTTACTAGATTGTATAGGACTTGTTGCATTCTAATCTACTATATTTCTTTAAAAAATAATTGTCCTGATCTCAAACCAGGCGAAGTGGGGACCAGAGGGGAGCCCAAACTTTACCTGTACAATGACTGTTTGTATACCTAATCCTGAATTGTACCCCACATCTTTAAACTAAAAAATTAATTAAATAATTAAAAATAAATACGTAAATAATTGTTGAATAAAAGAATAAAATAGAAACAAGAAAGTAAGAAAATATTTTGTTTCATTCAACTCTTTAAAAAAATATTTTTTAGCCTCCTAAACTTAAATCCATTATTATAAAAGAATCTTTTTGTTTTTGGGCAGTTGTCTGTGATAAAAGTGGTTCCTGGTCAAGAGACCTCTTGGAGAAGCCTAGTGAAGCCTGGAACCATGTGTTGGCTACTCTCTCTCTCCCCTGTGGTACCGAGCTGCTTCATCTTCTAGTTTTTTGGGAAGGAGAAGGGAGTCAGTGGGTCTCTTTAGACATTTCCTTTTTTCCCACTCTTTCTAGCATCCCTGCTTTCTTCTACTGCATGTTTTTTTCCTTTCCGAGGAAGGGAGCCGTATATATTGTTCATCAGGTTCTTCTTCCACAATACTACCTAACCTCCATTCTTAAAAGTCCCTCATCTGTGAAAAAGATGAGGAAAAAGCAATATAGATTGACAGATGGAGGGAAATCAGTAGCCATGCAAAAATGGAATGTTCACAATGCAAAAGAAAAAGGCTAGACATTGTGAGGAGTCTCACTGAAGAAGAGTCTTTATTTTCTATTTTAGAGGACAGTTTTTTTACTAGGAGTTTTTGAAAAATTCTGTTTTCTGTACTCCACATGGCTGCTCCTTCTTCTCTTTGCCCAGTGCGTTACTGAACTGCGTGTTGCCCCTCACCCCAGTCAGTTTATCCTATACAGACCTTGCTTTCTCTTTTCACCCCTTTCTTCCAAATCCACCTGTTGTGAACTTTTATGTTCCAGCACCAGCGTTCTTAACTTATCTAGGCTGAAAACTGCAGTAACTTTTAACTCCTGTCACTATAATCTCTTAGTTGCCACATTCTGTGCCTCATTCATTACTAGATTACAGATTTTGGGATTTCATGGATCAGCAACGTTTTTTAAAAAAATTATTTTTCTGGTGGACTGACCTAGGGTTTCCATATATTATTTTTCTTAGTAAACACAGTTTAAAAATATCTTATACTACTGTCTACTACGATTACGATTTAATTATTTTTCCTCCATACAACTGTGCTGAGATTCTGAACTGGTTATGATCTGACACTCTTTTTGAAACCTCATAGTACTTTCTATGCCACCTACAGTCTGCTTTATAGTATAACCATATTATATGTATATACTTAGCTACTTATGGTCCTTTAGGGCAGGAAGACTAGGTATTTCTCACTTTTATATCTATTGCAGGATCTTACATACTGCTAAAGTGTATTGCCTGTAAGGAACAGGACCACCACTCATACAAGTAAAGGAAAGGTTTATTGAAAGGACACAGTAGGCAACTTCATAGGTATTAGACATCCAAGGATAGATAAGAAGTGAAATACAAGTAGGTCGCATGTGCATGGATTGTGATACACACCTCCCTCCCTCTCCCATTTCTCCTAGAGCAAAATGACCACTTGCTCTGCTTTGCTGGTAAGTCACCTCTTCAGATCAGCTTTCTTTGCTCACTTATGACTTCTTTGCACTCCTACCCCTCCCCCACAAACTTCAGCTTTGGCCCACGTGACACCTTCTGGGGTTTACACACTGTCTGACCTGCTGTTTCAAGTACTTCATGCCATCTGACACAGGCTCCCAAGATCCCCATTCCAGGTTCCTGGGAAAGAGTGGCCTGCTGGCCCAGCCTTGTCAGGTGCCCACCGCAATCCAGTCATGTGTGGTGGGGTATGGCAGGGTTGATTGGGCATCGTGGGTTTTATAAGACTGACCCTTTCAAGGACTGGGGTAGGTCAGATTTTCTATTAAAGGCATGACTAGAGAGTCAATGATTAATAAAGACATGACAATGCCTACCACCTAGTAGACATTCATTAAATGTAAGTTGAACATAATAGAATGGGATGGAAATATTGCTGCTTTAGTTTCTCATTAATTCATGAGAACTTGCCTGCTTATTCTCAATATTAAGTTGTTATTTTGTATAGTTGAGATATATAATTAAATTTAAATTTAAAATTAAATTGAAGTGGGTTGCAGAATTTCAAACTCCTGTCATCAACACATACAATTTAGAATAGTTAATGTCACCTGAATTTAATTACCTTTCATTTTAATTTAGGAATTATATTAATATAATCAGCTCATGGTCTAGTCTTCATCATCATGCCTGCTTTTTTCTTGCTGACTTTTTTCCTCTTGCTACTTTTATGAGCACCAGAAATTTGTCTGAAACTAAGGGAAGAGGCAAAACAGACTATTTTGCTCCTCATTAATAATTTTGCCTATAAGCTTTTGTTAGGGAGTAAGTGAAAACATTTGGCAAAGTAGATTGCTCACAGATTTTGACTGTTCATGCTCTGTCTTAATGTTTAGTTTTAGTGGGGTGACTTGTTGGGGGACATGGAGAGGAAGAGATGCTTTAGATACTCAGGAGTTACAATATTAGCAGTAAAGTCCAAAAGATTAAAATGTTGGGTGTCTCATGATTAGAAATGTCTAGAGCAGTAGGCACTAAATTTGTGAAGATTACTGAAATTCTTTTTAAAATCTGTTTTCTAGTCAACAGAATGTAGAGGACTTGAACTGGTAACTCGTTCAGAAATAGGAGATGCCATGTAGTTAATAAAGGGCAAAGAGACAAAATTGGGAGAGTAACCTTAATCTCTGAGTTTTTATTTGCCTTCATTTTCACTTGTACCAATGAGGGGTTTAAATTGGACCCCAGGAATCCCTTGTCTGGGAACTTAATGTTATTAACCAGATGGACTGTTTGAGCAAGTTATGAAGAGGCCTCTGTATTTATGTTAGGTCTTTTATAGAGTTTGATCGAAATTAGTTTAGCATCATAAAGCTGCTTAAGAAGATAGAAATCGAAGTTAAAAACCTGAAAGACATAAATTTACAAAGTGTTCATAATGTAAATGTTCAGAAAAGAACACAAAGAAAAGAAACTTCTCTTGTATTTGGTTTTTCCTCTAATTTAGTCTTAATTTTGGTGAAATTCTTTTTCTGTGTTTGGCAAGTTAGAGTTATCTTTAAGCCTTTATCTGTCCAGGTGATCCTGTTACCTGCTTAGTAATCAGCTGCATCATTTCTGTAATTCAAACTGCTTGAACTGAATAACATTGTGTTAGATCACTGTTTAATTGTTCTAGTTTCGATGCGGTGCTGTATGTAAATGAAATATCCTATTTTTTACAACTTTCTATTGAGTTTTTTTTTTAACAGAAATTAATATATCTTTTTTGACCTAAGCAAAGAAAGAAAGATATCCAAAAGAACAAATTTGTTTGACTTGGACTTAAATAATGGCCAGTGATCTTAGAAACAAGTTTCAAGAGAAACCAGTCTTTAATCTGAACTTCCTTTGCTTTCCAACCTAGACTTAGAAGATACTTAAAGGTTTAAGAAAGAGTGTTAAGAACGAACTGAGATGTTATTGTGTTTATTAATCCATTGTTATTTTGCTACTGTGGGCCTCTTTATCACCAAGTCATGTTTTCAGATGGATAAATGTTTTTCATATTCAGACAAAGCCTTCTAGTTTTTGAATGATGTATTTTACATCTTAAGAAGTGCTTGTTATTTAACGTAAAAGTAGGTAGTATTCTGAATTTTTTCTTTCTGGTGCAGCGGTTGAGTCAGGCATGTATTGCCATGATCAAAACATACACTCTTGATACATTTAAGCTGTACTCACATCTTACGTCTATTAAAACTTATTATACTGGTTGTATAGGAACTATATAAACCAGGCTTATTCAAAGTTAGCAAGACAGCTTGATTGTAATTAATCTTTTAGTGATTGATTGTGCAACCTATTTGCACTATGTCATATTCTAAAAGTTTCTTTATTCTTTCAAGTTGGATTTTAAAATTAAAATAGTCAGCATTCCATTAAAGTCTAAGAACTTATGGAAATGTTATACCATTTGAATTTCTATTTTAGTCATGTATTGATATCCCTAGCTTTTATATTTGTTTATTAAATGGATAGTGTTGTATATCATGATGTGATCTTGAAATTCACCAATATGATATTAGAATCATAAGGTTAAACATATTTTTTTTTTTTTTTTTGAGTTGGAGTCTCACTCTGTCGCCCGGACTGGAGTGCCGTGGCACGCTCCTGGCCACTGCATTCTCGACCTGCTGGACTGCAGCCATCCTTCCGCCTCAGTCTTTCAAGTAGCCGGAACTACAGGCACATGCTACCACGCTTGGCTAATTTTTTTGATTTATTGTAGAGACGAGGTCTCACCAAGTTGCCTGGGTGGGTCTCGAACCCGCAGACTCAGGCAATCCACTTGCCTTGGCCTCCCAAAGTGCTGGGATTACAGGCTGAGCCACCGAGCCCAGCCTAATCGCTGTTCTTAAAGAGCTAATTTGAAAATGGATTTGGGCTAGGACTTTGGAAATTATATTTTATAAGTTACTATAAATTATAGAAGAATTGTTTCTAAAGGGACATACCTTTTTTGTTTGTTTGTTTTTTGTATTTTTTGAGTTGGAGTCTCACTCTGTCACCCAGACTGGAGTGCAGTGGCCACTCCTGGCCACCGCAGCCTCGACCTGCTGGGCTCTGGCGATCCTTCCGCCTCAGCCTTCCGAGTAGCTGGAACTACAGGCGCGCGCTACCACGCCCGGCTAATTTTGGATTTATTGTAGAGATGAAGTCTCGCCAAGTTGTCCAGGCGGGTCTCGAACCTGCGGGCTCAGGCAATCCACTCACCTCAGCCTCCCAAAGCGCGGGATTACAGGCTGAGCCACTGAGCCCGGTTGGGACATACCTTTAATGGAACATTTTCCCTTCTGATTCTTGAAGTTAGAACTTGGAAATCATTCACTTTGCGGCCAGGATATTACCTATCATGTAGTTCTGATGTATCATGTAGTTCTGATGCATGCGGTACTATAACAGTGCAACATTAAATTTTCTATGGAAGTTATTTCAATGTTGAGCTATTTATGTATTTCTGAAAGTAAAAATTGGAAAACTTCAGTTTAATTACATAAATCTTTTTCACCATCTTGCCGCATTAATGAATCCTCACATATTTTAGTTCATCCCAAGTTCTTAAAAATAATTGGCTTTTTTTTTTTTTTTTTTTTTTTGAGTTGCACTCTCTCTCTCGCCCAGGCTGGAGTGCGGTGGCACACTCACGGCCACCCCAGCATCGGCCTGCTAGGCTCCAGCGATCCTTCCGCCTCGACCTTCCAAGTAGCCAGAACTGCAGGTGCATGCTACCATGCCTGTCTAATTTTATTTATTTATTGTAGAGACAAGGTCTCACCAAGTTGCCCAGGCTAGTCTCGAACCTCTGGGCTCAGGAAATCCACTCACGTCAGCCTCCCAAAGTGCTGGGATTACAGGTGTGAGCCACAATGTCTGGCTAATATTTTTATTTTTTGTAGAGACATGGTCTAGTTTTGTTTCCCAGGCTAGTCTTGAACTCCTAGGCTCAAGTGATACTCCCGCCTCGGCCTCCCAAAGTGCTGGGATTATAGTCATTGTCTGTCTGGCTATTCGTGGCATTTCTGTTCCCTTTTACTCTAACGAAAACGATAGTTTTCAGTCATGTCTTATGTAAATACCATATAATTTAATGTTAGCACCAAAATGGCTTTTTGTTGTCCTGCTTTCAGAGAAGAAAAAGGAAACTTACTCATCAGAGGCCAAAATTAGAACATTGAAGCAGCCAGAGGATAATTCCCCTCCTGCTCACAAATGACTACTCTCTTAAGCATTCTTAAATGCTGCAAAGACAAGGAAGGAACCCCACTGCTCCCCCTCCATTGGCCAGTTGCCCAAAGAGAACACATGCTGTATGGCAACACTAAGTTATGTTCATACACTCAAGTGATAGCATTTTAAGTAGAGCTGCTTGGTTGAGTGAGCTGCCTTTTTCTTTTTTTCTTTTTTTTTTTTTTTAAGTCAAACCAGCATCTTCCTTGAATGATTTATGAATGTAAAATGACTAATTAACTTTTGTATTAGGGTTTATAAAGCTTGTAAAATGATATGATCATGTCCATGTAATTAGTGAAAGATGTGAAACGAGCAAACCATATAGTATTGTGTAAGTTATGGGCATATTTTGGTTGTTAGGGCTTTTTTTTATCTCTCCCTCCCTCATTGCATATTTACCCTCTAGAAATATTTAATGAAAGAAACAGTAATTGATAATTGAGAGGGACATATGGGTTGCTTCAAAGATAAATGGTAATGTTGGACTGGCCTCTGTGATTCACACCTATAATCCCAGCACTTTGTGAGGCAGAGGTGAGAGGATTGCCTGAGCCCAGGGGTTGGAGACCAGCCTGGGGAAGTTAGCGAGACCTCGTTTCTACAGTAAATCAAAAAATTAGCCAGGCATGGTGGAGTGCACCTGTAGTCCCTGCTACTCAGGAGACTGAGACGGCAGGATCACCCAACCCAACAGGTCGAGGCTGCAGTGGCTATGAGGATGCCACTGCACTCTAGCCTGGGCAAAAGAGTGAGACTCCCTACTCAAAAAAAATAAATAAATAAAAGATAATGTTAAATTTTTTATGTTGAACAATAGGTACATTGTTTGTGATGTTTGTTTTTTACACGTTATAAATATTCCTTTATATATTCAATATTTAATAAAATAAAAATTTAAAGGCAAAACAAGGTAGTTCTAATTTCCTTAAAGCTATTTCCAGTCAGTTTTGGGGGGAGGGCTGCAAGGAACAGAAAATTTATTCAAACTAGTTCCAAAAGTTGGGGGTTGTTGGATTATTGTTAGAATATATAGGTTTTTGTGGGAATACAAGAAAAGCTGAAGAAGAATCAGGCTGCAGGGACCGAAGCAGCTCTGAGACTGGCCAGGCTGACTTTCCTGTTTCTGTTTCTTTTTTTACTGGATTTACTATATCTGCCTCTTTTTGCTTTCTCGTCTTAATACTTGTTCCCTTCTGTGAATGTGTGTGTGTCTGTGTCTGTCTGTCTGTCTCTCTCTCTCTGTCTCGTTAGTCTCATCCATTCTTTGTTTCCTCGCTTTCTGTCTCTTGGGGCTCTCTTTTTTTCTCATGGCATCTGTAAGTCTCTGCACACTTGTCTGTTCTCTTCTCTCTGAACCCACCTTCCTCTGAGTCTTTTCCTTCATGACCTTGGTGTGCATGAAGCTCTAAAGTAATAGCCTGGTTTTCTTTCACATGCGCCTTCTGGGGCAGATCTCTCAGATAATCTGATTGGTCCTGCTCATCTTTTGGCTCTAGGCCCTCCCACAGCCTGTGACTGAGCGAGTCCTGCGTTAGGTATGTACTCCTTATTCCAGTCGTAGGACGGGATGTGGCCCAGATCATGTAGGCCATTGCCCGCTAAGGAAACGTGGAGATTTTTCTAGAAGAGCTTATGGGCAGACAGGTGTTCTGAAATCCTCTGTTGATTAATTTTTATCTTGACTTTTATGAAAATTTTAAAATTTTCTTATATGCCCTTTAAAGACTTTTGGTAATTGGCATGTAACTGCTTCCTAGAAAAATCTTTTTCAGAGAAGAGACCATTATCTAAGTTCTAATCACAACTCACTGCCTTCTTTTACAATATGCATTCACCCACTGACATACTAAATAAGCGTTCACCTTGTTTCATGCATTCTTCTAGGTGTTAGGACTAGGTGGTTAGGACAGATTCATGGCAGTTCATTTCACTGGGAACGAGATGATGAGTACAAGGGCACCGGGAAAAAGCCTTAAGAGTAAGAAGGGTCTGAGAGTGAGGCTAGAGGAGATGAGGCTAGTGTGAGTCCAAGTTTATTATCAGTGTAGTCGTGGGGTGAGAGCTGAAGGCATAGCCAGGAGTGGGTGTGGGACTGAGTAAAGATAGCAGAGGAATGGAAATCTTCTGTTTTTGTCAACTGCCCACATTGAAAATTCCATTCATTGCAACTGGCATTTACAAAAGTGATTAGGCAACCACTGAATAGTATAGAAACGCAAACCATTCATCGCACACAGAGTTATGAAGTGCCTACTCTGTCCTGGGCTGGGGTGGGTGGGAGCAAAAAGAAGGCACTGTTTTGTGCTTTCAAGGTTTGTGCTTTGAGCTTAGAGCCAGTTGAGTCCTAAACAGGCACAAAACCAAGTAATTACAACAATTTGACCAAGTCCTAGTGTTGTGGTGTTTGATACTAGCCTGTAGAGCCAGGTGACCCTGGTCAGGGTATCTTTGAGGAAAAACTACATCGGCATGGAATTGTTTTTAGGTCGTGGCAAAAAGGGTTTCGTTGTTGTTGTTGTTGTTATTATTATTATTATTTATTTTTTATTTTTTTGAGTTGGAGTCTCACTCTGTCACCCAGACTGGAGTACAGTGGCTGCTCCCGGCCACTGCAGCCTCGACCTGCTGGGCTCTGGCGATCCTTCCGCCTCAGCCTTCCGAGTAGCCGGAATTACAGGCATGCGCTACCACGCCTGGCTGATTTTTTTTAAATTTATTGTAGAGATGAGGTCTTGCCAAGTTGCAATTATTATTATTATTAAGTCAGAGTCTCGGTGTCACCCAGGCTGGAGTTCAGTGGCACGCTTATGGCTACCGCAGCCTCAACCTGCTGGGCTCAGGCAGTCCTTCTACCTCAGCCTTCCAAGCAGCTGTAACCATAGATGTATGCCACCACACCTGGCGAATTTTGTTTGATTTATTGTAGAGACGAGGTCTTGAACCCCTAGCTCAGGTAATCCTCTTGCCTCTGCCTCCCAAAGTGATAACAAGCATCAGCCACTGTGCCTGGCTTCACTACTATTTTAACAAAAATCAAGAAAACAATTCGTAGCTTAGGAGAAGCAAGGAGATCAATAGCTGGGAATATAGTCAGATAATTTTTTTAGAGTAGCCAGAGCTGACTGGAGATAAAATGAGATGAGTTGGCTGGGAGTAACAGTTTGGGAGTTAAATTTGGAAATTAACCTCTGGGACTGATGCTAAAAGGCAATAATCTGTGCCAGCTCTCAGGGTGGGAGTGGTAACTGCCCAAGAGGAATGAGGAGGGCGTTAGCAAGGAGTTGAATTTCAGTGAATTGGGGTTTCAGGGACGGCTATAGATATGCAGAGGCTTGTCATGATTCGAGGGATAGCAGGTGGGGTGAAACAACTACTCAATAATTTTCTTTTTTAAAGGAGGATTTATTGAGAGGACAGAAAAACTCCCACAGTGGGAGGGAACCCTAAAGGGTTGCCCTACTCTGATATTTTAAGCTAAGGAAACTTGCTAAATTCACAAGAAAAGAAGATCTCTAACTTCTACCAGACCATAAAATTTGTAAACTTATTTGTAAGTTTCAGTGTCCAGCAGGAATGTAGGAGATATGTTTGTTTTTTAAAAGATGAATTAACTTCAAGACCTGCCTGGGCAACTTGGCAAGACCTCATCTCTACAGTAAATCAAAAAATTAGCCAGGTATGGTAGCGCACACCTGTAGTTCCAGCTACTTGGGAGGCTGAGGCGGAAGGATTGCCAGAGCCCAGCAGGTCAAGGCCGTGGTAGCCAGGAGCGTTCCGCTGCACTCCTATCTGGGCGACAGAGTGAGACTCCAACTCAAAAAAAGAAAAATGAATTAACAATTTTTATTTGGTGACATTTTTCCCATCTGTAATTCTGATAACCTTTTCTTTTATTGAATTTAGAAGTAACTTTTTAATATTAAGTACCTTGAAAAGCATTTTGAATGAAGTGTAATTTAAAAATTTTTTATGTTTTACATATATATTTTTAATTTTAGATTCAAGGGTACACATGCGTGTTTGTTACATGGACGTATTGTGTAGTGGTGGGGTTTGGGCCTCGGGTGGCCCATTCCCCAGATAGTGAACATTGTGCCCCAAATCCTAGCCCTCTTCCCCTCATCTCTCATTGGTGTCCTCAGTGTCTGTTATTTTCGTCTTTGTGACAGTTTAGCTCCCACATATGAGTGAGAACATGTGGTGTTTGGTTTTCTGTTTCTGAGTCAGTTCACTTAGGATGATAATCTCTAGCTCCATCCATGTTGCTTCAAAGGGCATGATTTCTTTCTTTTTTATGACTGTGTAGTATTCCACAGTGTATATGTGCACCACATTTTCATTAACCACTGACCAGTTGATGGACATTTAGGTTGATTCCACATCTTTGCAATTGTGAATTGTGCTGCATTGACCACATAGGTGCAGGTGCCTTTTTTATTTAATGACCCCTGTTTCTTAGGGTAGATACCTTGTAGTGGAATTGCTGGACCAAATGGTAGATCTACTTTTAGTTCTTTGAGTAATCTCCATACCACTTTCCATGGAGGTTGTACTAATTTATACTCATGAACTGTCATTTTTAACCTTCTGAAATTTTACAGTTAGGTTCTTATATCTGTTAATAAAAAGAAATCTGTGGGACAGTAAGTATGGAAATAGCATGGACTGTGCTCCTGTGATCTTTAGTTGTAGATATTCATATTTCTTTTTTCCTTCTGATGTAAATGAAAGATGAGAATAAGTTAGAAAAAAGTTAATTATATTTGCTAATCAGGCTTTCAGCCTGCTCTGGGGGAAGGCTGTCTATGCCTGTTCTGGTCCTGTGTTCCTATATGTCTGATCGTGAGGGCCTGTAGGGGAGAGTCTTCGTCTGGCACTGGCTGGAGGGTTATCCACAGGTAGTGCCACACTGCGACTTGGCTGTCCAGACCTCTGGAAGAAGGGCTATTTCTTTATAGAAACAAGTATTAAGAAGGAAAAAGAGATGGGCCTAGAATAACCACTGTCACAGGTGGTAGTGGTATAAAGACCTGTGAGGAAACGTCAAGAAAAAGCTGTAGAGGTGGAAATTGGGTGAAAGGTGTGGGAGAGGAGGCAGTAGACAGAAGTCTCTAGGGCTGAAGATACATTTAAGGAAGAGAGTGTTTTTATTCCTCAGTGTGAGGTTGAGAAAATGACTAACGCTTTGATGTAGTTTTCCGTAACTTTAAGGTTATAAGTTGCTGTTTAAGTATGTGAATCCAGATTCTATCCAAAGATCCTTTTAAAGATAAAGCTTCTGTATTTAACTAATCCTGTTTCCTGCTGTTGCTGGGGCTCTTCTCATGGTTTTCTCCTTTGTCGATCCCAACCCTGGCCTCGTTCCATCCCTTCTGCCTACAGGGTTCTGTTCTCTGTAGTTTCTCCTTCTCCGATCCATGGGTTCTGCCTCTGTGGTATCCTTTGCATCTTTCTCATTCTTTCTGTTGCAGCCCTTACTACCCTGGTGTCTTGAAGATGGGCAAATAAATCTCCCCTTAAACTTGTGATGAATTTTGGAAGAATGGTAAAAAGTTGTAGATAAAATTAGGAAGTTCCAAACACCACATATGTCATGAAATAGGGAGCTTGGGGAACCATGCTTGGGGAGGGAGTGTGCTACTGGGGCAGTGGTGCACAGAGGATTAGGGAAAAGTGGGGGGGAGGGGAGCCCAGACCTTATAGAAAGGGTTGTAGAGAGTGTTGGAAGAATTAAGAGGTTTATGGGATAAACTGATGCCGCTTGGAAAATGACAAGAAAGGAGAGGGACTTTGAGCTGAAAGCTTGAGAAAATTACAGCAGTAACGTATACTAGGCACAACATCAGGCTTGTGAGGAGCTTAGAGGATTAATTGGAGAAATGCATAAGAAGAGAAGATTTTGTTACAACTAGGTAAGAAGAGAAAAGGAGTGAGTGGGTTCTTGATGACTCTTAGATTTCATGCTTGGAAGATGGGTAATATGGTGCCACCTTTCCTGGGAACCTAGAAGATGATAGGTCAAACACCTGGCATAAAGTGATTCATTCTTATTTGTATAAAATGCCCTGGAACACCCACTGAAACAAACCTGTGTTTAGTTTTGTGGACAATAAGTAGTGCCTTTTTTAAAGAGCTGGACCTGGATGCTTAATAAAGCGTGGAAGAAGATACACAGTGTGATAACAGAGGGAAAGACAAACTGACAGTTTCTCAGGGGGCCTTGGAACAATGTGAGAGAGTTGGGGAAACAGTTTTTTAAAAATTAGCACCTCCATAGGGTAGAACCTAATGAGATGAGTTGAAACTGATTCTGAGATTATGAAATGTATTGATTATTACATTCAGAAATCTCACATGAATAGTAGAAATGCTTTTTTCAATATGTAAAAGAGTGACGCACATTAATTTATCTCTACCTTTCTTAACTTAGTAGCTCTTACTAATATGGGATAATCTGAGAGTTCTGTATTTTAAACAATTTAAAATATAGTGTATATGTTTGTATTCTATTCCTAGAATAGAATCAGTAGTATTTTTGTTTGAGTTGGGGGTCTCACTCTGCTGCCCAGGCTGGACTGCAGTGGGGCGACGACAGCTCACTGCAGCCATGACCTGAGCGCAGGTGATCCTCCGGCCTCAGCCTCCAAGTAACTGTGTCTACAAGCACTCGCCACCACACCCAGCTAATTTTTTTTTTAGAATCATTAGTTTTTAAAGATATGCATGGGAGGATTCACTTCTTTCTAAATGTCCTAAGAAAGTAATTGTGTGCTATTTGAATATTAACTATTTAATGCTACCCCTGATTATCAGTCATGTAGTAAGAACAGAGATAAAGTCATGTGTATGTACCTTTTGAGTCTTTAGAAATTCATTGTCTAGAATTATTATATTACTTGAATTTTATTTTAAGTGACATTTTTGGTTGATAAAGTTGAGAAATATTTAGTAAAGGGTCATACTTATTAAATATTAGTCATTTATTTGTTCATCAATATTTATTTGAGTAACTGATTATATCAGGCCCAGTTCAAGGCCCTGGGAATACTGGAATGAGTAAAGTCTTCATAGAACTTATATTTTAGTGGGTACAGGAAATGAGCAAATCGGTTATGGGAAGAAGTGGTAAGTGCAATGAAAAAGTACAACACAGGGTAAGGAAAGAGCCTGATGGGATGGGAACCAATGAGTTTGATTAGTCCAGAAAGGCTGTTCTGAGGGAAGCAGAAATCCGAGAGAAGACCATCTTGCCAGAATTCTTTCAGGCAAAGGGAACAGTAAATACAAAGATGGCATCAGGACCTATTCACTGAGAGCCAGTTTGGCGTGTCGGAGGGAAAGCAGGAAAGCTGGGCTGCCGGGCAGTGAGTGCAAGGTGAGAGAACTAGGAGATGGGGGAGGATGCAGGCAGGGGTCATGGCAGAGGGGACTGCGGGCCCCCGGGTTTTGTTTGGAGTGTGACTGGAGGCTATGGGGGGTTTCTGAGCAGAGTTGTGACACAATCTAATTTACATCTTACAAAGTTTATTCCAGCCACCGAGTGGCAAACTGACCACAAGAAAGGCAAGGTCTGAAGCACTGGACCATTTGGGAAGCTTTTGCAGTGATCTAGGCCAGTGGTTTCCAATGTGCAAGAAAACTGTTAAAACTATGTCTATATTTATTTTTTTATTTTTGAGTTGGAGTCTCACTCCGTCGCCCAGACTGGAGTGCAGTGGCTGCTCCTGGCCACCGCAGCCTCGACCTGCTGGGCTCTGGTGATCCTTCCGCCTCAGCCTTCTGAGTAGCCAGAACTATAGGCGCGCACTACCACGCCTGGCTAATTTTTTGATTTATTGTAGAGATGAGGTCTCACCAAGTTGCCCAGGTGGGTTGCGAACCTGCAGGCTCAGGCAATCCACTCACCTCAGCCTTCCAAGGCGCAGGATTACAGGCTCAGCAACCGAGCCCGGGTTTATATTTATTTTTTAAGTTAAGCTTTACTAATGTTTAATATATAGGTTAGCACTGGCACCCCCATTCCCTCTGCATGTTAGTCACATGTCACTTACCGTTTTGGTCTGAGCAGCTTGTGAATTGCTGGTGCCATTTACTGGGATGAGAAAACGGAGGGAGGAGCAGGCTTTGTTTTGGGGTGGGCTTGGAGAATCAGTAACATCGTTTTGAGCAGTTTTGGTTTGAGATGCCTACAAGAAATGTAATATCGGGTTGGTGGTTTAGATATATGAATCTGGAGCCAAAGTTAGGAACCAAGATTAGAGATCTAAATTTGGAAATTATTAACATACAGGCAATATGCACCAACTTTAGGGCCAAACTATATGAATACAAATGTCAGCTCTGCCACTTAATAACTGTGTAATTGTAACCTCTGCTTCATTTACTTCATCTGTAAAATGGGGATAACAGTGTCTGCCTCATAGGGTTATTGTGAGGATTAAGTAAAGTGCTTAGAATAGTGTGGCATTGAGCACTTACCAGATGTGGTTGTGTTATCGGCTTATGAATGGTATTTAAAACCATGAGATCAGGTTAGGCTTAGTGGCTCGTGCCTCTAATCCCAGCGCTTTGGGAGGCAATGGCGAGAGGATTGCCTGAGCCCAGAAGTTTGACACTAACCTAGGCAACAGAGTGAAACCTTGTCTTTACAAAAAGTAAAAAAGTTAGTAGGGCTTGGTGGCGTGTGCCTGTAGTCCCAGCTACTTGGAGGCTGAGGCAGGAGGATCGTCAGAGCCCAGGAGGTCGAGGCTATGGTGAGCCATGAACATGCTACTACACTCAAGCCTGAGTGACAAAGTGAGACCCTGACTTATAAGAAAGTAAATAAAACCGTGAGATTAGATGAGATAACCTGGAAAATGAGTGTAGGTAGAGAAAAGGACAAAGGAGGGAGCCCTGAAGAAATACAACTTTTCAAATTCAGCAACTGGAGAGAGAAGATTGAGGAGGAGTGAAGGAGGCATCAAACCAGGAGGGCGTGGTGGCTAGAAGCCTGCTTAGTGAAAAAATATTTTAAGGAGAAGTCATTATTTTGGACTATTCTGCTTGAAAGGCTGAGTAAGATGGGCACAAAGAGTTGACCATGGAGTTTGTCAGAATGGAAGTTGTTAGAGACCTTGGGAAGTGGTAGAGTAAGGAGGGCGAGGACCTGATTGAAATGCTAAGGAGAGCACTGAAGGTACAGAATCAGAAACGGTGAGTGGTGAGTGCAGATAGCTCGTTGGAGGGATTTTGCTGTAAAAAGGGACAAAGAAATGGAGTGGTAGCTAGAGGAAAATGTACGGGATTGATGAAAGTAGAGGTGTGTGTGTGTGTGTATGTGCTGATTTAAAGAAGGACGATAGAAAAAAAAGTTTGTATGCTGATGAGAATGACCCAGTAGAAAGAGAGAAATTGGTATTTGAGACATGGGAAATATCGTGGGAAATTGTAGCAGCCTCTGCCTGAGTAGGTAAAACGAGGGTGCACACAGGAAGAAGTCAGTCTTAAAACATTGCAGACACTGTTTGCCCATTAATGAAACTAGAGATTTTTTTTTTTTTTGAGTCAGAGTCTCACTCTGTCACCCAGGTTGGAGTACAGTGGCATGCTCACGGCCACCGCAGCCTCAACCTGCTGGGCTCAGACAATCCTTCCGCCTCAGCCTTCCAAGCAGCCACAACTACAGGCGTGTGCTACCACGCCAGGCTAATTTTTTGATATATTGTAGAGATGAGGTCTCACCAGTTTGCCCAGGCTGGTCTTGAATCCCTGAACTCAGGCAGTCCTATCGCCTTGGCCTCCCACAGTGCTGGGATTACAGGTTTGAGCCACTGCGCCTGGCCGAAGCTAGAGAATATTAATGGAGGTGCAGATAGATTGGGAGATTCGGTTGTGGGAAATTGGGAGATTTGGTTGTGGGAAATTGAGATAGTTTTTTCTGATTGCTTTAGTTTTTACAAAAAAAAGGGCAGGATCATCAGCTGAGGGTCCAAAGCAGGAAGGGATTTATTTATTTATTTGTTTATTTTTTTTTTGAGTCGGAGTCTCACTCTGTCACCCAGACTGGAGAGCAGTGGCCACTCCCGGCCACTGCAGCCTCGACCTGCTGGGCTCCGGCGATCCTTCCGCCGCAGCCTTCCACTTAGCCGGAACTACAGGCGCGCGCTACCACGCCCGGCTGATTTTTGATTAGGAAGGGATTTATAAGGTTTGAGAGAGAGGAGGTGAGTGAAATATCTTTGAAGGGAGGAAATGAATTGACTAGGGGCAATCTTGAGGTGAATTGTCGAGAAGTTGAGAAGGCAGATTTGACCTTTGTGGGCATCAGTTCAAGGTGATTCCTGTTGGCTAAGGAGGAAAGTATGGTCTTGTGGGGGATATAGAGAGAATAAGTGTTGGGAACAATGCCTTTTCTGCTCTGTTTTGAACATCTGTAGTCCCTTGACTGAGAGGATTGCTCTGGGAACATTCCTCAGGTATGGACAGGCAGTCAAAGAGGAGTTAATAAAAATAAATAGACCAGAAAAGATCATTTCATTTGCCTATATCAGTGTCTATATCATGATGTTTCATGTAGAGAATGAGTTCCTATAAATGTTTATGTTACCCTCTCTCCTTGGGTACACCTATATTGCACAAATGATATCGAGCACACCCTGGAATACTTTGGTTGCTGAGTTATGTAAAGAATCTAAAATGTTCTAATGGAGAAGCTGCCTGGTTTTTCCTGACAGACACGAAAGCCTCACCAAAATTTTCTCTAGGACTTATGATTTCCATTTATCTAGAGTTATCACTCATGTTGATTTCATACTTCTGTGTTTGATTGCAGAGAAATTTAAAGTCTGGTTTTCTTTTCTTTCAGGTGCTGGAGAATCTGGTAAAAGCACCATCGTGAAACAGATGAAGTAAGTTGAAGCATGGCCTTTTGTAGGACTAGAATTCCTCCTAATTCATAAAAAGTCCATAGTATCTTTTCATTTGAGGTCCATGGTATTGACTTGTGGTTTTCTTCTTTTTAAAGAATCATTCATGAGGATGGCTATTCAGAGGAAGAATGTAAACAATATAAAGTCGTCGTCTACAGCAATACTATACAGTCCATCATTGCAATCATAAGAGCCATGGGACGGCTAAAGATTGACTTTGGGGAAGCTGCCAGAGCAGTAAGTGTTTTTCATTTCCTCTCCGCTTGCTCTTATTCAGTAGATGCAGTTAACCAAAATTTGCTTCATGTTTCAGGGAAGTGAATTTAAGCAACAAGCTAAGATGTAACAAAGTAATGTGTGCACACTGGAGAAGTGTTAGCAATCTGTTGGAGAGGGTGTTACATATGCACAGCAGGAAGAGTCAAAGAAATGGGATTTTGTGGGTGTACCATAGGCTTCTGTGACAGTTCTTCAATGCCATTGCTTGTTTTATATAGTACTGTTGACTTTTATTTTATAGTTGTTAATAATAATAGTAAATTAAAATAATATAAACATGATATGTAGCTTTACTTTCTGAGGTGTACAGACTAAAGGCCAAAATCAAGAATCCCAGAATAAACTCTGTAAGGATATGAGCACAAAGTCTAAATTTGGGGGGTGGTTTTAGGTAGTCATGAATATTATATACTACACTGAAGCCACAATAAGCCACATAATTGGTTTTACCCTGTCCTTATATAATTCTTTAATGCCATGCACATGTCAGCTGTTTAAAAAGTTGTCGCTTAATTATAATAATACTTAGTGGGGCCTAAAAGTCTAGTTTATAAAATTAGGACCGTTGCAATTAGGATTAGGATGTTTGATGCTAGTGGGGAGAACGCCACAGTGAAGGCAGGAGATCTTTTATATCATTATCAGCTAAATTCCAAGAGAAGGCTGGGAAATTACAGAATTATTCCTTAGATCCAAGAAATAAGCTGTGTTCAGAGTGTCATATTTATTAGGTGCCATGGAAAAATAAAAGGAAGTGACTTGAGGTGTTAGCCTGGAAAGCCAGTATGTCTATGAAGTAGCTTAGGAACTCTTATAAACAGCTCTCAACTGACCAAATGCAAATTGATATTCAGTAATTAAGAAGGACATTGTTAAAGCAAAAAATACTGAAATGTTGGTCATAATCTGATAGTATTAGACTAGTAAGTATCTTGGAAGTGGCATAGGGAAGAGGAGCTAGATTAGGAGTTGTAAAATGATTGGAGAGAAGAGTAGCAACAAATAGGAGAGAAAATATGTGAATGTGACTTTTACACTTTTGTAAAATGGTATCAATATCACATAACTTAGAGACTTTATTTTTCTATGCATCTAAGCAGGGAAGTTTAATGGTTAACGCGAAAACAAACAGTCTTTATTCTTTTTCTTTTTTTCCTGAGTCGGGGTTTTACTCTGTCACCCAGCCTGGAGTGTAGTGGCTCACTACAGCCTTGACCTCCCGGGTTCAGGTGATCCTTTGACATCAGCCTCCTGAATAGCTGGGACTACAGGTTTTTGACACCGTGCCCAGCTAATTTTTGATTTTTTTGTAGACATGAGGTCTCACTATGTTGCTTAGGCTGGTCTCGAACTCCTGGTCTCAAGCAGACCTTCCACCTTGGCCTCCCAAAGTGCTGGGATTACAGGCATGAGCCACTGCGCCTGGCATTTATTTTGTCTTACCTTTTTCTGTCCCTTCTTTTACCTCCTGCTTTTCTTTTCTTCTTTTCCTTTTTTTCCCTGTGCCAACTGTCTGTGGTCTTATTTTCTCCCTCCCTTTTCTCATTCTCGCCATCACCTACTTCTCTTTGGTTATTTGCTGTGTCTATAGCCAGTCAGTAATACTGTGTTTATTCTCGTCCTTCTTTCTGGTGGCTTTTTCTCCATGTCACTTACTTACTTTGTTTCTCCCTGTTTTCTCTCCCACCTTTTCCTCATTGTCTGTCTTTATTTCTCTTGATCACCATCCTTCCTTCATTTCTTTCCTTTATCAAATCAGTTGTCATTAAACTTTGGGTCCTAATACTCCATATCACCAGATTCGGTTGACATTATTAAACCCTCTCAGGCCTCCTAAATCATCTAGTTTTACTGCCCATCTTACTCAATAATCCTATATTATAAGTTTTTAAAGTTTCTGATTTGTTTCTTTCATATGTAAGGATTTATATTTATAGCTCTTCTCTTATTTGCCACCAGTTTTTTATGGTTACGTTGAATGGAAAATAATAGAGCTGGGTATGGGATAGGTTTGTTTTTCATGTCTGCTTAAGGGTGGAGGTATGACGTACATTGTCAAGAGAGGCCTCTTTATAGACCTATAAAGAGAGTTTATTGTGGGGAAGCAAGAGGATGTCATTGGAAGAGATTAAGTGGTAAAGGAAAAGTGTTTCCTCCTAAGAGTCAGGACATTTATAGTCCTGGACAGCAAAAAAATGTAGTAATAACTTCCTCTATTTTTAAGTATCTAAAATTAAAATCATGATATTTTTTAGGTCAAATTTGAGAACCAAGGGGTTATAAAGTCTTCAATTGTTAGATAAAGCACTGTACCTTATGTATATAGAAGGACATGCTCACTGTTGAGTGTTTGCCAGTTTGTAAAATGTTTCAGCATTTCTCAGTCACCCATTCTTTTGTTTAAAACTTTTATCTTTGAAAAGAGAGGAGGGAAATACAGATCTCAGATAACATTTCCTAGAGAAGGTTGAACCTAGTCTATAGCCATACCACCCTGAAGGTGCTCGATCATCTAGAAAACCAAACTGGGTTGGGCCTAGTCAGTACTCAGATGAGAGAGGATTGAGCCTAAAGTATTATTAGAAAGATTACAGGAAAGGGTTTTAAAGGAGCAAATATTGCTAGGCAAAACCCATTAAGGCTGAAGACTCAGAGTTGGGCAAAATTAATATGAGTGCACTGTGGGTGGTTTGTTTTGCTTGTTAGGTAGATGCACAAGTCTGAATTTTTCGGTTTCAATTTTCCTGTGGTCCAAAATATTTTTTCATGGTTATTTTGTCCTGAGGACTACATAAGATACAAATTATTGCTCCCCCCCTTTACTTTTACTCAGTATGTGCTTTTTGAAGTGTCTGTATTTTTTTTTAAGTTTTTTTAAATCTCTCAAGGCAGATAACTATTATATTTGGGTGGGGAAGTCATCCCATGAGACCTGTGTTTATTTTTAAACTGACAAGTAGGTACGGATAAAATAAAACAAAACAATCAAAATTCTCATATCCCTTTTCTACCTTTCACGTATTTTAGGTTTAAAAACTATAACCACTTAGAAAACTGTGTCTATGACTCTTGAAGTTTTGATCGCAGCTCTCTTGAATACTTTCTTTTCCTTCTGTTGCCTTCTTTCCCCTCTCTCAGAGCATTATGATTACTTTTGAGGAAATCTAGAGACTGTTTGAATTGCTCCTTGAAGGATGTATTCCCCCCACTAGGCTTCCAGACTTCTTAAATACCTCTTTCTCCTCTTCTTCCTGTTCTGATGTTTGGGATGGGGAGGAAGAGAATACTTTTTCTTTCACTTAATGTTTTACTCCCTTCGCTGTATTTAGACTTGACCTCTTACATGCTAGTCTTGTCATTTCTATTTTAGGTTTCTTTTAACACTGGGAATATATTACATCTGCTTGTCTCATAAACCAGTTTTTTTTCTGTCAAATATTATGAGCAACAGGATGGAGACTGTGGGTTGGTCAGAAGGGATCTTTTCTGGAGATGGTGGTGTGGTATGGAGGTGTGATGGGGGAGTAAAGTCATTCCTTAGTTTAGCTTGGACTTAAAACTACAGTGGAGTGAGAGTGGGGAAAGACGTACTTGTAAGTTCTGTCATACTGGCCTGTCAGGAAAGGTCTCTGCAACACCTCTTTAAAAATAACATATATTGTGTGTATGTGTGTTTTAAAGCAACTGTCATCAAGTCTTAAATAAATGGAGAATCATCTGTCTCTTTCTTAACTGCTCTCTTCAGGATGATGCCCGGCAGTTATTTGTTTTAGCTGGCAGTGCTGAAGAAGGAGTCATGACTCTAGAACTAGCAGGAGTGATTAAACGGTTATGGCGAGATGGTGGGGTGCAAGCTTGCTTCAACAGATCCAGGGAATACCAGCTCAATGATTCTGCTTCATAGTAAGTAATAAAACAGAGAACAACTTGATCGAGAATAACTTGGTCAAGAATAACTTGACCCTAAGAAAGTTCAGTACCCGTCCTTAGGGGAAGGTTTAAGGAATAGACATGCTTAGGAATCTGTAGGATCTTTTATAAAGCTTGTCTCAGTTTAGAATTATAGAGTCCTTCATCATTTGTATGACTTGGAGAAAAAAATTCCTGCTTGGCATGTAAATGGGAGACTTGACATCACAAAATTAGCTCCCTGGCGTTTTTATAATAAGCAAGTGAAAAATAGAGGCATCTCTTGTAGCTGGGTGCTGGATCGCTTGCAACTTGTAAGTTCCCTTTGCATAAAGGTCTTGGCACTGGTAGCCATCTGGAGAGGGAAATTAGAATTGCAGTGTCCCTTTTTATGCAGTCAACTCTCCGTGTCTGGACTTCACTACAGATTTTCTGGTACTAGTCACTACTTATAAATCTTTTGCCGAGATCACAATAGTAGACTTTGTATAGAAAGAGAATCTTGAGTCATGGAAGAAAATTGGAGCATCTTTTTGTCAAGGAAGTTCTCTTGAGTGTTACATAGTTTTAGAGAATTTGTAATTAATACTTCTGTTAAGCTATTACATGTGGTACTATTTTGCCTCTTTTGCAGATATTTATCTATAAGACCTATATTCAGAATGTGAGTTTTTTTTTTAAAATGTGCTTTCTGGGGACTTGGTGAGCACTTGTTACCTGTGTCCCTCTCTGTAGTAGATCAGTGCACTTTTTTTATTTAAAAAATTTTTTTTGCCGAGCTCGGTGGCTCAGCCTGTAATCCCGCACCTTTGGGAGGCTGAGGTGAGTGGATTGCCTGAGCCCGCGGGTTCGAGACCTGCCTGGGCAGCGAGACCTCATCTCTACAATAAATCAAAAAATTAGCCGGGTGTGGTAGCGCGCGCCTGTAATTCCAGCTACTCGGAAGGCTGAGGCGGAAGGATCGCTGGAGCCCAGCAGGTCGAGGCTGCGGTGGCCGGGAGCAGCCACTGCACTCCAGTCTGGGCGACAGAGTGAGACTCCAACTCAAAAAAAAAAAAAAAAAATTGTTTTTTCTTTGAGTCAGAGTCTCACTCTGTTGCCCAGGCTGGAGTGCAGCGGCACACTCATGGCCACAGCAGCCTCAACCTGCTGGGCTCAGGCAATCCTTCCACCTCAGCTTTCCAAATAGCTGGAACTACAGTCGTATGCCACCGTACCTGGCTAATTTTTTGATTTATTGTAGAGATGAGGGCTCACCAAGTTGCCCAGGCTGTTCTTGAACCCCTGGACTCAGGCAGTCCTCTTACTTCAGCTCTCCAAAGTGCTGGGATTATAGGCTTGAGCCACTGTACCCAGCCACCGCAGCCTCGACCTCCTGGGCCAAGCGATCCTTCCACCTCAGCCTTCCAAGTAGCTTCAACTACAGGTGCATGCCACCATACCCGGGTAATTTTTTGATTTATTGTAGAGACAAGGTCTTGCCATGTTGCCCAGGTTGGTCTCGAACCCTGGCTCAGGCAGTCCTCTCGTCTCCGCCTCTCCCAGAGAGCTGAGATTACAGGTGTGAGCCACTGTACCCGGTGATCAGAGCACTTTTAAACATTAGGGTATCTTCTCCAGTATTATTATTTTCCTACTTTTTCCGTCCTCATTTTAGCTTAAATTGTTGTAAGAAGGAATTAAATGATACAGTTATGTGATGCATAACAATGGGCTTATGTTCTGAGAAATGCATTGTTTAGGCAATTTTGTCAGTGAACAATCATAGCATGTACTTACACAAACCTGGATGGTGTATGACCTACTACACACTAGGCTGTATGGTATAGCCTGTTACTGGCAGGTTACAAGCCTGCACAGCATGTTACTGTTCTAAATACTGTAGGCAGTTGTAACACAATGGTATTTGTGTATCTAAACAAAGAAAAGGTAATGCATTGTGCACTGATAACATTATGATGGCTGTAATGTCACAAGGGGGTAAACATTTTTTAGTTTCACTGTAAGTGTATGGGACCATTTTGATACTTATCCGTGGTCTGTTGTTGACTGAAAAGTTGTTATGTGGTGTATTACTATATTTGAAAAACTTGGTTCTTTCAGTGAAAAGTTGACTTTAGAAAAATTTTAGGATTCTTGTCCACCTTTTAATAATATGTTTTAATTGCAGGTATTGATATCTTAAATAATTCTCCCAGTGATCAGCAAAGGCAGACTGTAATTGCTTTTTTCATCATATGTTCAATAAGCTCTGAATCCTCTAATACATGTGCTTTATAGAGTTGGAATTTCAGTCTGTTGCTTGGGCTGGAGTGCAGAGGCAAATCACAGCTTACTGCAGCCTCAAACTCCTGGGCTCAAGTGAACCTCTCGCCTCAGCCTCCTGAGTAGCTGGGATTATAGGCGTGTACAACCATGCCCAGCTAATTTTTTGATTTTTTTTTTTTTTTTTTGTGGAAGTGAGGTCTCACTGTGTTGCCTAGGCTGGTCTTGAACTGGACTAAAGTGATTCTCCAGTCTTGGCTTCCCAAAGTGCTGGGATTACAGGCACAAGTCACTGCGCCTGACCTTTTTTCATAATAGTTGATCTCAGCTTACCTCTTTACATTATTGATAGTATTGGGTTTTATAGGTCATGAATGATTCACTTATATTGGTGTCACCTGCTCTTCAGTTTTCTAGCCTGGAATCAGCAAATAATGTGGCTTTGAAGCAGTCTTTTAATTATTTCAGTGAACAAATTAAAATTTTTTGAATACATTTACAATTTGTTTTTGGCTTAGATAATAAAAACCAAAACTCCTCAACTCTTCAGGAAACAAAAGATTCGTTCTACAGATGACTGTAGTTCTCTTCTTAATTTTGGCAATTCAAACACCATTCTCTAATGTCCTGTCAAATGGTTAAAAATACAAATAACCTATGAAGTTTAAGTGTCTGAGGACTTTTGGTTTGGTCTGGATTTGGTATTAAATTAAACAGTTGATTTAGTATTAAATTTCAGCAATTTGATAAAATAAAACAGTAAAAAAAAATTCAGCAATTTTTCTTTAACAAGGATAACATTTCCTGTTGTTTTAATTTTTAATTGGCCTTCCCAACTTAATTCTGTAGAATTAAAACCACTTTTTTTTTTGAGACCGGATCTTGCTCTGTGCTCAGGGTGGAGTACAATGGCGTGATCATAGCTTACTGCAGCCTCTAACTCCTAGGCTCAAGTAATCTACCTCAGCCTCCCAAGTAGCTATGCCACCATGCCTGACTAATTTTTATTTGAGACAAGGTCTTGCTCAGTTGCCTAGGCTGGTCTCAAACTCCAGGCCTCAAGCAGTCCTCCTGCCTCAGCCAGACTAAATAGTTTTGAGGTTACAGGTGTTAACCACCAAATGCCCAGCCAGAACCCACTTTTGTTAGTGTGTATATACACCCTACTTTAATTGTCAATGCTCGATGCACATTTTTTCATGTTATCATTTCTGTGATACTAAAGATCTGATTTTGTTCTGCCACTTTAGTGACAGATTCAGAATCTCCTTTTGGCAAGGAACTAAGTCTGTTGACTTGCTGTGCATATGGTTGGCTTCATTAAGTAAAAATATTTGTTTATTTTGTTTAGTTATCTAAATGATTTGGATAGAATATCCCAAACCAACTACATTCCAACTCAGCAAGATGTTCTTCGGACAAGAGTGAAGACCACAGGCATTGTGGAAACGCATTTTACCTTCAAAGACCTATACTTCAAGTAAGTCATTATTAGCCTGTTTGCTAACGCAAATATCTTTCTCTTAGTTAGTGTCTCTTCATTGGGGTGAAATTTCTCTCAGTAGTATTCCTTGGATTAGAAACTTACCATATTCATCAACCATTATTTGAATATTTTAACTGAATAGTGGCCCAAACTTTTTTTTTCCACATGTCATCAGACATTTGTGTCCATTTGGAGGAATTTAAATTCTAAGTTAAATTGTATCATACCTACCAATAGTTAATCATGTTATTGTTCGTTTGTTTTATTTTTATTTTATTTCAGCTGCTTTTTTGTTAGAATCACCAAAACAGGTGTTGAATTTTTTTTTTTAAGTAGGATAACAATAGTGTTAAGTAGGTAGAAACCAGTTTTTTGGTTAGTTATGTGGTCTTTTGCTGCCAGGTTGATATTAAAATAGAAATGCTTTTTTCATCAGTGTCACTTCTTTCTTATTGGTTTGAATTTCCTTTTAAGTTTAATGAATGGGTCTAGTATTATCATGGCTCTTAGAATGATTTGTGTATAGTATCATAGTGTAAGTTCTTAATATACAGTGTGGGATAGAAAATAAGAGTTGAGGAGAGGCATTTGGGGACATTATGATGACGTATAAACAGTGATTGTTTTAGAGAAAATTCTAGTAGTCTAATATAGTATTCTAATACAAAGAATGTTCTCATTAGCATTAGTAATTATAAAACAGGCTTCAGCTTGTCTCTGATAACGGTTTTTTATAAATATTAGAATTGGATTTTTTGGTTCTGGCTTTCTGCGTTGGTGACCTTTGAGATCAGGCATAAACTTTTCTCTTACAATATGTGATGTACTTTTAAATTAGTTCATTATGCTTATATGTAGATTGTGGTTGCATTATTTCATAGAAGTGTAACTACTACCTCAGATTCTCTGTTTTCTTTTTTGGAAACTTGCTCCAGGAGATTTGTGAAATCCACACAGGATTTACATTTTACTAGATAACTGTTGAGCCTTTTAATCTTAATATGTCAAACCAGATTTGAAATGTGGTGCAAGAAAATAGCAGTTCAGCTGAATGCTTTTAGAATATACTTGCTGCTTATCTTTAGTACTGATGAATTTATTTAACAAGAGCAGCAAAAACCATATGGATTATCACCTGTGAGGTCCTAAGAATGAGATGTCTCTGTGTGGTATAAGATTTGTAATCCATTTAAAATGAAATGTTATGACCATTATTTGGTGTGGGAAACTTTCTTGTTGATGTTGTCATAGATCCAGAGTTAGGCAAATCCTGTCTTTTTATGCCAGGATCAGTAGCCAGATCTAATTAAGGTGCCACACCCACTTGATTGTTGGGATGTAGATATCTTGTTATGAAGTACTATCACTTCTTCCTTTTCCTCTTCTCTCTAGGCAAAACCACTATCCATTTATTCAAACATTTATTGAGCATCTACCATATGCAAGGCATTGTGTAATTGCTTACTTGCCTCTCAGTTAATGAGGTAATGTTTACAAAATGTTGATCTGTTAGTGAATGATATTGTAAATGTTAATATGTGCTAAAAGCCCACTTTGGAACTACACAGTGTTCTCTCAGTTTTATAGACTTTATGGAAGAAAATGGGGGAGTAAACTAATATCATTGGTGTGTTGGTATGCTTTCCCTTAAGACTTCCATGGTGAAATACATGATAAGCTCTCTAAAATGCATAATATGCCCCTGTGTTAAAGCCAACTTGTGATTCCAGGCATCATGACCAAAGGTTGACAAGCACTGTGCAGGGTCAACCCAAGGGAAGAGTTGGGTCATAAAGAGATGGTGGATGTTCTCTTTCAGACATCCATTGAGAAGTCACTATCCGTGTCTTCTTTCTTTCACTCTCTGGGGGAAAAATACCTGGAAATATAGGCCCCAAGTCATCATAGATCTGACATGTTTAAACCAGTTTGGTAGAATTTAGTTCTTAAAAGTTTTGTAATTTTCATCAACCAACGATCTTAAGAGTATCTGGCCATTTGCATGCATACATTGTTAGACCCAAGTATATTAGCTGTAAGACAAAGCAGTGCAGATTTTTTTTTATTATAGAAGGTAGCTGAGGACCCTGTTGATAGAAGTCCATGAGTTGACTCTGGATATCAAGTTAGCCCCCCAGAAGAGAGTACTAGATCAAAACTAATCTGGAGTGGAACAAAATTTATGAACAGTCAAGATATTGTTATTATTAATTAGGTTTAAGGAAGACTTGGAGTTTGGAAATACTGGTTAAGGGGTTTTTTAGATATTGGGTTCTTAGAGTCCTCCCGTAAAATAACTTATTTTTTAAATAATTAATCTCTAAAATATTTTTTCTTTAAAGTAAGGAAAACAAACTTTTGAATAAGTAGGGAGAGGTTATGGAAGCAGAATGCAAGTTGGGGATTTGGCAGCAAACCATTTTAAGAGACAGAGATGCCATGTGGATAAGAGCATGGGTGGTGGAGTTGGGGTACTTGGGTTCAGATCCCCAGTACCTATTTGTTAGTAATGTGCCCTTGGGCAAGTTATTTAACGTTGAGTGTGCCTCAATGTTTTCATCTGTATAGCGAGGATAATAGTAACAACACAGGAGTATTATAAGGGCAAAACAAGTTAATGTTTTTAAGATGGTTAGGGTAGTGTCTGGCACCATGGTAAACACTCAATAAATACTAGTTATTATTGTTATTAACTTAAACTATATTATTTAGCTTTTCCTTTTTTCTTCTTAATCCATCTCAGTGCTTATTCTACTAACTTTTCTCACATCTGATACAAGCTTTGATAAGAGGCTCAACTTATTATCTAAAATGAGCAGTTAGACTATTTGCAGATATTCTCATGTTCTGTTTTACTTTTAACCACAGATAATTATTTTGACTACATTTTATCTGCTCCATGTTTGTCTTTTGTATTATAAATGAGGTTTTGAATATGCACTAGTGGGAGGTTTCTCAGTCATTTCATTTTAAGGCGAGTTGTATGTGGAACTTTGCTGAATTTGTGTTTTCTCCCCCTTACTCAGGATGTTTGATGTAGGTGGCCAAAGATCAGAACGAAAAAAGTGGATCCACTGTTTTGAGGGCGTGACAGCAATTATCTTCTGTGTGGCCCTCAGTGATTATGACCTTGTTCTGGCTGAGGATGAGGAAATGGTATGTTGGAGCTTCTGATACAAAGCTTGACTCATGTGGCCTGGAAATGGAAAATAACTCCTAGGAAATTTTTGTGCATCCATTTCCTTACTGAACCAAAACTTGTTAGTGAAACTATATTTTCAAAATACTGATATATGCCCTATTACTCTTTTTTGAGTCAGGGTCTCTCTCTGACCCTCCAGGCTGGAGTGCAGTGGCATGATCACAGCTCACCACAGTCTTGACCTGGGCTCAGGCGATCCTTCCGCCTCAGCCTCCTGAATAGGCATGCACTACCACATCCAGCTAACTTTTTAATTTTTTGTAGAGATGATGTTGCCTAGGCAGATCTTGAACTCCTGGGCTCAAGCAGTCCTCCTGCCATAGACTTCCAAAGTGCTGGGATTATAGGTGTAAGCCACTGTGCCCAGCCCCTGTTACTCTTAAAGAGATGTGATAGCCACGTTGTTTGTGGAAAGGATTAAGTTCTCTTGTCAACCAGACCTTCTTCCTACCTCCTCACCCCTAAGAATTACAAAAGTGAGGGCTGACTCGGCTTTCCGTGTTATCAGTATCTGATTTATTTCCATGAATGCCATTCAATGCTTTAAAACTTGTCAGTCTGTTTTTCTTTTTTTTCGGTGGGGGGAGGGTTGGAGTCTCACTCTGTCACCCAGACTGGAGTGCAGTGGCCGCTCCCGGCCACCGCAGCCTCAACCTGCTGGCCTCCGGCAATCCTTCCGCCTCAGCCTTCTGAGTAGCTGGAACTACAGGCGCATGCTACCACGCCCAGCTAATTTTTTTGATTTATTGTAGAGATGAGGTCTCGCCAAGTTGTCCAGGCGGGTCTCGAACCCACGGGCTCAGGCAGTCCACTCACCTCAGCCTCCCAAAGTGTGGGATTACAGGCTGAGCCACCAAGCCCGGCTCTCAGTCTGTTTTTCATTACGCTAAGGGCTTTTACTATTTGCTGCTGACTTATCATCCTTTGTTTCCTTTCAGAACCGAATGCACGAGAGCATGAAACTGTTTGACAGCATTTGTAATAACAAATGGTTTACAGACACTTCAATCATTCTCTTCCTTAACAAGAAAGACCTTTTTGAGGAAAAAATAAAGAGGAGTCCATTAACTATCTGTTATCCAGAATACACAGGTAAGTGTTTAACCCTTAAGTCTAGAGTGCTGTTTCAGACATAATCGAGTTTTCTGTGTTTATTTTAAATTTCTGTTCTCATTTCATCAGGAAAATAAAGAGGATACAAATTAAAATTTGGTGGCTGGGCACAGTGGTGCGTACCTGTAATCTTTGCTACAAAGGAGGTTGCGTATGGGTGGTAGCTTGAACCAGAAAAAAATTAAAACTTGATATATGTCCAAGAAAATGACTGCAAGGATGAGATGCAGTCATTGTGTTCAAGAAACTGACATCTAGTTGTAGAGGGAGGGGCACACATATGTAATTTCACTGTAGTGTAAAATGTACATTAATAGAAGCAGAACGGAAGTGGTTACTTTTGATAGAGTCAGTGTTGTTTCTTCCTAGAGGAAATGACAAATAAGCTATTAAGAGGATGTATTATAAATCGTCAGATGGACATGGGAATAAAAGCATTTTTAAAAAGGGAATTGCATATATGAAAATATGGAGGTAGAAAAATGGTATGACTTGTTCTGGAACCTAGAAGGAATTTGGTATTACTGGGGATTAAAATGGTAGGGAGGAATGGTCGGAGAGATAGTCAGGGATCAGCTTGTGGAGGGGCTTATAGCATGTGCTGAGACACTAATGATCAATTGAAGGATTTGAAGTGGGGTACGTGATACAGTGGAAACTGTGCTTTAGAAAGATGATGTAGTAAATGGCAATAAAGATAGATGGTAAGGGATTTGCATTAGTAAGGACTCTCTTAGGATACAGATGCAAATAAAAACTTGTGATGAGGATCAAGGGGTATATAATAGAAGCCAAGGGTAAGAATGCAGTCTTAGAATGCAATTAGAATTAGGAAATGGAAAGCTGTCGGGAACCCTGGAAGCTCTTTTCTCTATTTTTAATTGTTTATCTTCTTACCAACTTTCTCTGCTATTCAGTGTATTTGATAAAAGATAACCTTGCCACAGTCTCTCTGTCTCCTCCACTAAAAAGACCAGGCTAGACTGTGATTGGTTGGCCCCAGTTTCAGATTCCTAGCAGAGAGGTTGTGGCCACAGGAAATCCATAGGCCAGTCAAACAGCTGAGGTCAGAGGCACAGACATGACTGCCACGGCTGCACTACTGTGTAACTTACGGATCAGAGTCAGGTATTTCCAGGAAAGAGGAACTCTTGTTAGCTGAGAAAGTGTAAATGCTTTCTATAAAAAGTGAAAGAACCATAAAGAAAGACAAACGTATGGACTTAACAGCAACTTGGATGGATTTGGAGTTGATCATACTCAGTGATCTATCACAGAAACAAAGAACAGAGTACCATATGTTCTCACTTACAAGTGAACCTTGAACAATTATAATACTTAAGAAAGAGACTGGCGGTAGTGGCGGTACTGTAAGAAAGAGACTATGGGGGGGGTGGGATTGGCAGTTGAGGAAACTGCTAAGGGAGGGAGGGGCATACCTCATCAACAAGGGTACCTGCATAATCAACGTTTGTATACCTAACCCTGAATTGTACCCCACATCTTTAAAATAAAAAAATTTTTTTTTTTTAAAGTGAAAGGGTATATATAGCAAGGGAAAGGAATTGGGGAGAGTTAATGGCACTCCCAGATTTCTATCTTGAATGTTGGTGCTGTGATCTGAATTCATATTTAGGAATGTTGAAATGTTATCTGTGGGACATGTAGATGATATCTAATGTTTTTTTTTTGAGTTGGAGTCTCACTCTGTCACTCTACTCGCCTGCTGGGCTCCGGCGATCCTTCCGCCTCAGCTTTCCAAGTAGCTGGAACTACAGGTGCACGCTACCATGCCCGGCTAGTTTTTTTATTTATTGTAGAGATGAGGTCTTGCCAAGTTGCCCAGGCAGGTCTCGAACCCGTGGGCTCAGGCAATTGGCTCACCTCGGCCTCCCAAAGCTCTGGGATTACAGGCTGAGCCACTGAGCCCGGCTGATATCTAATACTTGAGCTTGAGGAGAGATTGGGGTTTGATAGATTGATCTGAGATTGTCAGTAATTAAAACATAGAAATGGATGAAATGATCTAGGGAGGTGATTTTTTTTAAAAAAAGGAGAGTACAGGACCATGGGTAGAATGAGAGAGAATACCAGCTTGTACTGGCAGGAGAGAAAGAAAGGTTTATAAAGGATACAAAGAGAAGACCCAGGAGAGCCAAAGTATCATAAAAACAGACAAACACAAAAGAGTTTAAAAAGTGAGTTGACTAAGCATTTTAGTCAACAGTGTCATCTGCAGATAAATAAAGTAAGATACACACTGAAAAATGGCCTCTGGAGTTAGCATGCAGGAGGTTGTTGACTCTTACTGAGCATGGTGTCAGTGCAAAGGTGAGAGGAGGGCTTTGCACAGTGAGTTACTGAGGGGGAAGTGAAGAAATGAAGACAAGTGTAGACTACTCTTGAGCAGTGTGGGTTAAAGGGAAGGGGAGATTTAAGAATGTTTGCGGGGTTGGGGGTAAGGTCCTACAAGCAAAAGAGAAATCGTAAACAAAAAAATCATGTAATTAATGGAGCAAGATTTCCAGGCAAGTGGGGGAAAAGGAGTTAATAGTCTAGATAGGACCCATGTGGATAAACACTGTGGTATTATATATGCATTCAATGAACATTATTTACCCATGTAAAGGAATAGTAGATGCTACAACTTGGATGAACCTCAGAAACATTGTCCTAAATACAAGAAGCCGGACACAAAAGGTCATGTATTGTGAGGTTTCTTTTCTGTGGTATATCCAAAATAGGTAAATCTGTAGAGACAGAAAGCATATTGGTGGTTACCAGAGGATGGGGGAGTGGGGAGAATGGGGAGTAATTACCTAACGGGAAGGCGATGGTGACAAAATTTTCTTTTTCTTTTCTTTTTTTTTTTTGAGTTGGAGTCTCACTCTGTTGCCCAGACTGAAGTGCAGTGGCAGCTCCCAGCCACCGCAACCTCGACCTGCTGGGCTTAGGCAATCAGGCAATCTTTCCGCCTCAGCCTTCCAAGTGGCCGGAACTACTGGCGCACGCTACCACGCCAGCTAATTTTTGGATTTATTGTAAAGATGAGGTCTCGTCAAGTTGCCCAGGCGGGTCTCGAACCCTCAGGCTCAGGCAATCCACTCACCTCAGCCTCCCAAAGGCGTGGGATTACAGGCTGAGCCACCGAGCCCAGCTTGAAAAAGTTTTCAAACAAGAGAGAGGTGCTGGCTACGTACCATTGCGAATACACTAAATGCCACTGAATTATACACTTTAAAATAATTCTGTGAATTACTCTTAATACTAAAAAAGAGTCTAAGAGCAATTGATTTTTTTTTTTTAGCAGAAAGTAAGACACCTACAAGACCACACAATAAACGCAGATAGGTAACATTTGAAGCAAAGTGGTGGGCTAAAAAGTTGAGCTGTAAGTTTAATCCTCATGGCTTCTGCCTTCTCAGGGAAGTTGGAAATGTGGCTATTCAGAATAAGGAGAGAGGGAGGCAAGTAGTAGGTGAGTTTATAGGGAGTAGCCAAGCTTTGGGATGAGGAGAGAAATGTTACACAAGACAAATAAAAAGATTGACATTAATGCTGAAGGCCCAGCTGGGAATCTTCACACAAAGTAAAGAACCTTGAATTTCGGCCATTTTGTTATTGTGAACTTTTAAGCCTGTTCTCCATGGACTTCATCTTCATAAAGATTCGCACAATTCTGACTTACTAGGTATTAGTATCTGTTCCTACCAGATGAAATATACTTTTCACTCATCTGCCTCCTTTCATTTACAGAGGTTGTTCTCCAGATTTAAAAAAATCTACATCAAGCACCTACAAAGCTGTTTTCCTTTAGTTCTTAAAATACTGTTTAATTAATATCCCTTTCTTTCCTAAGCTCTTTGTTATCTAGTCTTCTTTTTTTTTGAGTTGGAGTCTTACTTGGTCGCCCAGACTGGAGTGCAGTGGCCGCCCCCGGCCACCGCAGCCTCGACCTGCTGGGCTCCGGCGATTCTTCCACTTCAGCCTTCCAGGTAGCCGGAATTACAGGCATGCGCTACCACGCCCAGCTGATTTTTTGATTTATTGTAGAGATGAGGACTCGCTGCCCAGGCGGGTCTCGAACCCGCGGGCTCAGGCAATCCACTCACCTCAGCCTCCCAAAGGCGCGGGATTACAGGCTGAGCCACCGAGCCCGGCTTGATTTTTTGATTTATTGTAGAGATGAGGTCTCGCCAAGTTTCCCAGGCGGGTCTTGAACCCGCAGGCTCAGGCAATCCACTCACCTCAGCCTCCCAAAGTGCTGGGATTCCAGGCTGAGCCATCAAGCCCGGCTGAATTGTTTAATCTCAAGATTACTCCGAGGAGCACAGTTTCTCTCTGACCCTTTAAACAATTCTGTTTTCTAGAAATGCATCCTCCTGACATCCCTAGTTTCTTTTTATACTTTCTAGATTTTTTTAGCCAAAAAGATCTAAATGAAACGGGAAAAATAAAGTTGTTTTCCTCAGTCTTTGGGTGTGATGATTTTATTTTAGTCACCATGAGAGTCTGCTCTCATGAAGAATCTGATTATAGAAACATCAAATGATTATAGAAATATAGAAAAATTCTTTCCACATTTAATTGGATCATATTCCCACTCTTCATAAGTGAATAGTGATGGTCTGACTTAGTTGAGTTCAGGCAGCTGTTATCATTTGAACTGAGAATATTGGGTGTCTGTTTCAGGTTCCAATACATATGAAGAGGCGGCTGCTTATATTCAGTGCCAGTTTGAAGATCTGAATAGAAGAAAAGACACCAAGGAGATCTACACTCACTTCACTTGCGCCACAGACACCAAGAACGTGCAGTTTGTTTTTGATGCTGTTACAGATGTCATCATTAAAAACAACTTAAAGGAATGTGGACTGTATTGACAAGTGTGGTTTGTGAAAGGTAAAACTTCAGATAATCTTGTTGTTGTGCTACAGTGATGTCTCTTAGCTTTGTACACTTTCTCTAATTGTGAATGTTCTTCTCTTCTAGTTACTGCAGTGTGGAGTGTTGAGAGCAGACATCTTTTGCTGTCTCATGGGGCAGCTGCAAGCAAGAACGGGACCAGGGAATGGCAGCAGCATGCAGAATCTTAACACTCTTTAGCACAATCTTCTGTATTAGGGACATTTTCAGTGATATGAGATGCTAAAGTCAGACATTGGAATTGGAACAATTATAAAGTATGATTCGACCTTCAAGACATCTCTTGGATTTCATAATCTCAAATGTTTCAGCAGATGTGGGATTGAGGTGCTGCATTCCAGAACTTTAATATGTAGCTTACTTTCCCCCCTTTCTTAACAAACCACCAGTAGTTCATTTTTAAAGTTTTTTCACCAAGAGAAGAATAACTTTACTAAATTTTATTTCTTTGTTTGCAAAAGAATCTTTATTAAAACAATCTTAACTATGCATATGATGTGACCAGATCATCTTGAAAATACTCCTCTTAGTAGGAACTCTTTGTTTTTAACTCTTGATATGGTCAGACTATAATATTTCCATAATTACTTAAAATTATTTCCAGTTACTGGGGCTATAAATATAGCTTTTTTGGATACAATTTATGTTACTGTCTTGCTCAGAGTACCATTTTGGTTTCTAAACAGTAATTACATTGGAGAGTTCTTCAGTGAGATTCTAGCTCTCTCTTTAAGCTTATGGTTGAAGGTTCAGCTTGTTAGTGCTGATTACTAAATGACTAGATAAATGCTGATTTAGTGTGATAAAGTCATCTTCTTGGATACAGACACACCTAGGACAGCTGCCAATCAGAAATGCAAATTGCTAAATTCCAAACAGAACCAATGACTGCTGCTACATATCTACTAAATTGACCACTTTGATTATTGTTTGTTTGTCTCAGTCGTAAGGAGTTTTGTACAAGGTGCCCCTTGTTTCCATCTTCATGCCCTTTTCTGTTGCGAGCCATCCAAAGTGTATTAACAGTGCATGCTTTTACTTTGTAAATGTGGTGCCAAATCCCTGTTCGCCATTGTTTTTACTGTAGCGATGTTAACTGTAGTAATCCTTAGTCAGTATGTTCTTTTGCTGAAACTGTTGCATTTTGGGACTTTTTTCCACTTTGTCATGTGTACAGATTTTAATCTGTTATAGTTGGCAGCAGTATTAAAATGGTGAGTAAAGAGTCCAGGTTTGCTCCTGTTTGTAACTACTCTTTTCTAGAAATACTGTCTTCTGTTTCTTTTTGCCTCTGCAGAGTATGCTTTGGCTTTTGAGAATGGGCTTAGGTAGAAGGGTTTCCTGAAGATTAGTCCTTTGGTGTGTTAGTTTTGTTGACTCGGGTTATACGTCATATCTGTGTTCAAGTGATGTGCAGTCACAGTTCATTTTCTAGATTTACATTTTGCTTGTATGGAGAGCTATCTTCACTTCAGCCTGCAGATCCTTTTGTGTCATGTACAGCAAATGTCCTTAAATACTGAATGGTCCATTGGGGAAGGCAAATGAAGAGAATGCGTTTTGAGCGTTTCACATCAGTAGTTGGAGCAGTGCCTTTGGGGTCCAATCTTTTTGGATTGGATTCTATTTCATCTTTTGATGTGACCTTTTACTAGTTTAAAAAAAATAAAAGTTGGTGGTCATCAAAGAAAGCAAGCCACAGCAGTTCAGTGCCTTTATTGGTTTTTTTTTTTTTTCCATTCTCTTTCTGGAAAATTACAACTATGCAGATAATAACACGTATTATCTAACAAAATTTTCTTTAGGTGTGGGAAACCTTGATCTGAAAGAAAAACTGATGGGCTTCAGTTGGTGATTGACTCAGTACCACAATGTAAATAGGGTTGATGGTTCTTATCCATTCTGAATATGTCTTTTCCTTATTGTATTGTGTAATATAGGAGCATCTGGAAATGAGAACTCGTGGAATATCGTTTTCAACTGTAGCCTTTTCTATACTTTGGACTAATGGAATGGTGTTGTTGATAATCTAAAATAACCAATAATCCAAAAAAGTTCTTTTTTCTTTGAAATGCATTTTGTATTTTCATTTGAATGTTTCTATTTGGTATGTTCATGTTAATGAAAAACAGTAGTTCCCCACTTCTCTGCCTCTGTACCATTGACATTTGTTCTCTGTTTACATGAAGACAATGCTTACTCCACCATCCCAAGTAACTTACTAAATTATCTGCATTCCTTGAGGACATGGGGAAGCAGTTTAGATCAGTGGTTTTCAAATATAACTTAATTAAAAATCACTTGGACTTAGCCGGGCATGGTGGCTCATGACTGTAATGCCAACACTTTGGGAGGGAGAGGTGAGAGGATTGCCTGAGCCCAGGGTTCAAGACCAGCCTGGGCAACATGTTGAGACCACGTCTCTACAATAAATCAAAAAATTAGCTGGGCATGGTGGCACACACCTGTAGTTCCAGCTACTTGGAAGGCTGAAATGGAGGAGCCCAGCAGGTCAAGGCTGTGGTGGCCGGGAGTATGCCACTGCACTACTCCAGCCTGGGCAACCGAATGAGACTCTGACTCAAAAATAAAAAAATCACTTGGACCCTTCTCAGAGATTGGCTTTTGGCTGGTGGGCTGGCAGACTATAATTTTTTTTTTTTTTTTTTGAGTTGGAGTCTCACTTGGTCGCCCAGACTGGAGTGCAGTGACCACTGCAGCCTCGCCTACTGGGCTCCAGCGATCCTTCCTCCTTAGCCTTCCGAGTAGCCGGAATTACAGGAACGCACTACCATGCCCGGCTGATTTTTTGATTTATTGTAGAGATGAGGTCTCGCTGCCCAGGCAGGTTTCGAACCCGCGGACTCAGGCAGTCCATTCACCTCAGCCTCCCAAAGGCGCAGGATTACAGGCTGAACCACCGAGTCCGGCTCAGACTATAATTTTTAAAAGGTGATTCAGCCAGGCTTATGAATCACTAAATTGTATTTGAAATAAAAGATCTTTTCTTAGGGCAAGAACATGGATGAGACATCAAATCTACTAGCCTGAAAAAAGAGGATTGACATTTATAAATCAAAGCAGCTAAAAATTGACCTTGTGTGTTTTCTCTGGAGAATGCTGGAGATTTGTGATGGATAATGTTTCAGGTGGCTAGGCTTTGGACCATCTAAGAAGTCAGCGTAAGAAAATTAAAGTTTAATGCATAAAGAATGGTAAACAGACGTTAGCAGGAAGGATTGCAGCAGTAGCTTTATTTTGCTGCACTTCGCTTCCTAATGAAAGCCTGGGGCAGTAGAATTGCCATCCATTAGTCTCTGTGTAGAGAGGAGCATTCTCCTTAATGGACAGTCTTCCCTAGCTGTATACTCTCAGCCTTGCAACGAATTTTGCCTCCTGGCATGAAAATCACAAAAACCTTTAGAATTATTCATAAGAGGATCATTTTGGACAGTTTGAATTCTTAATCTCTAATTCACAGTGCATCATTTAAAAATTTTCACTGAACTGCTGGTCTTTCTGGTTTATTCACTCGCCCTGTATTCTTATATCTTGGCCACTATTCTCTGTGTGTAGCTGTGACTTTCTTAGGACATTCTTGCTTGACCTGACTAGTTACCTTATTATATATATTCATATGCTTAGCGTATGTGACATAGTTCTGGAGTTTCCTGTTCAGAACTCCTTGCTGTATTATAGTTATTTATACAGTGAAGTCAGTCTCTCGTGCCTATTAAAAACCTACCATTGATTTTTTTTTCCCCTTTCACATGCTCAAAAAAATCCCAGTCCTCTACTCATTTGCACAAACCTAAAACAGTATTAATTTCCTCCTGTTTTTGTTCTTGTAGAATCTTCCTTTTCATATGTAGTTCTGGTTTTAAAAACTATGATCTTCATTTGCTAGTGCTGCCAGGTAATCATCATGTTCTACTTCAGGCTTCATAATATAAATCCGAGGTCTGGCCTAGACCACCCACAGCTTTCCACATAGCTTTATGGCCATCATATTTTGTTATATTGTTCCCAACAAGCACAAGAGAAAAAAAGCAGGCTGCCTAGAGATCTGAACTTTGATTTTGCTGTTAACTGTTAGAAAGTAAAAGGAAGGGCTGGGCTCGGTGGCTCAGCCTATAATCCCAGCACTTTGGGAGGCCAAGGAGAGTGGATTGCCTGAGCCCACAGGTTTGAGACCAGCCTGGGCAACTTGGCGAGACCTTGTCTCTACAATAAACCAAAAATTAGCTGGGCGTGGTAGTGTGTGCCTGTAGTTCTGGCTACTTGGAAAGCTGAGGCAGAAGGATTGCTGGAGCCCAGCAGGTTGACGCTGGGGTGGCCAGGAGCGTGCCACTGCACTCCAGCCTGGCAGACAGAGTGATACTCCAACTCAAAAAAACAAAAAGTAAAAGGAAGGTCTTAGATGGCATTGGAGAACTAACTTCCAGGTTGGTCAAGGTCTTGTCCTTTTATCTTTAGTTTTTAAGATTCCCCTAGCCTCAGTTCTCTCATTGCCTTTTATGAGTTACCTCTGCTGAGGACAACATACTTCAGAACAAGTCAGGGCAGGATGATTTTTTCTAGTATGTCAGGCCTAGGCCTGGCCTGACTCAAGACTTCTCAGGAATAAGAGGTATAATAAGAAATGTTAAACAGCTGTAGTTACCTGGGGTGTGTGATTAAATAGGACCTAAAACAGGCTGAGTATCCCTTATCCAAAAGGACTGGAAGTGGGTTTTTGGGTTTTTTGGGTCTTTTTTGGAATATTTGCCTTAACTACTCACCAGTTTAGCATCCCAAATTTGAAATCTAAAATGCTCCAATGGTGTTTCCTTTGAGTGTCATGTTGGCACTTGAATTTTGGAGTTTGAATTTTCAGATTAACTTATATTAAAGATAACACAAATATTAAGCAACTTCAGTGAACACATAACTTCAAAATCACTAGTGAAATGACTGCATTATTTTTTGTCAATAAGTAAGAAGTACCTTTTGTATTATACATAAAGTGCTTTCCACCAAAAAAATTAGGACTATTTGGTCAAAGAACATTCCTACATTTTAGATACAGAATATTTATCTTTCATATAGAATTAAGACAAAACAAGAAACTTAGCATATCCATACATTTATTTGTATTTCATTTTATTTCACTGCATTTATGCAGTGAAAAGTGAAGGATACATCAAATTTTTTTATCATTATAAAGATATGGGGTACAATTCAGGATTAGGTATACAAATGTTGATTATGCAGGTACACTTGTTGACGAGGTGTGCCCCTCCTTCCCTTAGCAGTTTCCCTCAACTGCCAATCCCACCCCCCTCCCCTGACAATTTCTCACTACTGCCAATCCCTTTCTTATAGTATTATAATTGTTCAAGGTCCACTTATGAGTGAGAACATATGGTACTCTGTTCTTTGTTTCTGTGATAGATCACTGAGTATGATCGACTTCAAAACCATCCAAGTTGCTGTGAAGTCCATATGTTTGTCCTTTATGGCTGTGTAATATTCCATTGTGTATATGTACCACATTTTTTAAATCCAGTCCAGCTTCGATCGGCAGCATGGTTGGGTCCATGTTTTTGCTATTGTGAATAGAGCTGCAACAAACATATGTGTGCAGTTATCTTTTTTGTAGAATGATTTGAGTTCCTCTGGATATATTCCCAGTAGGGGAATTGCTGGGTCATATGGAAGGTCCATTTCTAGTTCTTTCAGAAATCCCCACACTGTCTTCCAAAGAGGTTGCACTACTTTGCATTCACACCAGCAATGCAGAAGCGTTCCTTTTCCTCCACATCCTCGCCAGCATCTGTTATTGTTTGTTTTATTAATGATGGCCATTCTTACTGGGGTTAAGTGGTATCTCAGTGTGGTTTTGATTTGCATTTCTCTGGTGATGAATGAGACTGAGCATTTCTTCATGTGTCTGTGGCTGTCCGTATATCTTCTTTTGAGAAGTGATACATCAATTAAAGTTAAAATCTTGAGACAGGTGACTACATATAATGACATGAATATTCATTTGCAATTGGTGGGTGAAGCAAAGCTAGCTGACTCTAAACTATAGAATGGAAGTCTTTTTGAGATACTTTGGGAAGAGGAATGATCGAGACACATGTAAAAGTCTTTGTATGCCCAGTGCTAATGTCTTCTCTTCTTGAAATCTAGTGGGAATCATCAAGTAGCAGGAATAATAAAATATTGGTAAATGTTAATACACTGTTGGGATACACTATCTCAATGTAGTCACAGTCACTAACTAAGATCTTTGACAGCTGGAATATTAAGTTGTGTACAGCCTGGTTTATCTATCTCCTCCTATCCTCTGGATTCCCCCCAACACAAAATATCCCTTGTATTATCCAGACATTTTTACCAAGAGGCTTATTTACTTGTAAGAGTTTGCAGTAGACATAACAGAACACAAGAAATTACCTGTTCTTCCTGAACATTCTTGCTCCTGTAGGATAAAGGCCCTGAGACCTCTCAGAATATTATGAAGTTGGAAAATTACATGGAGGGCGGGGTTCTGGTCTTTTCTCTACTTGCAACTAGCTATGAAATCTTGTGTAGGTCACTTTTAGTCTTACTTTCCCCATCTGTTAACCAAAGATGGACTAGCCTAAATTATTCCTTCTAGCTAATAATCTGTGGTTCTCATCAAGGAGAAATAACATTTGAAAAGTGCTTTGTAAATGTTCTTTATGATACTCATGATGATACTGCACTACAAAGAAAGACAGCACCTACAGATGTATTATTCATTGTGGCTGGTGGTCTTTTCTCAGCATCCCTTTGCCCATGTTCACTTTGAAGATCTGGAATGAAGTTGAACTAGAAGTTGCTCTAAAACGTGAAGCAGGGTGAAAAGGTGTTTGCTTTGTTATACATTTAAATCCAGTTATCTGTTTTCTTTTCATACTAGTGCTAACTTTTTCATGGCCAAAAGGCAGCTTCCAGTGTGTCTGTTGACCTCACAAAATGTCTTCATGCTTTTGCCCAGCAGGACCACAGAGGCTTTGTCTCACTTGCAGTCCCTGCCCAACACCGAAGTCCTGATGGAATCTGTGCTCCGGGGGCTGTGCTGGGTAGAGAGGGCCGTGGGAGGTAGGAGCTCTTCACCCTTCACCACCTTCTCCACCCAGCATGGCCGGCACACTGTGGTCTACGGCACATCTCCAAGTAGAGTGGGTTTTGGATGCTGGATATCTCGCCATGGGGATGGGGAGGAATACTCTGATTGGGACTATTTAGTATACATGTAAGTGAATTTTATCATCAGAGTAGGAACTGTTACAAGTTAATGTGTTGTTTATATTGCTTTTAAGACTGAATTTTCTTGATGCTTTTATCTATTATCCAGAGAAAATATAGAGGCAAATTTCCAATTATAGTGTATTTTTTTCCCATTTTTAAAATTGTGGTAAAATATGTGTAACAGAATGTACCATCTTAATTATTCTTAAGTATACAATTCAGTGGCGTTAAGAACAGTCACACTATTGACACTTTAACCACCATCCATTTCCAGAACTTTTTTTCATCTTCCCCAACTGAAACTCTTGTACCCACTAAACAGTAACTCCCCTTTCCTCTACTTGCCTTCACCCCTGGCAGCCATCGTTCTTCTTTCTGATGCTATGAATTTCACTATTTTAAGTACCTTATATAAGTGGAATCAGACAATGTTTGTCCTTTTGTGTCAACCATACTTTATTTTGGTTTAAAGAAGTTTTAAAAACTCATGAGGTTTATATGAGACGTAATCTAATTTACATTTGGTTTATTGTCAGCAGTGTCCTTTTAGCCATGCTAGGGAAGTACATTAAGGTCTCTGCCCTCTAAGATATATGAACAGAAAATCATATCTTCAACAAACAAGCAAAGTCAGTTTTTTGTGTGTGATTTTGTGCTATTTTCACATTCCATTTTGAGATCTGTTTGTCTCAGTTTGGAGATGGTTTTGTTAAATATCCATGATTTAAGGTGGTACAACAACGAAAAACTAAGGATTTGGTTGGGAATGAGAGGTACTTAGAAGAATGGGGAATTGGCTTTGACTTTGTAGTGTGTAGTGGGCTGTTGGTAGCGTGATGTTTCCACAGGCTTTGAATTTCAAAGAGCTAGAGTTCTTAGCAGTATGATTTTGATGAAGACACTCTACATCCCTGGCCCTCTGTTTCCTATCTATACATTGCTAGCAGTAGGCCTGGAATATTTTTAGGTTCCTTCTGGCATTAACATTCTAAGGATTAAGGTAGCAGTGCCAGAAAATAGGGTAGAATAGTTGTTTCTGACCTTGTGACAAAAATGAATTCCTGATGGCTTATCAAGGTACATAAAAATCCAACACTGCAGTGTAAATTTAAAATGAGGCAAAAGAAGAGAGAGAAAGACAGCAGAGTGTGGCTTAATTTTGGTTTTCATCTTTCTTAACAGTCGTTTTATACAAAAAGTACTTTTCATGAACACAGAGTGCTCATGAGGTAAAAATAAGCCAGTTGTGCAGGAGAAGTATAAATGCAACTTTTCTCTAGCAGGTTTGGGAACAGCCTTTGAGTCTGACAATTAAGCTAGGGTAAGGGTTAGTGCCTCTTTGGGAAGCCTATCAAGAGCATTGAGGTGAAGTCCTACCTTTACCCAGAGGAAAGCCACGTCTGGACCAGGTTTTTCAGGAAATTATTCTGACTTTGTTCTAAGGTACAGGTGAATAGGTGCCCAGGGTCCCAGAGTTTTATTCCAAGTAGACTCGTCAGAAGAGTTTTAGCTTGAAAACAAGATGAATGTAACCAGATCCTAACCTCATAAGAAACAGCTGTGGAATATGCTGCTTTAAAGTGCTACTGTTTTACCCCCAAGATGAACTGTTTACAGAGTGTTCATACAAGGTGATTTTTGTGAATTTATTTATAAGCCATCTAAAAGTTGGGATATCTAGGCAGGTGCGGTGGCTCACGCATATAATCCCAACACTTTGGGAGGCAGTGGCAAGAGGATTGCCTGAGCCCAGGGGTTCGAGACCAGCCAGGCAAATTGGCGAGACCTTGTCTCTACAATATACCAAAAAATTAGCCAGGTGTGGTGGCGCATGCTTGTGGCTCCAGTTACTTGGAAGTCTGAGGTGGAAGGATCTCCTGAGCCCAGCAGGATGAGGCTGCTATGGCCATGGGCATGCCTCTGCACTCCAGCATGGGTGACAGAGCGAGACTCCAACCCCCCCCCAAAAAATAATAAAGTTGAGGAGAAACAGAAGAGGACTAAAATACAACCCTGTTTGATTCTGTTGGAGATTTCTCAGTGTTTTGCCAGAAGACCTGTCCCACTGGCTCTGCTTTCCTTCTAGTTACTGTAGGGCAGGCTCTGTGTGAACATTAATAACTCAGGATCCCGTGTTGACTTTTGCAGTTTGGACCCTAACCCATTTCTACCTGGATTCAAAGACCAAGGAAAAGTTAACAAAAGAAGTAACAACCATGTGCTATTTGAGGGGAAGTGAGATTGTGTTATATGGAGACAATAAATGGGATGAATTACGTTTGGGGCCTAAAAAGACAAAATCATAGCTCTAGTGAAGGTTCTTAACCCGGGTCTCCAGAGCTCCAGAGAGGCTATGGATAGACTGCATTTGGTTCGGTTTTCCCTGAATTTTACGCATTTAAAAATATTACTCTGAAGAGAGGTATGTGGTTTCATCAGACTGCCAGAGCGATCCATGATATGAAAAGTGAATGAATTGATGACGGGCATGCCCAGTTTTTTTGTTTGGATTAAGTTTTTAAATCCGCAGTAGCCAGAGTAGTTTCTCTGGTAATTCTCTTTTTAGGGAATCAGAAAGACTATTAAATGAATTTAGTTTCTACAGCTACAAATACATTCTTCAGGGTTTTTCAAGCTCATCTGGCTCTCTAGTATTAATGTTGCTAGTAGCAGCCTACGTGTGAATGGGTGTTTCTGCCAAGGAACAATTTCCATTTTAACTGACATTTTCTTTTACATACTAAGTCTTGGATGCCAGGAGCTTTCCTCACTAGTAGTTGTAGATGCTAAATCTGTACTTGACTTCACCACCTCCTGTCAAGATAAATGCAAGCTGCTTCTCCCCACTGGGGAGTTCAAAGGAGTAATTTACTGGTTGGCCCATTTGGGGAGATGTTTTCAGCCAGCCTCACACAGACCCAACTGTGCTTAAAAAGAGCTCAGCTGTCTTTGTTCTTCTGAAGCATGTAGCAGTTGAAATGAGAATTAGAATTGTTCACTAGTTCTAAATTCTATGAAAGAGAAGTGGCAGCAATAAAATTGAGAGTGTGTTGATGTCCTCTAAGTTTATTCAGAAAGTTATCTTGTATAGCTGAGCAACATTTATAGAGATAATGGAAACTCAGTCTGTTGAACAGCCTGTGGGGCAGAGGTATAATCTGTGCTTAATAAAGATGACCGTTTTTGGATGTGTGCCTTAGAAACTTAGCAAGTTCATGTCCCTTATCCAGTGAGCCAGATCTCTGAGCTAGGCACATAGGAGTCTGTTAGTAAAAAGGGAATGGTAGGTTTATTGAGGTTTTATTTATATTGGTTTTTTGCAGACTGTAGGGAAGGCTTGGCGTTTTGCTTGGGTTTATTCTACAAACCAGGTGTTGAATTTAATAAACAGCAGCTTTTAAATTGTGTTTCTTTCTGTTACCTTGACCACAGCAGCTTTTCTGCACCTTCCCTGCAGTCATGTTTGTGCTCCTCAGAAAAGTCCTGTTTTATACTTAAAGGACTCGAGACTCAAAAATGAAGTATTCACATTTTTGTATTAAGTTGCAAAACCCAAGTACTGAGCCTTCTGCTCTTTAAGCTGTCCTAGTTGAAAAGAATGTATGAGACCCATTGCAGACTCCATCTCCAAAGGAGAATGGATTCTTCTTGTCATGATATATTGATTATAATTTTTTCTGTTTGAAATTACCCATATTTCAAGCCTGTTGATAGAATTATACCTGAGGAATGGTGAGGATTAGAAGAGCCCACAATCCTTGAGGTTTTCTTTGATAATAATATCCGTAACTGCATCAAACACAAATTTGACATTCTGTGTGTCTGTAGCACAGGTCATGTGACTGTAGATTTCTTTGACATCTTTTCGCATATTGAGGTCAAGGAACTGGCTCTTGATATAATTCCCCGCGTCTTCATAGGAGTTGTTCCCTGATTTCCAGAAAAATAGTGAAGAAGTGGGTAAGTTAACCCTTCTTATCTGTTCACTTACTTTTTAAGTGATTGACTTGACCTTGAAATGTTGCGCTAGACAATTGTAGTTAGGGGCCTCCTTTGGAGGAACGGTTCTCTCTGTTGGACTCCAGTGTTTCTCACTTGAACAGAGAAACTGAGCAGAGTTGTCTCTATGAGTCTGCTTTTGGTTTCTAGTAAGGAACATTCGAATAGTCAGTGGCTCTCGCATCTAACATCTGTTCTCTTTGAGAGAATCTGGATTTAAACCCTATAACTGGCTGGGCACGGTGGTAATCCCAGCACTTTGGGAGGCTGAGGTGGGCAGATTACTTGAGCCTAGGAGTTCAAGACCAGCCTGGACAACATAGCAAAATCTTGTCTTTACACACACACACACAATTAGCTGGGTGTGGTGGCACTCGCCTATAATCCCAGCTACTCAGGAGACTGAGGTGGAAGGAGCTCTTGAACGTGGGAGGTCCAGCCTGGGTGACAGAGTAGGACCTCAGCTCAAAAACAAACCAACCAACCAACCCTATACCGATGTCCAAGTGTCTGCCTTAAGACAAGTTCCTTTATGTCACCGTGGCCTAGGAAATGAGACAATGGCCAGTCATCACTAAAGGCCCTATGATTGTCTCCAGCCCCTGGCACTTACCGTCATATTCTGGAAAACAAATGCTGAGATGGACTTTCTTGATTTTTTCCTCAAAGAGGTCCTTCTTGTTGAGAAAGAGGACAATGGAAGTAGCCGCAAAGAACTTGTGGTTACATATGCTGTTGAACAGATGCAAAGACTCATGCATACGATTCTAGTAAGAGGAAACACCACGGGAAATATCAGATTTGGCTTGCGGGATATCTGCCTACTTCCTGTCCTTGTTCCCTTTGAAGAGACCAGTGTTCCAAATGTAAAAGGAAAGGCAGGGAGCAGCTTCTCCCTTTTTAAGGTTGTGGGGTAAAGCCAAAGAGAGCTGGGTTCATTCTAACCCCGTATCTATCATTTTAATAGCTGTGTGACTTAGGGGAAATGATTGAGCTTTTCTGAGTCTGTTTTCCTATCTTATAGGGTTATTATGGAAGTTGAATTCGGTCATGTTTGTATAGCGTCCATTGATAGAGACTGGCATGTAGGTGTACGATACATGTGGTGCAGCTCTAAAGCAGCCAGGGTGCAGCTAAGGACTTTGATACTCCGTAAGTACTGCCGACAACAGTTTGAAACAAGGCCTGAGTTAGCGTGTGCCATTTGCATCTCCAGGATGACATTGATAGGTTACTGTCATGGGGTCCCAGACCTCAGTGTGAGTCACTTTGGTCCTGGTGCCACGTGGTGGGCTAGAGAATTTGCCAGTGCCATATGACAAGCACTTCTGCTTTCCCATCCCCTTCTCTGGTTGCTACTTTGCAAGAGTGAGAAGTGGTGTTGTCTATCTGCGGAGGTTGTCCTGACCAGTGCCTCAGCCCAGCCTGCTTTTAGGGAGCAGACTTTAGGGCTTTGAAGTATGCTACCATCTGACTTAGGCTCAGTCTTCTCATCTAATAAAGCAAGCACAGTCTAACCTGTAGTCTCTTTTTTTTTTTTTTGAGTCGGAGTCTCACTCTGTCACCCAGACTGGAGTGCCGTGGCCGCTCCCGGCCACCACAGCCTCGACCTGCTGGGCTCTGGTGATCCTTCCGCCTCAGCCTTCCAAGTAGCTGGAATTACAGGCGCGCTACCACGCCCGGCTAATTTTTTGATTTGTTGTAGAGATGAGGTCTTGCCAAGTTGCCCAGGCGGGTCTTGAACCTGCGGGCTCAGTCAATCCACTCACCTCAGCCTCCCAAGGCGTGGGGTTACAGGCTGAGCCACTGAGCCCGGCTAGTCTCTTCTCATTGTTAATACTCCTGCAAAGATCTCAAAGCCTCAGGGTTAAAGACGGAAGAGATCTTGGAAAGTTAATAGCTCTAGGAAACATTTGAGTTAGAAGATACTCAGAGTGCTCCACTGTGAACTTTAAGAAGGGAAGAGAACTGGACTGGCTCAGAGATAGGAGTATCCTTTCATCAGGAAGCTGTGGGCCTCCATTTATGAAGCAGATATTTATGTGAAGTTAGTGGTTTCCACGCTTTTGACATCCTCTATTCAACTCAGAAGGTAACTGGCTGGACTCTGACACTTGGCCTGCAGAGCCCCCGCCTTGCAGAATTCTACAGGCTAGCCGGGCTCGGTGGCTCAGCCTGTAATCCCGTGCTTTGGGAGGCTGAGGTGAGTGGATTGCCTGAACCCGCGGGTTCGAGACCCGCCTGGGCAACTTGGCGAGACCTCATCTCTACAATAAATCAAAAATTAGCCGGGCATGGTAGCACGCACCTGTAGTTCCTGCTACTTGGAAGGCTGAGGCGGTCAGATCGCCGGAGCCCAGCAGGTCGAGGCTGCGGTGGCCACTCCTGGCCACTGTACTCCAGCCTGGGCAACAGAGTGAGACTCCAACTCAAAAAAAAAAAAAAGAATTCTACAGGCTAAAGAAAACCACTTTTAGGTGGCCTTCCAATTTATTTGAGTAGCTGCCAACTTAATTGCCGTGTGAGAAACCTGGCCTGCTAGTCTCTCCTATTGACACTCAAGACATTTTTAGGTTTCTAAGTGAGCTGTTAGTGGTTCAACCCTTCTATTATGTTGCAGTGAAGATTCACACCATATGCTATTATCTCTGCTCTATCATTTTCATCTCCTGTCCTTAAGCAACTTGGGAGAGTACTAGGTGCAATTCCTTTGCTTTGCCTGGTTGATGATCCCTTATCGCTTTAATACTCAGCTCCTCTGAAGAGCTTTGTGATGTCCAAGTGATGTTTGCATGTCTAATTTGAGAACAAGCTCACTCCCAGTAAATCTGGAGCTCTGAAGTGCTAATCCCTGCAGAAGAAGTTTTTCTAGAATGTTGTGCATGAGACATTGACTGGTCTGCTAGAGGACTGCTAGACTATTAGTGTTAGCTAAAATTAACCAAGTTAGGATATTGAGGTGACACAGGCTTAGAGTAAGGACTGTGGGGAGAATTCATCCTAGCAAAGCTGCTTGATGCAAAGGCCACTCACCACTTCGTCATCTTCCACCAGCACCATGTCATAGGCACTGAGGGCTGCACAGAAAATGATGCAGGTGACGCCCTCAAAGCAGTGGATCCACTTCTTTCTCTCTGATCTCTGCCCTCCCACATCAAACATCCTGAGGGAAAAAGCAGCTATTTTCGTGGGTATGCCCGACATGCGACCACATGCCGCTGGTGTTCACCCCAAGACGTGGGTGAGAGAAAGAAGGAGAAGTAGAACAGTCACTTAGATTAGGCTTCAGCAAAGGCCAGGAATTTCACAAGTGTGTCTGAGATGCTTTTGGGATTCCACCTGTGTGTCTGAGATGCTCCAGCACACTGTATACTCACCTGAAATTCAAGTCCTTGACGGAAAACTTGGTCTCAATGATGCCTGTGGTTTTGACTCTGGATCGTAGCACATCTTGCTCAGTAGGGAGGTAGTCGGGGTTTGTAATCCGTTCTAATTGGTTCAGGTAGCTAGAGGAAAGCGATTAGCATCGATGACACATTTTTCACAGCTAAGGCTAAAAGAGGTAAAGGGTCTTACCCAAAGTCACATAGCGAATTAGGTGACAGAACCAGTTAAATTGAGGATTCTCTCCTTCAAACCCTCATGTGTCCTTTCTAAAGGCAGCGGGGATGGGCTGAGCGACAATCCCATTTGAGGCAGAGTTTTCATCTCATTTAAATCAAATCAGATAAGTTTTCCTTGGGTTTCACCCAAGATTTAGTGGTTTCAGTGGATGCTAGAAGTTCTATCAAGAGGCAGTAGATTGAAAGAGACTTTAGAGATATGAATCAGTGCGATGCATGGACTTTTTAATATCCTGACTCAAACTGGGTTATCTGAACACTGGTTTGGTGATACTTGACGATACTGGAGAATTATAAAATATTTAGGTATGATAGATTAAAAATAAAAATCTCCATATTTTAGAGATCCATAATAATATTTTTAGAATGAAATAATATCTGGGATTTGCTTCAAAATAACCTCGTAGGGGATAGAGGTCAAATGAAATAAGAATGGCCATGAGCTGATAGATGTTGAAGGTAGGTGATTCATGGATATTACTCCACTTTTGTGTATGTTTGAAAGTTACAATAAAGAATTTAAAAAGTGGCCGGGCATGGTGGCTCACGCCTATAATCCTAGCACTTTGGGAGACTGAGGTGAGAAGATTGTCTGAGCTTACAGGTTCAAGCCCAGCCTGGGAAACTTGGCAAGACCTCATCTCTCCAATAAATTAAAAAAAAAAAAAATTAGCCAGTCATGGTGGCACATGCCTGTAGCTCCAGTTACTTGGAAAGTTGAGGCAGAAGGATCACCTTAGCCCAGCAGGTCGAGGCTACAGTGGCCGTGAGCAGTGCCACTCACTGTACTCCAGCCTGGGCTACAGAGTGAGACTCTGACTCAAAAAATAAAAAAATGTAAAAAATGTGTAAAGCAGGAGGAAGGCAGATGTGAAATGAGGTGACTGATGGCTGAGAGGGCAGGTCACTTGGCATGAGTGCCTACTATATTCCATGCATTTTCTTTTTCTTTTCTTTTTTTTTTTTTTTTTTTTGAGTTGGAGTCTCACTCTGTCACCCAGACTGGGGTGCAGTGGCACGCTCCCGGCCATCGCAGCCTTGACCTCCTGGGCTCCAGCAATCCTTCTGCCTCAGCCTTCCAAGTAGCTGGAACTACAGGCATGCACTACCACGCCCGGCTAATTTTTGGTTTATTGTAGAGACGAGGTCTTGCCAAGTTGCCCGGGTGGGTCTCGAACCTGTAAGCTCAGCCTCCAAAGTGCTGAGATTACATGCTGAGCCACTGAGCCCAGCCCATGCATTTTCACATTTAAATTCTCAAACTCCTAAGCTTTCACGTTTCATATTCCCGGAATCTTATAGATGAGGGAGAAATTCAGAAGAGTTAAATAACTTGCCTAGGGTCAAGGGCACTGTGGTGCACTATGAGAAATATATAACTTTATAGTCAAGTAAATAAACCTGGATGCAAATTTAGCCTCTGCCATTTATCTGTATGACCTTGGACAAACTAACTAACTTCTCTGAGCCTCAGTTTTTCATCCATAAAATGGGACTAATAAAAAGTACTGTCTACCTTGACATCCTAGTGCACAGATGGGTAAAGAGTCTTCAGATGGTGTGTGTAGTGCACCTAGCAGTGACAAGGGACCTTACTGAGTGTTCCAGGAGTAGTAAGTGATAATATTATGGCAAGATTAGGTGACAGATGAGCCTTAAGCTTGGGTCTGTTTGACTTCGAGACCCAGGCCTGTCCCTGATCCCCTACTATCTGAGGTAGGATTGATAACTCTGTCCCTTGTCTTTTTGGAATCAGCTTTGCAAGACTGGTTCTCTCTAATCCCTGGTCACCTTCCTATGGTTTGATCTGGCAGTTGCTGTGTCCCCTGCTCTGGCATCCTGACAGAAGTGCTCTAGGTGTAAGAGACTTTCACTTCTGCTTAGTGGCCTAAGTAGAGCCTGGATTACCAGCTAGAAAATTCTGCCCTGAAACCCTGCCCCTTGAATCACATGCCTCCCAGGAGAGCGTGTGGCAGCACTGCAGGGCTACCTTAGGGTCTGAACGGAGAGGCTAAGTGTGCAACTCAGTTAAGAGAGCAGGGCTGAGGGCTACAAGGCAGAGCACCTTTGCTTTGAATTTTGCCTCTTCAGCTTCGCAAGCGACAGTGAGACAGTGGAAACCAATCGCATGGCAGTAACTGTGCTAGATGTCCCCCTGCATTAAATTCAAAGCACAGCAGAACACTGCCCAGTCCTAACACAGCACATCTACGGGCTGAATTCAGTCTGTGGGTCTCCAGCTTTCAGTGCCTGAAATTTCAGGCTGGTGAGATTTCTCCTGGAAGGTTGCTTACATGCCCTCCCACCCCCTCCGCCCCATCAGAGTCTTACTAGGATGCAGAGTCATTGAGCTGGTACTCTGCGGCTCTCTCGAAGCAGGCCTGCACACCGCCGTCCTTCCACAGCCTCCTGATGACCGCCACCAGCTCGGGAGGCATGGTTCCCTCCTCGATGGAGTCGGCCAGGTTGTTGAGCTGCCGCCCATCATCCTGCGGTGCAGAAGCCTGGTTGAGAACTTCTCAGGACTAATAGTTTTCCAGGGAGCTTCTGGGCACTGCTGAGTGGACAGCATTTTATACTGCTGCCAATGCCTAAGGTGGAGGCAGTCTCCAGTGAAGAAGATTCTAGCTAAGAAAACATACTGATTAATGTCTGAGTATGCCCCTAGATGTAGAGAATGGCAGTGTATCCAGCCCTGGGGTGCCCAGAGGATGGCAGGGGACCCCAGTGCTTCCGTGCTGGAGTTTCTGGCTTTCATCCTAGTCTGAAAATGAACCACTACGAAACACAGGTCCTCTGCTGCAGGGAGACTGAAGTGTAAAGGCCAAGTTGACCGTGAAATAGACAAGATTGATGACAAGGGCCCATCACTTTAGTTCTTTCAATGATCTAAAGCTAGAAAAAGGCCAATACTCGAACTAGGGATTTAGCTTATAAAAGTTCTATGGCTAGGAGCCCAAGGAGAGCAAGTTAAATGGTAAAATAGTGATAGGAAAAAAAGAGTCAAAGAAAACTGGGAGCATATTTTGTAAGTATTTGTTAAAAGGTTGGGGTTGCAGCCAGGCTCGGTGGCTCAGCCTGTAATCCCGCGCCTTTGGGAGGCTGAGGTGAGTGGATTGCCTGAGCCTGCGGGTTCAAGACCCGCCTGGGCAACTTGGCGAGACCTCATCTCTACAATAAATCAAAAACTAGCCAGGCATGGTAGCACACGCCTGTAGTTCCAGCTCCTTGGAAGACTGAGGTGGAAGGATCGCCGGAGCCCAGCAGGTCGAGGCTGCGGTGGCCGGGAGCGGCCACTGCACTCCAGTCTGGGCGACAGAGTGAGACTCCAACTCAAAAAAAAAAGAAAGTTGGGGTTGCCTACTTCTCCAGGACTGAATAAGACAGAGGCTCAGTCGGTGGGATTCCAGTTCACACAGAACTATTTTTCTTTTCCAGCTTTCCTTAGAGTCTGTTGGCCTCTGGTCTGTTTCTTCTCATTTGCCTTTCCCGCTCCACCCTCAACCACATAACATTGGTCACATACCGCACAGCTTGGTTCAGCATAGTCAATGCCCAGCGTGGACATGGCCCGAATGATAGCCAGGATGGACTGCAGCACATTCCCATAGATGATAGCCTTGAACTCCAGGCATTCTTCTGGCGAATAGCCATCCTGGTGAATAATCCTTCAAGGGGCAGACACTCAGACCTGAGTGACCAGACCTAAGGGACTGGGGATCTGGGGTCTTTAAAGGGTCGTAACAATCCTTTCTCTCTGTTCCTGTTACTTTCTCAAAGTGGAGGGTGGGGCACAATGATGAGGGGCACCGGAACTGGGTCCTTTGTGTCTGGGTTCCTTGAGGCTAAAGAGCCTTCCTTGCCCAGGACCTTTTGTCTTGGTTCTATTTAAGCCATGATCAGACTTCTTCACCCTATCCCAGGCCTTGGGGTTTTGTATCTACTCACTTCATCTGTTTGACGATGGTGCTCTTTCCTGACTCCCCAGCACCTGGAAGGAAAGATGCTTGTTATGCTTCCGATCTTCAGTTCTCCCCAACCATCTAGGAGGTGACCTGTCAGAAGTCAGAGCTACTGCCTGCTTAGGAGCCTCGTTGGGGGAGAATGCATAGGGATGGGTAATAGCCATTATGATGCCTGCCACTTTCCATTTCTGGCAGACGAGCTCAGGCCACTTGACCTGGATTGAGCGTAGTTTTTAACTTCATCACTGTTTACATGCCGGGCTGTCCTTTCTAGGATGTTTAGCAGCATTCCTACCCTTTACCCACTGCAGGCTGACGGCACCCCACTCCCCCAGTTGTGACAACCAAAAAAATGTCTCCAGGCGTTTCCAAAGGGCTGGAGGCAGTGGGGGAGAGGGAGAGTCAAAAATCTTCCTGGTAAGAGCCACCAAAAGATTCAGGGAAAGTCCTTAAACACATTTCTCCTCTCTGCCTATTTCTGACTCTGGGAGAATGATCTTGAGGCAGGATTGGAGAGAGCTGGATCATTTCACTGAAACACGATCCTCTTGTCACTGGGCTGGTTCCCTGTATTGATTTAAATGTCCTAATGGCCTCATCCAAACTCTGCAGCTCCTCCATGAAAAACACACACCTTCAACCCTGTCTCAGCCCATCATGCCCTAATGCCTCAGCCTCCTTCCGCTTAGCCTGTGCTTGTTCCTGCTAAGCTGCTTATCCTGAACATAGAAGAAATCTGCTTAGGCTTAGAAAATCTCCGTGGCCTCGTGGTCACTGTCCCCCCTGGGTAACCTGGGCTCACTAGAGTCTGGGTCCAGCTTACAGAGACGCACCCTTAGGGGTGTGCCACAGATCAGCTGGGAGAAAAGAAAGCACCTAGCCTGGTACGTCAGTTCCCGTGCCCCGCGTTGGGCTTGGAAACCCAGCCCAGGTGTCTGGTCTTCTGTTGCATAGACCCTGCCTGCTCCAGCTAACCTACTTCTCTAGTACCACTGTTTTTTGTTTTTGTCTTGGTTCTATTTAAGCCATGATCAGCTTCCTTCACCAGCCGATTGAGGTACCTTTGTTTTCAGCACAGACTAGTGATCTGCTTAGGAGCTCATCACGTTGATGAGCCTCCCATCTGGCAGGGAATTTAGAGGTTGTGACTGAAAAGAAAGCCAGGAAGGGACTGCTGTAGAAGACTGTTCCTTCTCATGCAGGGCTTCCTACTTTCAAAATGTTTACTAAAAGCAAGGAGAAGGAACCAGTATACCTGGCAAGAACCAGGGGCCCTGTCTCTGGGATTATGTGGCACTGATTGGATGGTGGGGCTTCTGAGTCTTTGGATGAGGGGAAGTCCTTTTCTGATTCCGTATCTTGAAGTTTTCTGACTGCAGATTGTGTATGAGTCTGCAAGTCTGGGGTTCTTGGTATTTACTCAAGCCAAAAGAAGGTGTTACGTTTGATTAGATTTGAAGATGGCTGGGCCCTTCCTACCCCTCATACTCTTCTTGGTCCAAGTGTAGAAAAATTCCAGAGTAGTTTGGGGATTCTGGATCCCCTTGGGGTGGCTGTGCGGCCCATATCTTTACTTGTCCCTAGAGCTCGTGACCCCCCTGGGGAGAGGAGAGGGGAAATGACCTGCCACCTCTCCTTCCATGGAGTGGGGCTAGAACCCACTGGCCCTGCAGGAGAGAGGGAAGGAGCGTTGTCTTCTTTGGCTCCTCTCAGATCCTACTCACCCAGCAGCAGCAGCTTAACGGTCTTGGCTTCCTTGTCAGCATCCTCCTGCAGCTTCTTTTCTAGCTCTTTGGACCTCTTGGCCAGTTCTTTGTCCTCAGCACTGGCTCCACTCCCCATCTCTGCTGTCTGCTCCTCGGCTGCTTCCTCAGGCTCTTAAGATCCTCTTGTAAAGTTTCCTAAATGTGAGATGGAAGAAAAGGAAAAAGCAAGTTGGGATGGAGTGTCCGTTCCTTAGCTCCCCGGAAAGCTGGTCCGGGTGCGGCTGGGTGAGAGAGCAGGCTATGGGTTCCTGTCCTCTGCCTGTATGGGCTGCAACTCCCTTCCCCACCTGGAGACCTACTTCTTAGTCTAGGGATTGTAGCCTTTATATCTAGCAGCGTGATGGGTCAAGCCAATTAAGAGCTTTGTCAATACAGCAAAAGGTAAAGACTCAAGTGTTTCTATAACAAGGTAAATGACCTGCTGGGTCTGACAGAAGAGAGTGGGATACCAGTACCACAGCACCCAGGAATAAGATAATGGCCACCCCCATCCTTTTGAGGGGCTCATCTCCTACAAGCCTCTTGTTCCTTGACTTTATTTGCATCAGAGAACTTGAGATTAGGGGCACATATGTGGGAAGCATCCCCTGTGTAGAGCCTCCAGATTATAGGGTCTTGAGTTCAAGGGCTTCCAAGTATCAAAGCATACACATTTAGCATAGGCAGGTCCTGGCAAGACACTTTTGTTTGGGGTGGTTCCCGTCCTTGGAAAGCAGTGGTTGCTGCTCCAGGAAGCTATTAGCATCGTTTCTCTGTGTTGGTTCATCTCTGTGTACTTACTTCTGTTATTAGCACTTATCACTAACTATTGCATCATGTTTGACAACTCTGTTTCCTACTGTGAATTCCTCCCCCTAAAAAGGACGATATCTGATCATTTCAAGAGACCATCAGCTCAAGAGACCATATCTGATTCACCTCCGAAAACTTCTGAACTTGTCGTTTATTCATGGATCATCAGTAAAGGTTTGTTGAATAAATACGTGTAGAATCAGGATATATGGTAGAGAGAATGGGACTGCGTCCCTTTGACCCGCTGAAGCCAGTTGAGGCCCAACTTCACTTGGTAAGTGACTTTGCTGGTGTGTCGTGGGGGGTTGGACTGCCTCATGCCACAGACTTTGCTTCCTTCGGGAAATTGGACCCCACACTCTGGCTTCTCAAAGGTTGGGGCAGCTCTCCTGGCCTGCATCCCAGCTTCCCTTTCCTGGGGGAGAAATGAGGGTGCAGTGTAGCAACTGCCTCACAGACACTGAAGACTCTTCACTGGTCGGATTTCCCCATGCCAGTTAAGTCAATGGACTTAAATGAGTCCTGCTGGCGGTGCCTCCTCAGCTGGGGATACTGGAGAATTTTGCAACCCCAAATGTCCAAGGACCAGCAACATCAGATTACTTGGAAGCCTGTTAGAACCGTGGAATCTTAGGCCTTAACCCAGACCTTCTGATTCTGAATCTACATTTAACAAGATCTCTGGTGTCTCTAAAGACATTAAAAGTTGGCAAGTACTGTCCTAGGGAACTCCTTCCCCCAAACTTTCTAATCTTAAGAATCAGTTGCCTGCGGTGCTTGTTTCTGTGTTTCATCAAGTCTTACGTGGCACTGACTGGAAGATCACCCTGCTTTCAAAAAAAGATGTTAAAATAGTTTATATATACATATAGATAGATAGATAGTAAACTATAGTTTACTATCTATCTATCTCTCTGTATATATAAAAGGGAATGATTTAGAATCAATAAATTCAGTAATAGTTTTAATTCCAAAGCCAGAGACACTTGATTAAAAAATTCCAAAGAGACTGGGCCCAGTGGCTCACACCTGTAATCCCAGCACTTTGAGAGGCTGAGGTGGGAGGATTATTTGAGGTCAGACAGGAGTTTGAGATCAACCTGGGCAATATAATGAGACCCCGTCACTGCAAAATATAAAATTAGCTGGGCATGGTGGTGTACACCTGTAGTCCCAGCTATTTGAGAGGCTGAGGCAGAAGGATCACTTGAGCCCAGGAGTGCAAGGCTGTAATGAGTTATGATTGTGCCACTGTACTTCAGTCTGGGCAAGAGAGCAAGACCTTGTCTCAAACAACAACGGCGAAATCCAGTGACACTGGAGTTAGTATTTTAAATGAATACTGGTGATGATCATCCTCTGGCAAATTTGAAAAACCCTAGTCTGGAACAGTTGTTCTCAACTTTTGGTGAATGTTGGTATTTACGTGGAGAGCTTTTGGTTATTATTATTATTGAGTCAGAGTCTCACGCTGTCACCCAGGCCAGAGTGTAGTGGCATGCTCCGGCCACCACAGCCTCTACCTGCTAGGCTCAGGTGATTTTTCTGCTTCAGCCTTCCAAGTAGCTGGAACCACAGGCATGTGCCACCACTCCCAGCTAATTTTTTGATTTATTGTAGAGACGAGGTCTCGCTAAGCTGCCCAGGCTGGTCTTGAACCCCTGAGCTCAGGCAATCCTTTCACCTCCACCTTCCAAAGTGCTGGGATTACAGGCGTGAGCCACTGCACCTGGCTTGAAGAGCTTTTTTTTTTTTTGAATTGGAGTCTCACTCTGTTGCCCAGGCTGGAGTGCAGTGGCACACTCACGGCCAACCCGGCGTTGACTGTCGACCTGCTGGGCTCTGGCGATCCTTCCACCTCAGCCTTCCAAGTAGCTGGAACTACAGGCGTGTGCTACCACGCCCAGCTAAGTTTTTATTTATTGTAAAGATGAAGTCTCACAAGTTGCCTGGGTTGGTCTTGAACCCGCGGGCTCAGGCAATCCACTCGCCTCGGCCTCCCAAAGTGCTAGGATTACAGGTTGAGCCACTGACCCTGGCCAAGAGCTTTTAAAATACTGATTGAATTGGTCTGGAGTGCAGCCCAGGCATGAAGGTTTTAAAATTTCCCAGGTGATTCTAACATACAGCCAAGGTGAAGACTGAGCTAGAAGGACTTAATCTGCTCTTTCCTTCTAGAGCTGGAATTGAACAGCAGTGACCAGTTGGACTGAGAAGCTGGGAGGCAGTCCCAGGTTTTCCACCTCCCAGTATCCAGAGACATCACTGCTCATCTTCCTCCTTAGCACCCCCTTTCACTGACTACCTGGGAGCTCAGACTTGGGGCTGACAGAGAAACAGGCAGTGGCTGTGCCACCTTCAATGGGGCCCATGTTTTCCCAGTCCAAAATTGGCAAGTGCTTACTGACTTAATGGACAACCGGAGAGTCTCTTTGAAACTGACTATCTTGGCATCTTGGCTATAAGGTTTCGGTAATTATACCTCACTGCCTTTGCCTGCCTAAAATATTCGTAATTCATACTGAGGCCAGAGCTGTGCTGAAGGCAGCACTGTTCAAAGCATGGGACTGCCGGGAACTGATTACTGTATATTATGGTTGTTCTGATAACTAATCATTGCTGGATGATTTATGTGGCTCATACCAATTAATTCTCATAATAACTTCAAGGTAACTGCTCTTGTCCCCAGTTTACAGACCAGATAACTGAGACCTGAGGGTTAAGTAACTTGTTCAAGGTCGTATAGTTTAGTAAGACAAACCAGTGTCCTTTGATCTCCCACACCCACATAAGCAGCAGGTGAGAGAACTCTTGGGCAAACGCATGAACTCAAAGGGAAACACCAGCTTGTTTCACATATGAGGAAAGTGTTTGAGCTTGTTCCTTTTTCTGCTAGTGCCTCTGCAAACTTCCTGCTGCTTCTACTTTGTTCCTTGGCCGAAGGTCCCCCTCCTCACTACTGAGCTGAGTGAGGGAACTCCTAGTGCTCGCTGGGCCTCGAGAGATTGTACATGCACCATCGCGATGCTAGGGACTGCCTGCCTCCATGGTCAGCTCCCGTGCCTTTCCTGGGGCTATTCTTTTTTTTCCCCCGAGTTGGAGTCTCACTCTGTCGCCCAGGCTGGAGTGCAGTGGCACGCTCGCGGCCACCACAGCCTCAACCAGCTGGGCTCAGGTGATCCTTCTGCCTCAGCCTTCGAAGTAGCTGGAACTACAGGCACTTGCCACCACGCCCAGCTAATTTTTTGATTTATTGTAGAGGTGAGGTCTCGCCAAGTTGCCCGGGCTGGTCTCAAACCCCTGGACTCAGGTATTCTGCTTTATGATCACACTTAGGGACAGTGTCCTGGCAAAGTGAGTAGGGCATGTCACACTATTTCCATTTTAGAGGTCAAACTGAAGCACAGAAAAGCTCAACGCGGGGTATACTTCCCACATATGTGCCCCTAATCTCACCCTGTGATGCAAATAAATGCAAGGAACAAGAGGTTTTTCAGAGGATGAGCCCTTCAAGAGGATGGAGGTGGCCTTTATCTCATTCCCGAGGGCTCCCGGACCCCCATCCCAGCCTCCTCTGAGTTAATAGCAGAGTCTGACCTAGAGCTCAAGTGTCTTGGTTCCTCGCCCTTTATAACCACACCCTTTTGAGTAAAAAAAGGATCCACTGTTTCCCCAGGGAATTTGGGCATGTTTCCTGAGTTAAGGAGAAAGCTCGGGGTCTGTCTTCTGTACAGCGGTAAGCCTTGTCCTAGACAGCTTGTGGGTAAAGCCTTCTCCTGGATGGAATGGGAGGACGGGAAGGATGAAGAATGCCTAGGACCTTTTATTCCATAGGTGGAGGTGGGGAAATTCACAGAAGAGCACCTTAAAGGGATACCGCGCCAGTGCTGGGGAATTCAGAGCTGTTTAAATCTAGCCTCCACCCTTGGGTAGGAAAGGCAGTTACATACACATTTCACTGCCAGGCTGATAAGTTTTATGGTAGAAGAAAGAACAAGGCAATTGTCAAATGAACAGACTTTCCACAGAGAAGCAGAACAGCAAAACTGGGGACAAGCATTCTGGGGAGAGGAGAGAGCATCAAGGAGAGGAATCAAAGCATCAAGACGCAGGTTACAACATGTGCTCAGAAAACTGGAGGACTGGCGATGAAGACAGAAAAGGGAATTGGGGCCGCGGGTGAAGGGCCTTGAGTGACAAGTTTAAGGGGTTTGGCTAAAATCTGGGGACTCGAGGACAGATGCATACAGCTGCAAGGTGCTGTGGACACAGCGTAGGGTGAGTGGAGTGATGGTAAGGGGGGTTGGCTGCTGGGAGAGGCTGAAAAGCAAGATCTGAACGACTCGTGTCTAGAAGGGTCTAGGCATAAGGAAGAGTTTGGGAAATAGTCCTGGCCCAGGATCTTTCTGGAGTAGCAGGTGTTCTCTCCTAAGCTTAACACCCATGAAGAGTGTTCTGGCCTAGGAAGGCTGACACCCCAAGTGAGCTGGAGACCAGAAGTAAAGAAACAGTTCTTCAGAGAAACAGAGTGTCCCATCATAAGGGACCTAGGTTTCCAGGAGGGCCAATTAAGGAACTGTTTGGGGGAACAGACAAGAAGGGGAGGAAGCTGTGTTTAGAGCTAGGGGTAATTCCAGAGGCTCAAAGGCAACATTAAAGCCTTCTGTGTGAAAAAAGCCTGTGATGACTCACTCCTTCACTTCCCAAGCTCTGTTCTACATACACAATGAGACCTCACTGACATTCTTGCTGGCGTCGAGTAGGTGGGGGAGATTGGTGCTTAGCTGTAATCAGGGTACATTTCCTAGCAGTGACAATACACCAGATGGCCTGGAAACGGGAGGGCTGTACAGGGTGTGTCGCTTATGGGGCTAGGGAGGAACATACAGGGATTTGTGAACTGGTTTGCCTGGGCTGGGTGGAGGCAGGGATGACTATCTATTGGCTGGTTAGGTAGGTAGGTCTGGATTAAGGGGGATACTAAGAAGGCCTAACCTGTGCAAGATTGCCCCTCAAAACTATGTCGACATTTGCATCTTATCAGAATATAGATGACATTCTATGTGGTTACATAGTGACTGTTAAATCTGAGATTTATTTTATTCATTCTTGAGAGCCCAGCAGCCTAAAAATTCTTAAGGACCCCAAGACCAATGTAGGGGCCATATTAAGAATAGTTTACTTTTAGGTCTGGAGTTAAGATCCAGACTGGGGCAGTCTGGGTAGTAGGGGTGAGTACAGATTTATACAGGTCTTTGTTGATTTCCATCACCTTGATTCTACAGGTAATGGATACATGCTGTAGATCATTTTAAAAATGCAGATAAGCATAAAGAAGAAAGTAAATGCAACCCATAATTCCACCACTACAGATAATCAATTGTAAACTTTTTAAGAGTGTTTCTTTTCTATGCATATGTATCACGTAATTAGGACCATATGTACGCCCAGGTTTTTTTGTATCGATATTTTCACCCAACTTTATATTGTGAACATTTTCACATCATGAAAAAAATTCTACAGTTTTGTTTTTTTTTTTGAGTTGGAGTCTCACTCTGTCACCCAGACTGGAGTGCAATGGCCTGCTCATGGCCACCACAGCCTCAACTGGCTGGGCTCAGGTGATCCTTCCCCCTCAGCCTTCCAAGTAGCTGGAACTACAGGCGCACGCTAGCAGGCGCGGCATATTTTTTGTTTTATTGTAGAGATGAGGGCTCACCAAGTTGCCCAGGCTGGTCTTGAACCCCTGAGCACGGACAATCTTCTTGCCTCGGCCTCCCAAAGTGCTGGGATTACAGGCTTGAGCCACTGCACCTGGCCCAAGGACAATTTTTTTTTTGAGTTGGAGTCTCACTCTGTGTTGCCCAGACTGGAGTGCAGTGGCCGCTCCCAGCCACCCCAGCCTCGACCTGCTAGAATCCGGCAATCCTTCCGCCTTCCAAATAGTTGGAACTATAAGTGCGTGCTACCACACCCTGCTAATTTTTGATTTATTGTAGAGACGAGGGCTCACCAAGTTGCCCGGGTGGGTCTCGAACCCACGGGCTCAGGCAATCCACTTGCCTTGGCCTCCCAAAGTGCTGGGATTACAGGCTGAGCCACCGAGCCCGGGCAAGAACAATTTTTAATGGCTGTATTTCCTCGTATGCATTTGACGTAATTTAAACATCCCCGTTGTTGAAGCTTGAAGTTTCTAACCTTTCTGTGTGATACACATTGCAGCGATGAAAGACTTTGGGCATACATATTTTTCTGGCAGCTCTTTTTAAGAGAAACGTTTTCCTGACAGTTGATTATTAGGTCCAATAAGAAGAACACTTTTGAAACTCTTGACTGTATATTACCATGTTTTTCAGAAAGATGATACCCACGTTTATGGCCGTCGGTGGTGAGTGCACGCATGCTGGCGAGCCAGTGCGCCCTCCGGTCTTACTAACTCCACCTTTGCCATGTGTATTAGGATATTGTCTTAGTCTTTGCTATTTTGAGAGGTAAACATGGTATCTCCTTGTTCTCTTTCTAGTTTTATTGATTCTTCGTGAGATAACCAATTACCCTCCATGTTGATGGAGGCTGAGGCTTTTTAAGTTTGTTCAGGGTGAGGAGCAGTAGACAGGGCATCAGTGGAAGTGATATCAGATGCAGGCCAGGAATAGGGTTCAGGGTCCAGAATCCAGCGTGGGAAGGGAAGAGGGCGGCAGAGTTTGGAAATGAATTTGACCGTGGGGGTGGTGAGAACTGGGAGGTGCTGGACAAACAGCATTAGAACAACCGGGTGTGGGAGGCAAAGGGCTCCCACCGGGGAAGAGGGAAGATTAATTGCTGCTAATACACTTAATTATATTCATTGAAGTCTTGGGAACTCTTCTCCACAAGCTCTCTTTGGGTAGGATTCTCTTCCTTGGAAGTGGGGCTGTGGGGATGCTGGGTGCATGGAGGGTAGGCAGTTCCCCAAACAGCTGCAGGGTGAATACAACCTGTGACTGTCAACAGGGAACCAAGGCCAAGGCCAAAGCAGTGGATAATACACAAACATTGAGTAGTCACTCCAGGCCAGGCACAATTCTAAGCATTCAACTTACATTAAGTCATTTATTTTAACATGTAGAGCAGGTACTCTTGCAGTCATTATAGAGCCGAAACAGAAGCACAGAGAAGTTAAGTAACTTGTCCAAAATCAGTCAGGAAGTAGGTGGAGGATGTGGATGTGAACCCAGACATTCTGGCTGCAGACTTGAGACTTTTAACCACCAAATACAGAAATTGATGTGGGGAGGGGAGCCAGTATGGCAGGGCACACCCTGCTTACCTCTGCCAGCCAGAAGTAAATAGGCGACCTGGGTGAAAATGCCGGGAATGCAGGGCAGGACTTCTGCTGAAAATGAATCCTGGGACAATAATAACAGCTGTTACTGGGTCCTGACTTTGTGCCAGACACTGTGCAAAGGGACTTTACATTTAATCTTCACAATAACCCCTTTGAGCGAGGTACTGTCATTACCCCATCTCACTGATGAGGAAGCTGACGCACGCAACTTGCCCAAGACCCAGGGTCGGGCCAGGCCGCTACTGGTGTGGTGCCTGCCCACGTGGCGCTCGGGAAGAGGAAAAATGGCGGGGGCGGGGTCTGCCTGGCGGGGGCGGGGCCCCGGGCTGGCGGGGACTGGAGCCGTGGAGACCGGCTGGGCGCCTGCGAGGTTTTGGTGGGATCGCACCTGTTGCGTGACTCCCTCGCAGCCCAGCCACTGGAGTTCGGCCCTGAACGCCCAGGGAGTGTTGCGAAAAGCCCAGACGAGTTCCGGGTCCCGCTTCCTGGGGAGCACGTGGCCCGCCCGCTTTTCGAGTGCGGGGCTGGGGGTCGGGACGCCGGGGTCTCCCGAGGCCACTCCGGCCGCCGAGGTCTGTCCTCCAGCCGGCTGGCGATTTCGAAAGATTGCCTTACTTCCTCCATCACAGTGCCGGGGCAGGGTCCCTTGGAGCGACTTGGCCGGGGTCTGGGCGGCAGCCCCCTTAGCCTTCCTCCGGCCCTCGGCTTCTCTGCTGCGCAGAGACCCTCGCGGGTGGTCTCCACGGCGCCCCTGGGGACTCGGGCAGCATGGCCTCAGGTGAGTGTGTACTGGTGCGTTAGGAGGAGGGTCTCTGGAACCGAGGAGTGCTGTGGCCAGGGTGACAAGAGGGTGGGAGTCCTCGTGCAGCCTGCAGGACCTAGGGAAGGCGGCCAGCTCCTGGAAGGGCCTGAGGAGCAGAGCCAGAGTGTGCAGAGGCAGAGGAAAAGTCAGAAGAAGCTGGGGTTTCTCTCGAGCCCCAGACAAACCCCTTCCCCCTGGCCGTTTTGCCCTCTTAGGAGGTAGCTTCTGGCCGGCAGTGGAATTTTCCCAAGACAGGCCCCTCCCTGTGGGCTGGGATTCTCAGCTCTTCCTCCTCCTCCTGGAGCTGAGCTACCCCTGGAGCTGGGGATCAGAAGGGGAGGAAAAAGCGGGGGCGCTGGGTTTTCACGGAGTATGCCAGCCCTGCCCCGAGGGGAGCGTGTGTGAGCTTGGAGGAGCTCCGTTCTGGATTGCTGTTTATTATTCTTTTTTCTCCCCGGCTGGCTGCACCAGCTAGCCTGGACTTTGGCTCCTCTGCCCTGGAGCCCTGGCAAGAGACGAGGGTTCCTGGGGGAGTTGGTGAAGAGCTGGGGCTGGCCCTTGCCCATCTTTTTTTCTCTCCCCCTCGCCGCCCCGCATCCCCTGCAGCCGGCTGCCGTCCGTAACGTCACTCCAGGACTGAGAGGGAGGCGAGGGGTAGGGGCAGGGATGGAGGCCCCACTCCCCCAGGTTGCCTAGACAACATGAGAAATCGTGGCCAGGGCCTCTTCCGCCTGCGGGGCTCGCTGCTTCCTGCAGCAGTCACTCCCGCTGGGGGCGGGGCGGAGGAAGGGGTTGGATGTGGCAGAGCCGGGCCCCTGCCGGTGCCGTTCGGTCTCCCCCGCTGTCTCCGCCATGGCATCCTATGCATCTGGCCCGGGCAAGTCCAAGGCCAAATATCCCTTTAAGAAGCGGGCCAGCCTGCAGGCCGCCACTGCAGCTCCAGGTGAGTGTGTGCTTCCGGCCTCAGGTCGGGGGAGGCTCTGTCCTACCACCTCTCGCCCAGGCCACTGGTCCCCTCAGAGGGGTCCCTGTTTCCCGCATCCTCTCAGTGGTGGTGCCCCTCGACCTCGGTCCCAGGGACGGCTGGTTTGGGGGGTGGGGTGGGGGAGGTGGGGGGGATCTCAGGTTTCTATGTCAGGGATGCTATCCTCTAACAAGGAGTGGGCGTCGGTGCGGGTGCAGCGCGAGGTGTGTGTGCACGTGCCAGCATGTGCATGTGCTAAGACTGTGTGAAGTGTGTGTGAATGGAGTGGGGGTGTGTGGGACTGGCTGCTTTGTGGACTGGTCACCCTGACTGGCGCCCCTGCCTTTACCAGGCGGGCTCAGACTGTGCTGCTGGGGCTGTTTCCTCTTTCCAGGACGCCAGGTCCAGATCCCCCTTGCAGGGGCCTAACATCTGGGCACACCCACTGCTGGCCGGGGTCCCACAGCTGGGGGCTGGCCGGCATCTGTCATTTGCTGTTTACCCATTCCCGATCTGTGTTAGGCACCTCCTTGGGAGGATGGGGTGTCCTTGGGCAGGCCAGTGCGGGATGAGGCCCAGTGTGCTCCTGCATCCTCGGTTAGACTCCCTCTCTGGTAGGATGTCTGCACCATTTGGAGCAGACAGCATGGTGCGGCAGTGCCCGTCTCAGAGAGGGCTTGGCTGCACAGGCCTGTGCTTGTCGCCTGCTACCCTCAAGCCTGTGGCTCAGGAAGGCCCCACCTCCGCCATGACCAGGTCATGCTGATCCCAGCCCCTTGCAGCTGTCTGTACCTAAAGCCTGAGCATCCTCCTCCTGTTTTCTTGTGCCATCGAAGATGCCTGGTGCAAGGTCTGTACCGTCCTGAGGGTATTCTCCGAGCTCAGGTCTGTGTGTCCCCTGGGTCTGCCCTCCCTAGCCCTGGTTAAGGCCCTATTCGTTCCGAACTAGGTGTGTACCAGTCGCCCTGTTGCTGAACCAGACAGCCTTCAGTGATCAGATGGTCAGAGCATCTGACACTTGTGGGTCTAAGCCCTGGACCTCTCCCTGACTTCTGGGCAGTCTTGGCAGTGAGTGAGAGGGACTGCTGGACAAGGGGGAGATGGGTAGATGGTAGGAATCTTAGAACTGGTGGGAGTGGCTGTGGAGTAGCCACCTCTGGCTTTTGGTGGATGCCCCTTGTGTGAGTGTGGCTGTGTGTATGTGGTGGTGTGGCGGGAACAGCCAGCACAACCCCGCAGAAGGAATCAGCAGGCAGCTGAGGCTTCCAGACCTGGCCTCAGAGAGCACGGAGGTTATGGTCAGTGTGTCACCTCTGGTGAAGCTGCGGCAGCCTGTGTTGTGGCCTTGCAGCTGGGGGATGGCGCTGGCTGCTGGAAGCCACTGCTGTGGAGGCCCTGACCACCCTGATGGTGGGGGAAGGGAGGATGAGATTTGGGTCTTGGACTCAACTCCTATTGATCTAGTATGAATCGGCCATGGAGCTCTGTGGCCGCCTCCTGTGATGGAGCTAGAGAGAGTCGGGGGCCATATGTGGGGGTATGTGAGGTATGTAGGATCAGGGTTCGTGGGCAAGCAGAGATCTTACACTCTGGGGTGAGATGGGCACCCTGTTTTCCTCTTCTGTCCTTTTCCACATAAGAGACAGTGTTACCCTCTCTGTGTCCCTGCCAAGTTCTCTTCCTTGCCCTTTACTGTCACTGGCCTTGGCCCTATGCTGGGCCCAGGGAACCTCCATCCCCTCAGAGAGTGGGGCTACCGTGGGAGTGTTTTGGGGGTCCCAGAAGTCCCTGACGTAGCCCCTCGCCTCGGCAGAGCCTGGGTTTACAGGATACCGTGGAACCCTTATCTCCGTGAGCCTTGTGCGGCTGCGGCTAGGCAGGACAGGGCCACTTATCACCCGTTTATAGACGAGGCCTCAAGGCCTCCCAGTGGTGGGTAGAGACTTGCCAGTGAGCAGGGATAGACTCAGACCCGAGAGTTCCACATTCGAGTTCCCTTGCTCCCAGACCTCTCCTGGACAGCTGGTCCTGACCTTGATCACAGGCTTGGAGTAGGGGCTGGAGGTCCAGGGGGCTGTGAGCCAGCCCCCTGAGCAGCTAGCTGGGCAGTGGGGTGGCCTCAGTGACTGACCCCTCCCAGTTCTGGGCTAGTCCCCAGCCGCCAGCCAGCTCCTCTCCCCAGCAAAGGCCCTGGCTCTTCCGAGGGACCCCGTGGACACTGGTAAGCAACAAGGCCACTGGGCAGAGGAAGCCGGCCTGGGCTCTTGGGTATGGAGACTGGGGGGGCTCCTCCCCCTCCTTTTTCTCCCCTCTCACCCTTTGGCCAGCAATACCCTGCGCACTTACCATCCCGTAGGGCAGTGGACTTGAAGGAGGCTTGGCCCCTCCCTGCCGGCATGCCCTGCCCCCACCAGCCTACCCACGTCCCCCCTCGGGAGCCCCGCATTTGGCTGGCCCTCCCTGGCCCCGTAGAGGTGAAGGCCATGTTCGGTTCTGGAGTCCGTCTTGTCTCCCAACTCTGATGCTCCTTCCCTTGATTTCTGAGCTCCCTCTAACTGCCCCAGCAGCCCCCACCCAGTAAACCCCCCCTCACATCCATCCCAGGGTCTCCCCCGCTGGCAGCTGCATTTGGTACAGCCCGTGCCGGCCCCTGAGGGACTGGCTGCAGCTTCACTCGGCAAACAGGCGGGCAAGGGGCACAGGGCTGCTGGTCAGAGCTGCCCGAGCCCTGCAGGTAGGGTCTGGGCCAGGAGCGGGGGGCTGGGTCCTGGATCTGGGGCAGGCACCTCCCTCTTCCCCTCGTCCGGCCTTGGGACTAGACCTGGAGTGTCGGGACATAGGCTCAGAGACTTTAAGGCAGGCTACCTGGACAGAGCCTCTAATCCTTCCCTAAGCCAGGGTAGAGAGGGAAAGAGGGGTACTGGAGGGGAGTGGCCCCCACAGCTGGCTGGGAGTGCCAAGTTGGGTGTGGAGAGCTTCCTGTTGGAATTTTGGCTGCTGATCCCAGGGAGGGTCCTTCCGGGTGGGCTGGGGGCTCAGGCAGCCTCTGTAGAGTAGCAGCTTCAAGGCCTTCAGTGTCAGCCTCCTGGCACCCCAGTTGAGGGGTTCTGTCCTTGATGGAGAGAGACCCCTGGCCTCTGATGCCCCTTTCCCCAGGGCCCTCTGTGGGGCCTCCGGTCCAGATCCTGGGCCTCTGAGTGGAGCAGACTGTGGCAGCTGCCTTTGGAGGGGCCGCCAGCAGTGGGAGGGACGGGCTGGGCCAGGCCCCATCTTGGCAGCCCTGGGGTCCTGGGGGAGAGGGCAGGCCTCCAGGAAGGAGGTAGGGCTCCTCAACCCACCAGGCCCTCCACATGCTTCTCCTCTTCCCTGGAGGGCTGGACCCAGGTCAGAGCTGAGTGGCAGCCGAGGTTTCCCCTGTGCTTAGTTCTAGGTCGTCGGGCCTAGTCCCTGTTCCTCTGAGTGGAGGATCTGCCCGTCCAGGGGCAGGTCTGGTTCTGGGTGGCCTGCACTGGGAGCTGCGGGCGGGGGCTCCCTGGTGTGGCTGCCTGGTCCTTAGTGAGACCCTGGCGTGTGTCTGTGTGCATGTGTGTGTCTCTGTGGGTGTCTGCATGTATGTGCTTGTGTGTGCACATGTACACACATGTGCCTGCCTCTGGGAGGCAGTCACATGGAGGTTCTCATGGCCTGAGGGGGTGGGCCCTCGTCCTGTGCTGGGGCCAGGTTCAGGTTCTTACTCAAGCAGTAAATAAGCCACTCATTCTAGGGGCAGACTCGGGATCCCCACCCCCGAGCCTAGAGCAGGTGAGGGCCTTTGGGGGCCGCACACACAGGCTCACTCCTCGACCTCTGAGGAGGGACTGCCCCCATCCAGGCCCTAGCCTGGGCGGGCTGGGCCCAGGGCTTCCGGGGGCTGTCCCTCCACCTTTTGACCCTGGCATCACTGTCTCTGCAGAGGCTCGGGGTGGTCTGGGGGCCCCTCCGCTGCAGTCTGCCCGCTCCCTGCCGGGCCCCGCCCCCTGCCTCAAGCACTTCCCGCTCGACCTGCGCACGTCTATGGATGGCAAATGCAAGGAGATCGCCGAGGTATCCTGGGCCGCCCACGCCCTCACCCCCATCTCCAGCCCTGCCTCTGCTCCCCACGCCCCTGCACCCAGCTGTCCCTCACCTCACCTCACGCTTGGCTGTCTCCCGATCCTCAGCCTCCCCCAGGCACCCGCAGGTCCTGCTGCCCCCCCCAGGCCCCCAGACTCTGCAGGAGCAGCCCAAGTGCTAGCGCTACGGCTGGGCTGCCCTGACCCTCCCTCCTCCCTCCTGCCAGGAGCTGTTCAGTCGCTCGCTGGCCGAGAGTGAGCTCCGCAGCGCCCCCTATGAGTTCCCCGAGGACAGCCCCATCGAGCAGCTGGAGGAGCGGCGCCAGCGGCTGGAGCGACAGATCAGCCAGGATGTCAAGTGAGGGTGGCCCCAGCCCTCCCGGGGGAGGGGAGTGGGCTGGGGCTCCCTCTCCCGGCACTCATGCCTGTAGTCTGCCCCGCGCCCCTGCGTCTCCATCCCGAGCCTTTCAGAGACCACCCTTTGGGGTCTGCTTCCAGCTACCCATGTGGCCTGGAGCATGTTGCTTAACTTTTCATCTCTAAAGCTGGCCAAAGCAGCTCTGCTGGTTGGATCAGAGTACACAGCCTCTAGCACCGTGCCAGGGCCTGGGAGCAGGGGCCAGCCCTCATGACCGGCTGACCTCTCACCCTCTCCCCTCTAGGCTGGAGCCCGACATCCTGCTTCGGGCCAAGCAAGATTTCCTGAAGACAGACAGCGACTCAGACCTACAGTGAGGAGGGTGGAGGGCCGGGGGGTGCCGGGCTGGGGTCTGTCCCGCTGCGGGCTCCAACACCCTCCCTTGGACCCTTCCCCCCCGCAGGCTTTACAAGGAGCAGGGCGAGGGCCAGGGTGACCGGGGCCTGCGGGAGCGTGATGTGCTGGAGCGGGAGTTTCAGCGGGTCACCATCTCTGGGGAGGAGAAATGTGGGGTGAGTCTGGGGCGGGGCCTCGGGGCTCTGTCCCCTGGTGGCCGGCAGGCTCGTCCAGAGTTTCTTTTTCCAACACCCAGAGGGATGGAGGGCCTGACTGGAAGTGACTTGATGTCCAGGGACCGGGGTGGTGTGAGAGGTCCTGGGCTCGGCCCTGCAGGAGGTGGGAGTAGTTTGGGGTCCAGGGTAAGGCATCAGGGAGGGGGCAAGAGTGAGCCTGAGCGTGAGCCAGAGCCCGGGGAGTGACCCTGCATCCTTGTCTCCAGGTGCCATTCACAGACCTGCTGGATGCAGCCAAGAGCGTGGTGCGGGCCCTCTTCATCCGGGAGAAGTACATGGCCCTGTCGCTGCAAAGCTTCTGTCCCACTACCCGCCGCTACCTGCAGCAGCTGGCCGAGAAGCCTCTGGAGACACGAACCTACGAGCAGGGCCCCGACACCCCCTTGTCTGCTGGTGGGAGCCCCATCCCTGCCCCACCCCAAGTACCCTGGGCTCCTGGCCATCTCCGCCCTGCCTGCCTGCCTGCCTGCTTGCCTCTCTCCACTCCCTGACTCAGCCTTTCAGTGCCCGGGGGGCGGGATGGGCGGAGGTCTGGGCAGAACTGCCTCTGTGGGGCCTCCGGACTGGGCAGTGGGTGGCCTGGAAGAGCCCTGGCCCTGACTCTATCCTCCTCACACCTGTAGATGCCCCGGTGCACCCCCCAGCGCTGGAGCAGCACCCCTATGAGCACTGTGAGCCGAGCACCATGCCTGGGGACCTAGGCTTGGGTCTGCGCATGGTGCAGGGTGTGGTGCACGTCTATGTCCGCAGGGACCCCGACGAGGGGTAAGTGGGGTGTGATGTGTGCCAGGGGGGGAACAGTGCAGGAGGCTGTGTTTTCTCGGGCGGGGCCCAAGGCCTGGCTCGCTCCCCTCACCCCAGCTCCCCCCAACGCCAGCTCAGAGGTGGACCTGCCCTACCCCGACCTGCAGGAGTTTGTGGCTGACGTCAATGTGCTGATGGCCCTGATTATCAACGGCCCCATGTGAGTCCCTCCGTCCCAGACACTCAGCTCGCCTCTCTGCCCGGATCCTCCAACCCAGCTCTGCCCCAGACACCTGTCACCTGGTGCCTTGCCCTCCCTAGTCGGCGAGCCCTAGACTTCCCCTTGGTCTGCTGCCCTGTGGGCAGCCTCCTCCCTCCGCTCTGCCACCCAGGCCCTCCCCAGGGGCTTCCCTTCAGGATCTGAGTTCCTGCCATGTTCCCCTCATGCCCAGAAAGTCGTTCTGCTACCGGCGGCTGCAGTACCTGAGCTCCAAGTTCCAGATGCATGTGCTGCTGAACGAGATGAAGGAGCTGGCCGCCCAGAAGAAGGTGCCGCACCGGGACTTCTACAACATCCGCAAGGTGGGCTCTGCTCTCCCGCGGCGCTGACACGCTGCCTCTGCCCAGCCTGGAGCCTCCCGGACTCCAGACCAGCAGTGTGCCGATCCTCCCCAGGTGGACACACACATCCACGCCTCGTCCTGCATGAACCAGAAGCACTTGCTGCGCTTCATCAAGCGGGCCATGAAGCGGCACCTGGACGAGATCGTGCACGTGGAGGAGGGCCGGGAGCAGACGCTGCGGGAGGTCTTCGAGAGCATGAACCTCACGGCCTACGACCTGAGCGTGGACACGCTCGACGTGCACGCGGTCCGGCCCCGCGGCGTGGGGTGTGGGATGGGGTCAGAGCGGGGGCTGGGAGCCGGGGGTGACCCGGGCCTGCCCGTCTCTCCCCCAGGACAGGAACACCTTCCATCGCTTTGATAAGTTCAATGCCAAATACAACCCCATTGGGGAGTCTGTCCTCCGGGAAATCTTCATCAAGACCGATAACAGAGTTTCTGGGAAATACTTTGCTCACATCATCAAGGTGAGGAGGCAGCCTTCCCTGCTGAGCCTCGAGCCTGGGTATCTGGGGAGCTTGGGTGGGGTGACATGCAGGCAGGGCGCGCAAGAGGCCGTGAAGGGGAGTCTGTCTGAGCACATGTGACAGGTGTAACACAGCTGTCTCCTGTGTGTCCAGGAGGTGATGTCGGACCTGGAGGAGAGCAAATATCAGAACGCGGAGCTGCGGCTTTCCATCTATGGGCGCTCGCGGGATGAATGGGACAAGCTGGCACGCTGGGCCGTCACGCACCGCGTGCACTCTCCCAACGTGCGCTGGCTCGTGCAGGTGCCCCGCCTCTTGTGAGTGTCCCTGGGGCGGGTGGGGACACGGGGGCCATGTTCCAGGGCTCAGGACCTGCCTCCTCCCCTCCTGGGATGTCTGAACATCCTTTACTGTCCTCGCCGAGCCCTCCAAGTGCAAGGGGTCGCCTCCCGGTCCCACCTGTGCTCTGTGCAGCCTAGCCCAGCTGGCGTCCTCAGGATCCCAGTGTGTTGACAGCGTGTGTCTGTGCCCTTGGGCTAAGCTGTGATCCCCACCAGCCCTGACCCGCACACGCCTGTGTGTTCCACCTTGCCTGCAGTGATGTGTACCGCACCAAGGGCCAGCTGGCCAACTTCCAGGAGATGCTGGAGAACATCTTCCTACCACTGTTCGAGGCCACCGTGCACCCTGCCAGCCACCCAGAGCTGCACCTCTTCCTGGAGCACGTGAGCAGGCAGTGCAGGGCTGGAATGGGGAGAACGGCCGGGGTCCTGTGCCCCCGCGGTGGTTCCGGGCCTGACACAGGGTCCTGTGGCAGGTGGATGGTTTTGACAGTGTGGACGATGAGTCCAAGCCCGAGAACCACGTCTTCAACCTGGAGAGCCCCCTGCCTGAGGCATGGTTGGAGGAGGACAACCCGCCCTATGCCTACTACCTGTACTATACCTTCGCCAACATGGCCACGCTGAACCACCTGCGTAGGTGTGTACCGCCCTCACCTAGCAGAGCTCACTCTGGGTACCCTGGGCTGGGGCCACCAGAGTCCCGACCCACCTGCCGCCCCGATGTTAGACCAGATGGGCTTCTCCTCCAGCCTTGGGGTTCCAGCCCTCACCCCTCACAGCCAGGCATCTCGCCTCGCCCCTCCCCTGGCCCCGCCCGGTCACCAGCTGGCGGGCATGCGTGTGCTGGGGTGGGGGGTCGGGCGCTCCCGGCTCAGGAGCTGACCCTGTCTTCATGCCCCCCAGGGAGAGGGGCTTCCACACGTTTGTGCTGAGGCCACACTGCGGGGAGGCCGGGCCCATCCACCACCTGGTGTCAGCCTTTATGCTGGCTGAGAACATCTCCCATGGGCTGCTTCTGCGCAAGGTCAGGGTCTGCGCCCCCAGCCCCCCCCGGACCCTTTGGACCCTTCAGCAGCTGATCCTCCTCCCTCCCAGCCCCCACTCCCCCACTAGTCTTCCCCACCCCTGCCTCCAGACTTGGCTCTGGCTGCCGCTCGCCCTGTGCACGTCAGGCCCAGCCTGGGCTCCTCTCCCTGGCCACGACCCCCCAGCACCGGCACGCCCTCCCCTGCCTCGAGGCTACCTGACAGGCCCCTTCCCTGCCGCCCGTCCAGGCCCCAGTCCTGCAGTATCTGTATTACCTGGCCCAGATCGGCATCGCCATGTCTCCGCTCAGCAACAACAGCCTCTTCCTCAGCTACCACCGGAACCCGCTGCCCGAGTACCTGTCCCGCGGGCTCATGGTCTCCCTGTCCACTGACGATCCCCTGCAGTTCCACTTCACCAAGGTCAGAGCCCAGGAGGCCACTGGACGGCAGGGCGGCCTGGGACACAAGGGTCTGGAGGGTCGGTGCTGCCCCCTGCTGGTAGAGGATAGCAGACCAAGCAGCCAGTCCACCCCTCCCCACCCCTCCCTACCCCATCCTTCCCCCTCCACCAGGAGGAGGGGCCGAAAGGGCGGGTGGGCAGCGGCCTGGTGAGCAGGGTCTGAGGGAACCTGGCCCCTGCAGGAGCCTCTGATGGAGGAGTACAGCATCGCCACCCAGGTGTGGAAGCTCAGCTCCTGTGACATGTGCGAGCTGGCCCGCAACAGTGTGCTCATGAGTGGCTTCTCCCACAAGGTACTGGGCCTGCCACTGGGACCTGGCGTCACACCTCCCGTCTCCTGGGAGCCTGGGTTGGTTTCGGGTGGGGCACGGCCCCTTGGAGCTGGCTGTAGCCCTGCCAGTTTCCCCCACTCCCTGCAGGTCAAGAGCCACTGGCTGGGACCCAACTACACCAAGGAGGGCCCCGAGGGGAACGACATCCGCCGTACCAACGTGCCCGACATCCGCGTGGGCTACCGCTATGAGACCCTTTGCCAGGAGCTGGCGCTCATCACGCAGGCCGTCCAGAGTGAGATGCTGGAGACCATCCCGGAGGAGGTGACTGTCGCCACAAGCCCAGGGCCTTAGTGGGCCCGGCCCGCCACATCTCAGCACCGTGACTGCGTTTTGTCCTCAGACCCCTCCTGCCCTGTTGTGGTCTCTGCATGTTTCCCTTCTTCCTTGTCTCTGTCTTGCATGTCTCTGACCATGTCACTGTCCCTGGGTGGCCCATGAAAGCAGTGCCCAGGAATCTGCCTCACCATTGTCTTGGCCAGGTGCCACCTGATGGCTGAGGCTTTGAGGGCTAGCTCTGCCGGTGGCCCTGTCCTGGGGTCCCCAGGAACCTGGCTGTACCAGGGGGCTTCTCTGGTGTCCACAGGGGCTTGGGATGGTGGTGGAGGGCTGGCCCCTCTAGCCTTTGGGGTGCTGCCTGGGCACATTGACGCTTTGGCCGGGGTGGAGCTTGGGTCCCTGTCTTGTTTATGTGGCCAGTGGGAAAGCCAGGTAGGGCCTGTAGGCACGGGATTGCCAAATGTCTTTGGCCCCAGGAGCTCTGTGCTGGATGAGACTGGGCCGAGAGCTTGGTTACATCCCTGGGCTGCCTAGCCTGAGGGGCAAACTCTGGCCTTGGGGTGCTGGACCACCGTCTTTGCCGAGTCACTGCCTAGCAGCCCACGTGCTCCTCTGGCGTTGGCGTTCTGTGCCTCTGTGGGGGAGGACAGCGCCCCATGCCATGTCTGGGGCCACTGCTGCAGCTGCTGGATCCTGGATCTGCCACCATCCCTGGGAGGGGTATCCTAGGGTGGCCCCCAGAGCTGTGACCAGATCTGGGTCCTAGCTGGCCCCCCATGTTGTGTTCTGGACCGAGGCCTTTGCTGTGAAATGCAATTATTTCATACGACCCACCTTTCCTAGTGCATGAGAAATAAAGATTATTTAAGTAATGAGGCAGGTGGGGTCTCTATTGGGAGAGGGAGAGCATGGTCAGGGTGGTCATGGGTGAGAGCCAGCACCTTCTGTGTGGAGGGACTGGGCTTGGGTGATGTGTGTGTTTTGTGCGGGGAAATTGACGAAGCCATGGGGGAGAGGAGGCACCGATGGGCCCTCAGCCAGCCTGTTCCCTCGGGACGCCAAGCTCCAGGTGTGTGGCGCATCCCTGTCACACCAATCTGGGGGATGGCATCCCGTCCCACCTTGCCCTTCCTCCTCACCTCTTAGGGGACAGCCTGATGGATGTGGGTACTTGTACTGTTAGGCTGCCCGAAGGCCAATATCTAATGGGATCTTGTTTAAAATGCCCTTTTGGCTGGGCGTGGTGGCTCACCCTGTAACCCCAGCACTTTGGGAGGCGGAGACAAGAGGATTGCCTAAGCCCAGGGGTTCAACACCTGCCTGGGTAACTTGGCAAGCCCGTGTCTTTACAATACATCAAAAAATTAGCCAGGTGTGGTGGCATGCGCCTGTGGTTCCAACTACTTGGAAAGCAGAGGTGGAAGGATCGCCTGAGCCCAGCAGGTCAAGACTGCGGTGGATGCGAGCGTGCCACTGCACTCCAGCCTGGGTGACAGAGTGAGACTGCAACTAAATAAAAGAAAATGAAATAACCTTTCCAGGTCCCACCCTTGGGGATTCAGTTCAATAGATGGTGGTGGCACAGCCGTCTGCAGACTCTCAGGCAGATTCTGTTGCAAAAGGTTGGAGCAGGCCTGTGCATATGGCCTCCGGCCTTAGCCAACTCAGCTTCTGTCCCGTGTTTTTGTTTTTTGTCAGGGTCTCACTCTGTCACCCAGGCTGGAGGGCAGTGGTATGATCATGGCTCACTGCTGTGGGACTACAGGCCTGTGCTGCCACACCCCGCTTATTTTTTTCGTCAGCTGGTCTAAAACTTTTGGACTCAAGCAATTCTCCTGCTTTGGCCTCCCAAGGTGCTGGGATTACAGGCATGAGCCTCTGCGCCCAGCCAGCTTCTGTCCCATGTTTAACAGTGTTGCTGGAGCACCTTGGCACAGAGGTTGCTGGAGCCTGTTACCCACGCACAGAAAGAAAGTGGGATGTGCCCTGGGTGTGCAGGGACCCAGAGGGCGGCAGGGAAGTCTGTCACTGCCGCCGTTGGGTGGGGAAGGAAAGAGCCTTTCCTGGCTGGCAGCCTCAGAACCCATTAGCCTTAGAACAGCGTGTGCCCGTGAAATCGAGGGTCTGGCCAGGGAGCAGTGGGAGCGGAAGGCTGGGAGGCCGGGGTTCCTCCTCCCTATCAACTGCTCTCCCCCAGCCTTGCCTCTCAGCAGGCAGGCAAGCTTGTCTGCACCTGGCCTGGGCCGCCTCAGCGGGTGCCCCGGGCAGACGCTAACCTCATCCTCGTCCTTGTCCTCCTGAGGACTGCTAGCCAGGCCTCTTCCTGGCCGAAACCCCGGGCTTTTTGCTTCCAGAAGGCGCCTCTTGCCAATTCTGTCTAGCTATTTACGTATCACAGAATTGAATGTTACAGCTGGATGAGGACCCAGGGGTCCCACAATTCTGACTGATTTCTGCTCGGGAGACAGGCTGGGGAGGAAGTGGCCAGTGGCCACGCCTGGGCTGGAACTCTATGTCCAGGGCTCCTCCACCCACGCCAGTCCTCAGGGACCCAGGAAGCCGTGCTTTTCAAGGATGAAGGAGACTCACTTTTCTTTTCCTTTTTTTGAGTCAGGGTCTCTGTCATCCAGGCTGGAGTACAATGGCATGATCACGGTGCACCACAGTCTCGACCTGGGCTCAGGCGATCCTTTCCCCTCAGCTTCCAGTATAGCTGGGACTATAAGCGTGGGTCACCATACCTGGCTACTCAAAAAATTTTTTTTGTAAAGATGTTGCCTAGGCTGGTCTCAAACGCCTGGGCTCAAGCAGTCCTCCCGCCTCAACCTCCCATGGCGCTGAGATTGCAGGCAATGAGCCATGACGTACCCCAATCCTAATTCCTAAACCCTACATCAGAATATACCCTGTCAAAGTATTGACTCATTTGTGAATTTTTTTATGTCGAATTCCAACAAAGTTTAAGCATCACATCACTTTTAACCCAACGTTTGACAAATTACTTTGTTAGGATGCACCAGACAATCTGGGGTGGGTGGTCTCTGTGTCTAGAGATAGGGACCATCTGAGTGTCTGACTTTGTGAGTAAGCCTTTCTCGTCTGGGGTATGGCTGGCATTCAAGGATCCCGGGAAACAGAGGAGAGCTGAACGGATGACTTTGGGGGCTGCAAAATATGAAAACAGCAAAGTTGAAATTGACAAATACTTAATAAAATGCCTTCAGGAAGTAACATGTTGATTTTGATATTAAGTTAATATGAATACAAATGTCATCATATTTGAAAACAATTTGTAAGTTGGAGTTTTGGCAAGAGTTCCACAATATGCAGGATGATTAAAGAGAAATCATAGCCAATAGTAAATTAAAACACTCATAGCCAAGTACTTTCAAAAGCAAATTTATTAAAACTCTTTTAAAGCAAAGCAGAGTTAGATTTAATGAAGGATGTGGGTGCATTTTCTTTTCTTTTTTTTTTGAGTTGGAGTCTCACTCTGTTGCCCAGACTCGAGTGCAGTGGCCGCTCCCGGCCACTGCAGCCTCCACCTGCTGGGCTTCGGCGATCCTTCCGCCTCAGCCTTCCAAGTAGCTGGAACTACAGGCGCGCGCTACCACGCCCGGCTAATTTTTTGATTTGTTGTAGAGATGAGGTCTCACCAAGTTGCCCAGGCGGGTCTCGAACCCGCGGGCTCAGGCAATCCACTCACCTCAGCCTCCCAAAGCACGGGATTACAGGCTGAGCCACCGAGCCCAGCTCATTTTCTTTTTTTGAGTCAGTCTCACTCTGTCTCCCAGGCTAGAGTGCAGTGGCATAATCACAGCTCACCACAGCCTCGAGCTTCTGGGATCAGGTAATCCTTCCATCTCAGCTTCCCGAATAGCTGGGACTACAGGCACACACCACCAAGCCCGGCTAATTAAAAAAAACATTTTTTGTAGAATTGAGATCTCTCTTTGTTGTCCAGGCTGGTCTTGAACTCCTGGGCTCAAGCAATCTTTCTGCCTTGGCCTCTCAAAGTGCTGGGATTATAGGTGTGAGCCACTACACCAGGCCATGTGGGTGTGTTCTCATGTTTGTCACAGTGAGGGTGAGGCCTTCAAGAATCAGACATGGGGTCTATGAAGGGCTTGAGAGAAAGTCAGCTCTGCAGCCCTGCTATGGGCTGGGTGGGAGTCAGCTCAGCTTTCAGTCTAGCTTTCAGCCTTCTGCCACTGGTGTCTTCTCTGAGTCTGTGCAATGGCCACACATAGCAGGAGTTTCTGTCTCCATTTTGCTGATGAAAAACTGACCTGAGTTTAAACCTGAGTTCCTTTTTTGTTGTTGTTGAGGCAGGGCCTCCCCCATCTCCCAGTCTGGAGTGCAGTGGCACGATCATGGTCACCACAGCCTCAACCTCCTGGCCTGAGGCTATCCTTCTGCCTCAGCCTCCCAAGTAGCTGGAACTACAGGCATGTGCCACCACGCCTGGCTAATTTTTTAAACATTTTTTGTAGAAGTGAGATCTCGCTTTGTTGCCTAGGCTGGTCTCGAACTCCTGGCCTCAAGTGATCCTTCCACCTCGCCCCCCCCAAAGTGCTGGGATTACAGGCATAAACCACCACGCCCAGCCCTGAGTGTTCCTTTTATTAGCTAGGTGAGTCAGCCCTCCTCCTGGACCTCCCAGGCTTGGGGAGCAAATGCAGAGGGAGTGATTACCAACTTGGTCCCAGCCTGGGTCCCTAAGGAAGCAGCCACCAGGGGGTGTTTGTATGTCTGCTGTTCATGTGGGGTGAATACCTGTGAGTGAATACCTGGCATGGGGCTAAGCTCTTTACGACTGCGTATGCACTTATTGTTCTAGGTGGCGTGCTGTGTCATCACCCTCCCTCTCTTAAAGAGAGAAAATGAGTTTCAAGGAGGTTACATAACTCATCCAAGGTGACTCAGCTCATAAGTGGCAGAGGTGGGATTTGAACCCAGAACTGTCTGGCTGCAAAGTCTTTGTTCCTCCGACTCTCTCACGGTTCCTGGAGTACATATCTGGTTGGGAGGAGGTCCCTGTGGGAGTGGAGTGCTCAGGGAAGGGATGATCTGATGAGCAGATAAACCAGTATGGGTGATTCTGGGGGCAGAAAGGTCATGAGGCAGGGTCCTGCCACATCCCAGGTGTGAGGGACAAGAACCTGGCTGGTGGCAGTGGCGGCAGAGAGGAGCTTTTGTGGGGGAGGCAGTTAAAACCAGTGGTTAAGACAGAGGTGGCCACAGTGTTGTGATTGGCTGGCCCACCCTGTCCAAAGGTTGAGAAGCCAGCCCACTCCCCACTGGTCGCCTTAGCATCTCCAAGACACGGTGCCCTGGGGTGGCCACAAGCCCTACTCCTCTCTGTTGTCTTCAACCCGTCCATGCACCGCCCAGGGAGGATCTGAGTTTATGATCCCTGGGTGAGAATCACTGTCTTATGGTACACTTAGGAGCCATAAGATCTTGAGCAAATTATACGAACTTTGAGCTTTAGCTCTCCAGCCCCAAGTGAGGACACTGGGGGCCACCTGCATTGGTTTATTGCCGAGATTAAATCCTGGATATAGTTCAAGTGCAGGAAACATGGACAACGACAGACGTATGTCAGAGACACCACCAGGGGCCAGAGAAGGGCGGACTAATTCCTTTTAGGAGAAAATAGTAAGAATATCACATTTGTTTTGCTCTTTGTAATTTTCCACATTTAAGTCTTACGATAGCCTTCTGACTTGGATACGAGTGTAGCTATTCCTCCCAGCAGCCTCAAACCCTGTGGGAACAAGGCGGGACATAAACAGAAGTCACACGTGATGGATAGTGACACGGAAGTCAGCGAGGCCTACACTTGGCCTCGTCACGGGGCAGGGAGGTGGTGAGTGGGGTGAGGACCTGGCAACGGACTGCCAGCCCAGTGCTCTTGTCTTTGAGCTCCCTTTGGGACTTGGAGTTGTAAGTCAGGCCTGGCCAAAGGCCTGAGTGGGGGTTGGCAGTATGGATGTCTCCAGGTGAGAGTGAAGCTGGACAAGGGGGACAAGGGAGGAGCCTTGAGGAGGCTGCTAAGACTCTTGAAGGCAAGTGCCCAGGTCTTCTTTGTTTTTTTTGCTTTCTAGCTTTGAGTTGGAGTCTCACTCTGTCACCCAGGCTGGAGTGCAGGGACACAGTCCTGGCTTACTGCAGCCTAGACCTCCTGGGCTCAGGTGATCCTTCTGCCTCAGCTTCTGGAGTAGCTGGGACTACAGGCATGCACCACCACAGCTAGCTAATTAAAAAAATTTTTTGTAGACATGAGGTCTCGCTATGCTACCCAGGCTGGTTTTGAACTCCTGGCCTCAAGCAATCCTCCCAAAGTGCTGGGGTTACAGGAGTGAGCCACCATGCTCAGCTCCATATGTCTCTTTAACTCCTCTGAGATGACTCTTTCTCTGTTCCCTCCTCAAGCCTGAGCAGCTTCTGAGGAGCCCCCACTGGCTTTAGTCCCTAGGACTCCTCTGGGTGCTGTAGAGGCTGGGCCCACCGCCCTGATTTCAGCCCCCTCTTCCGCCTGTTCCTTCCTTTCTGTTCCCAGTCCTGGCAGCCAACTTCCTATTTCTCTCAGTGCTTCCCCTGAGTAAGTTTTCTTTTTAGAAGCACTGTGTATTATCTACTATGATTATCCATATTTCATAGGTGGGCGTCCTAATGCACAAAGAAACCACGTGGGCAGCCCTGGTCACTCAGCAGGCACACCCAGGTCTATGTGACTCCAGACTCCAAGCAGAACCGGGTGGTGTTCTGTCTCCAGAGGAGGACACCCTTCAGAATCTTCCAAGACCAAGTGGTCTCTGAGCATCTGAATTCCATGTTGCCTGAGACACAGTGACATGCAGCCAAGATAATGCTGAGATGAAGGGCTGTCAGATTTTGTCACAGGGTAGCAGAAGTACCTGGGCAATACCCACAATAGTTGTGTCTGTGTTATCACTGCCGTGAGAAGCCTTGTCATGTCTAACAATCTGTATTTTCTTTCTTTCTGTTTTTCTTTTTGAATTGAAGTCTCATTCTGTTGCCCAGGCTGGAGTACAGTGGCATGCTCACAGCCACCACAGCCTCGACCTGCTGGGCTCAGGCGATCCTTCTGCCTCAGCCTTCCAAGTAGCTGGAACTACAGGTGTGTACCATCACACTTGACTCATTTTTAAAATTGTAGACACTAGGTCTCGCCGCGCTGTCCAGGCTGGTCTCGAACCCTTGGGCTCAGGCAGTCCTCTCCCCTCGGCTTTCTAAGGTGCTGGGATTACAGGCGTTAGCCACCATGCCTGGCCTTTTTCTGTTAGGAGAGGACCACCTCACTATACATGACAGTGTTACCCACTCTGAATACATTTTTATTTTTTAAATTTTTTATTTTTTTGAGTGGGGGGTCTCACTCTGTTGCTCAGGCTGGAATGCAGTGGTACCATCATGGCTTACCATGGCCTGGACCTGCTGGGCTCAGGAGATCCTTCCGCCTCAGCCTCCCGGGTAGTTGGGACTACAGGCACATCACCCCACCTGGCTAATTTTTTTATTCTTTTGTAGAGACGGGGTCTTGCTATATTGCCCAAGCTAGTCTCAAACTCCTGAGCTCAAGCGATCCTCCCGCCTCAGCCTCTCAAAGTGCTGGGATTACAGGCATGAGCCACTGTGTCTGGGCAGAAGAACTTTTTAATAAAGCAATCTGCACCTTCCTATCCTCCTCTTCCTCAGCAAACTGTCCCCTTGGCCCCACCTTGGGTTTCTACCGCTTGGATGCCATTTCTCCCAGACCATTCCTACCGGCCTCCCTTTGAAGGCCAGGCTTCTCTGTGGGTCTCCCTGACCTCTCTGAGATGCAGTGGCCCATCAACTACTCCCTTTGGGGGAATGTTTCTGGCCTCTTGGCATGGGTAAGGCTGCTCCTGGGTAGCCCTCTGGCCTCCCTGGCGGCTTCGTCGCTGTCTCCATCGCTCCATCTACCCCTCCCTGCTCTCCAGCAGGCCAGGAGGCCGATTCCCGCCATGGGTACCTGGCCTGCTGCGGCTCTTTCCTCAGAGCCAGGAGTGAGGAAAGGTGTTTGCTGGGGAGAAGCAGGTGCCCGGCAGGTGGGAGAGGGAGGAGGAGCAGAGAGGGCGGAGAAGCGCCTCTGAGTGTCCTCTGGGGGCCCTGGGTGGGCAGGTGTGTTAGCAGAGGCCGCACTGGACCAGAAGACAGTGTTTGGGGTGCTGATGGGCAGATCTGCACCCCGTCCCATCATCTGGAGGCCCCACTCCAGCAGAGGTGGGCAGAGCTGCTGAGCTGCTTTCCAGCTACGAGAAGGACCCAAGACCCCAAGGATTTGTAAAGACGTCACCCAGAAGTAGCTTGAGGAGTAGTGAGGCGGGACCGAGTTTTGACAGTTATGGTCAGCCCTGTGTCCTCTTGTCCTCTGCACCCACAGGGCCCCGAGCTCGGCCATGCTAGCCGCCCCTAAAATGCCTTTGTGCCTGTTTAGACTTCCTCGGTGGATACAGCCTTGTGTGGGGGAGCACAGCTTGGGGAACTGAGCATGGGCTGGCTTCCAGTCCCTCATCCCAGGGGCTCCTGTGCAGTGTGTGACCTGCTTGACATGGGTGGCAGCCCAGCCTGGGTGCCTGCAACATCATTTTCATGGATGCCGCTGGCTCTTGCGCCCGCTTTTGGAGGGTGTGCCAGCGGTCTGAAGTTTCGAGCAATCCGACATGGGCTTGTAAATTGACGGAAGCTACAGTCACCCCTGCGTCACCCCCATGGCATCCTTTGAACAAGGCTCCGTGCCACAGAGCGCTGGGCGTCTCAGGTGGCCATGGGAGTGCACGAATTCGTGCTAAAGTATCCCAGAGTGGTCTGCCCTGGGAGCTGGAGCCCGCTGTGGGGCTTGGCTCTCTCCCTCTCCCACCCCATCCTGACCCAGTGCACCGGTGCCCTGCTGGGCTGCTGGAGCACTTGGGTTGTGCCCAAACCCACGGCTGGTGCCAGGGCCGTGCCACTTTTGTGTGAGTTAAGAAAAGGCAAGCCCTCTGGGAAGACGTACCCAGAAAGCTCAAGGAATGGCTGGCATCTTCTGGGGAAGAAGGGTGCTCCTTCTTCTGGGTGGCCTCAGACGTGCTAGGGCCAGTTCCTGGGTGAGGTGGGTGAACGCTGGACGTCGGCTCCCATTTGCCCCGTGGTTGGCAGGCCTCGTGCAGTTCCCAACCTGTCCACAAGGTGACGGAACCCCGTGAGAACAGCTCGGGTGGCTCCCGGCTCTGGGGATGGATGGACTGGGGCTCCCTCACTGGGCACCCATGCCCGCTAACTCATGCAGAGGGCGTCCTTGGGCCCCACCCCGCCCCCAGCTAGACACAGCTCATGTGTGAGTTCCCCCGGTGAGAACTGTGGTTGGGGCTTACTCTAGGACCCCCATGAGGGGAAAGTTGCCCCGTGGCCAGTGGAGAGGACAGCTTCTCTCCTGGGTGAGGCTGGAGCCACACGCCCGGCCTGGCCTTTGGCTGTGGTGTTCCAGACCCCCGCCACCCTTGTTGTGTCGCAACCACATTCTTCCTTTAGCTATGTGGGCCACATGGGGTGAGGCCACATCCTCTCTTGCGTCAGCAAAACCTAACTGGGTTTCTGGGCTCTTCCTGCCCTTCGTCTGGAATGCCTCTCAATGTTTAGATGATTTCTGCAGGTGTTTGTGTCAGCTCCCCTGAGTGGATTTCCTGCAGCCCTCGGAGCTTTGAGGAAGGCCTGCTTGTCACCCTCCTATACAGGTGGCACCCCAGTCCTGGCCAAGGAGATAAAACTGGCTAAGAGCCCTGGCAGAGGCTCAGAGGGGCTGCGGGAGGGCAAGCAGGGAGGGAGCGCCCCCAGGGTCTGGGGCACTTGGGCAAGCCTCCAAGGCGGGGTGGGCTTGGCCAGACAGCAGGAGTGGGGGAAAGGCATTCTGGGATCTGCCTCTCCTCCTCTGGTGTGGGGCTGGTGTCCCAAAGGCCACAGCAGACGAGGAGAGTACCACCTTTGACCCTTGGACCAGTGCTTCCCTGAGATGGAGCCTGGAGGGGGTCTCCTTTCCTCTCTCAGAGGCAAGGGCGGAGTGTGCTGCCATGGCTTGTCCCATGACACTCCGTGCAGTGTTTTGTTCCCTGTGGGTGGTCAGCTGTGACCACCCCGCTGATCCTGGGTACGGGACAGCGGTAGAACCCGTGAAGGATGCTTGGGACTCCAAGGTCAGGTTCTTGGTGTTAAGATGAGCAACAAAATGACAGCCCTTTGACCAAGGAGATTTTCCCTAAGGACGATGACCTGGTGCTCGCTCTGCAGCAGGGGAGAGAAAAGATTTGCCAGCCTCTCACTGAGGCAGGGGTGGGGCTGACATGGGCTGGAGGGAAGGGCAGGCCAGTGAGGAGGGTCAGGCCTGCAGAGATCTACTCTTCTTCTCCCAGACACAGTCTGCGGCTTCTCAGTCTCACCCATCCTGTCCATATGAGACTCAGGACAACTTTATATCCACCAGGGTGACTCCAGTGAGATAGAAATAGAAAATAACAATGTTGGCGAGGATGTAGAGAAACTGGAGCTCTCATAATCGCTGGTGGGAATGTAAAATGGTGCAACCATCACGAAAAACAGTTTGGCGGCTCCTCAAAATGTTAGACATAGAATTACCTTTTTTTTTTTTGAGTCGGATCTCACTCTGTTGCCCAGGCTGGAGTGCAGTGGCATGATCACAGCTTACTGCAGCCTCAATCCCTTGGGCTCAGCCTATCCTTCCACCTCAGCCTCCTCAATAGCTATGACTACAGGCATGAGACACCACACCTAGCTGTATTTTCATTTTTTATAGAGATGTGGTCTCGCTATATTGCCCAGGCTAGTCTTGAATTCCTGGGTTCAAGCAATCCTCCCGCCTCAGCCTCCCAAAGTTCTGGGATTACAGTCATGAGCCACTGCGCCTGGCCAGATAACCATATGGCACAGCAATTCCCTTCTTAGGCATGTTCCCAAGAGAACTAAAAACAAATACATGTTTACTGCAATGCCATTTACAACAGCCAAAAGGTGAAAATCGCCCAAATGTGCATCCACAGATACACAGCATATGCTACATTCCTGCGGTGGAATATCATTCATAAAAAGGAATGAAGGTCTGACCCAGGCTGTGATGTGGATGGATCTTGAAGACGTCACGCTAAGCGAGAGAGCCAAACACAACAGGTCACGTGTTGTAGGGCTCCATTGACACGAAGTATTCAGAACAGGTGATTCCACAGAGACATAAGACAGATGGGTGGTTTCCGGGCTGGGGCAAGTGGGAATGGTGGGGACAGCTGCTTAATGGGTTTGGGGTATCTTTTGGGGTGATAAACATGTTTTAAAACTAGACAGAGGCAGTGGTTCCCTAACATTATGAATGTCCTAATTGTCACTAAATTGCTCACTTAAAATGGTTCATTTTATGTTATGTAAATCTTACCTTAATGTTAAAAAATAAGAGCTGAGGAAAAAAACCAATCAACCTTAGTGTTCTTTTTTTTTTTTTTTTTTTTGAGTTGGAGTCTCACTCTGTCGCCCAGACTGGAGTGCAGTGGCCGCTCCCGGCCACCGCAGCCTCGACCTGCTGGGCTCCGGCGATCCTTCCCCCTCTGCCTTCCGAGTAGCTGGAATTACAGGCATGCGCTACCACGCCCGGCTGATTTTTTGATTTATTGTAGCGATGAGGTCTCGCTGCCCAGGCAGATCTTGAACCCGCGGGCTCAGGCAATTCACTCACCTCAGCCTCCCAAAGGCGTGGGATTACAGGCTGAGCCACCGCGCCCGGCTAGCCTCAGTGTTCTTACTGGTAAAAAAAAAAAAAAAAAAGAGGCTAATAACATGTAATAAGTAGTTATTTCATGAGAAGGTAGTAAGAATAAAATAATATGTATAGGGCCAGGCATGGTGGCTCACGCCAGTAATCCCAGCACTTTTGTAGAATGAGGTGGGAAGATTGCTTGAGCCTAGGCATTCAAGAACAACCTGGGCAACATATCAAGGCCTCATCTTTGGAAAAAAAAAATTAGCTGGGTGTGGTGGCATGCCTGTAGTCTTGCTACTCAAGGAGGCTGAGGTGGGAGGATCGCCTGAGCCCAGGTGGTGGTTGAGGCTTCAGTGAGCAGTGATCGTGCCACTGCACTCCAGCCTGGGTGACAAGTGAGACCCTGACTCAGAAAAAGAGAGAGAGAGAGAGAGAGAGAGAGAGAGAGATTTTCTAGACATACATACACATATATACGTATGTATGTCTAGCATTCAGCCATTCAATAAAGGGTGGCAGCTGTTGTCTGTGGCTTTGTAGGGTTGCATTGAGGGGTGCCCCAGAGCCTCCCTCCTGGTCCCTGGGGGACGTGACTTAAGTCGCTGCTCAAAGAACTGGAAAAACCCAGAGATGTAGCTGAGAGGTGGCGCCTAATTGACTGTCCCTTGTAAGGAGGGGCGCTGAGACCAGAGCAGCGCCACCAAGAGCTGCCTTCCTGCCCGGCCTCTCCCCGCCTGGATGCAGCACATTTGGCCACCAGGGGGCGCTGCGGGAACTACCGTTTCCAGAAATCAGGCGGAGACAGGCCTTGCAGGTACCCTTGTAGCCTTTGCGTAACCCTGGAGTCCAGTCAATGTGGGATTTGTCGGGGTTCACCCGTGATCCACGTTGCTGAAGGCCAGGCATAGAACCCCACGGCCAGAGGAGCCTCCAGGCTGCTCCCCATTCTTCTCTCACCTGCATCCCTTCTGCAGTAGAGGCAGCTGTACCCTCTGCCGGGTCCAGCCACCCCCAAGTGCCGCACCAAGGGCATCGCACCAAGGGCTTTCAGGGCTGGGCCGGTGTCCAAGAAACTGAACGCAGCAGGTGGCAGGCTGAGGCTGGCCTCCATTCTGAAGGCTGGGGGGTGAGGGGTTGGTGTCGGCCACATGCCCCAGCTCCTCTGTGCCTCAAAGCTACGGGCTTCCCTCCCGGCACGTCTGCCCAAGCCAGCATCACCTCTGCTTCCTGTTTAGCTGGGCAAGCCTCAGCCAGGCTGGAGTCGCTCTGGAATCCCAGACTGTCAGCTGCCACCTCTAGTTTCCTCTGCCCCTCCTCTGGGGGACATCCGCCTGATGTCCCTCAACGGGCGGAGCATCACAGGAGCTGTTTACTTGGGCAGGTCTCAGCCAGGTTGGAGTCAGCCTGGAATCCCAGATCGTCTATGACACTCCAGTTCACTGCCCCTCCCCCGCAGGTTTTCCCCACTTCCGGATGCCCCACCACTCTCTCTCTGTACGCTTTATGTTCAGGGAAGCAGCACCAGAAAACCCAAGAGGCTTCCTACAGGGAGTCAAGGGTCCTAGGTCCTACAGGGGTGTATCCTAGTGCGCTGCTCTGAAGCTTCCCCACACATTCTTTCTGGCTCTGGCCTCCCTCTGGCATGCCTATCGCTTTGTTTATGCCCGTCAACATGTGTTTACAGGCCCCATGTTACACTGAGATATTGTGAAGCAGTGTTTCTTGCTGGTAATGAAAACAAAGGCCTCGGAGCATCTTAAGAAATGTCAAGCCGGGCTCGGTGGCTCGGCCTGTAATCCTGGGCTTTGGGAGGCTGAGGTGAGTGGATTGCCTGAGCCCCGGGGTTCGAGACCCGCCTGGGCAGCAAGCCCTCATCTCTACAATAAATCAAAAAAAGTTAGCCGGGCGTGGTAGTACGCGCCTGTAGTTCCAGCTACTTGGAAGGCTGGAGCAGAAGAATCGCCGGAGCCCAGCAGGTTGAGGCGGCGGTGGCCGGGAGCGGCCACTGCACTCCAGTCTGGGCAACAGAGTGAGACTCCATCTCAAAAAAAGAAAAAAAAAAAAAGAAGTGTCTGCTGTGCTCAGCGTGTGAAGGCCTCTTGCTTAGTGCCAAGCTTGTCTATTATCTGCTCCCACAGTGCCTGGAAACAGTCTTGGGTTGTCATTAGAAATTTGGGTCTGGCATCACTCTGCAGCCTTTTGCAGGTAGTGTCCTGGGTAGACCCAGGCCTTGAGGTTGACCCGACTGGGTCCAATACAACTTGGTAACTTACTAGCTGTGTGTCCTTGGGCAAGTTATTTAATTTTTCTGAGCCTCAGTTTTATCATCCATACAATGGGAGTGAAAGAAGTAATTCAAAGAGATTTTTTGAGACTTCACTGAGAAAGTACATTTAGTAGGCATGTAAGAGGCACTAATAAACTGACTGGGATTATTACTAAAAGCAAATACTTTTTTTTTTTGAGTAGGAGTCTCACTCTGTTGCCCAGGCTGGAGTGCAGTGGCATGCTCACGGCCACTGCAGCCTCGACCTCCTGGGTTCGGGTGATCCATTCACCTCAGTCTTCCAAGTGGTTGGAACCACAGGTGCATGCCACCTCACCTGGCTAATTTTTTTATTTATTATAGAGATGAGATCTTGCCAAGTTGCCCAGGCTGGTTTTGAACCCCTGGGTTCAGGCAATCCTCTCGTCTATGTCTCCCAAAGTGCTGGGATTACAGGCGCGAGCCACTGCACCTGGCAAAAGCAAATACTTTAAAGAGAATATAGGTCTTTCCTAAACATTACTGTCATACCTAAATTGGCTGTCAAGCAGTTATTGTGACCGGGTGCAGTGACTCACACCTATGATCTCAGCACTTTGGGAGGCGAAGGCGAGAGGATTGCCTGAAACTACAGGTTCAGAATCAGCCTGGGCAACGTGATGAGATGTCGTTTCTACAATAAAAAAAAAAAAAATAGCCCAGTGTGGTGGCGCATACCTGTAGTTCCAGTCACTTGGAAGGCTGAAGTGGAAGAATTGCCTGAACCCAGTAGATCAAGGTTGCGGTGGCTGTGAGTGTGCCACTGCATTCCAGTCTGGACGACAGAATGAGACTCTGACTCAAAAAAAAAAGTTATTGTGGCCAGGCATGGAGGCTTACACCTGCAATCCCAGCACCTTGGGAGGCCAAGATGGGAGGATTGCTTGAGCAACATAGGGAGACCTCATCTCTATGGGGGGGTGGGAGGAGGAGTTGTTGCTGTAGTTATTTCCTTAAGTAGCCCAGTAGCAGAGGCTGGGGGAGGGTTATTCCAGGGTGTAGGGGAGACCTGGGCTGCCACTTGCCACCTAGGGATGACCTGCACTCTCAGAAAAAAAGCAGGAAAATTTTTTCCAACCTCTGCTGGCTTGAGGTGGAGCTGAGCCGTCTGTCTGGGTAGGGCGAGGCGGCCGAGTTGGCCAAGGGTAGCAGAGAGAGGACTGTTGTGAGATCAAATCTCAGAAAATACCTGCGTTGGGAGGGCCGCAGGTGAAGACTTGAAGGGATGAGCCCGCATCACTTCTGCTTCTGCTTACTTGGGCAGGTCTCTGCCACGCTGGAGTCGCCCTGAAATCCCAGATTGTGGGTTGCTACCCCTAGCTTCCTCTGCCCCTCCTCTCGGGGTGAGCGGGGGCGTCCTAAATATGAGACCCGAGCACCCAGAGAACTGCCGAGGGTCCCGTGGCGAGGGAGCGGCAGAGCCAGGCGCAGCCTGAAGGTGGCGCACGTTTCCCAAGAGCTCGCGTGGGCACAGCGCTCGTCCCAAGCTTTTCACGTACGCGGGGGTTTAATCTCCAAAATGAGTCCCACGGAACGGCAGTTGTGTGAAGTGTGAACTTTGTCTATTTTGCTCACTGCGGAATTTCACGCAAGTGAGTGGCGTGTATTAGATAGCTGATACAAGTTTGGTGAAAGAATGGACCCTGTGAGGCACATGATGCTGTCGTCAGAGGAGGGAATTCAAAGACAGAGGGTGAAGTAACTCTCCCGTGGTCCCCCTCTGCCTGGTAAAGGGCGAAGTCAGGATTCGAACCTGGGCCATGGTGAGAGGCTGCCTGCCAGCCCCAAGGTTTTGCCTTTGCTCCTTCTCGCTGTTTCTGTCTCTCTTCCTTTCTTTGAGCTGGGGTCTCACTCTGTCACCCAAGATGGAGTGCAGTGGCACCATCACAGCTCTCCACAACCTTGAACTCCTGGGCTCAGGCCATCTTTCTGCCTCAGCCTCCTGGGTAGCAGGGACTACAGGCGTGCACCACCACGCCCTCCTAATTTTCTGGTAGAGATGAGGTCTCACTATGTTGCCTAGGCTGGTCTCAAACTCCTGGGCTCAGGCAATCCTTTTGTCTCCACCACCCGATGTGCTGGGATTACAGGTTTGAACCACTGTTCCTGGCCCTATTTTTAATTTTTTGAGGAACCTCCTTACTGTTTTCCATGGTGACTGCCCCATGGAGTGAGACCTCATCTCTGTATAAAATTAAAAAAAAAAATTAGTTGGGTGTGGTGGCACATGCCAGCTACTCAGAAGGCAGGGGCGGAAGGATCACCTGAGCCCAGGTGGTTGAGGCTGCAGCGAGCCATGATTGTGCCACTGCACTTCAGCCTGGTGACAGTTAGACCCCAACTCAAAAAAAAAAAAAACAGAAATTAAAACTAGAACTACCATTTGACTAGCACTTCCACTTGAATATACATCCAAAAGAATTAAAATAAGATCTCAAAGCGATATTCCCGCTCCCTTGATCACTGTAGCATTACTCACAATAGCCATGATATGGAAACGGCCTAAAAGTTCATCAACAGATGAATGGATAAAAAATATGTGGTTCAGACGTACAGTGGAATATTATTCAGTCTTAAAAAGAAGGGGATTCTGCAGTATGTGACACCTTGATGAGTCTGGAGGACATCATGCTTAGTGAAATTAGTCAGTCACTGAAGAACAAATATCTCATGATTCCACTTAGATGAGGTATCCAAAATAGGCAAACTCATAGAATCAGAAAGTGGAAGATGGTTGCTGGGGCTGGGGGAAAGAGGGAGTGGAAGCTGCTATTCAAAGGGTGTAAAGTTTCAACCATACAGGGAGATTCAGTTCCAGAGATCTGCTTGCAATGTTGTGCTTATCGTTAATAGTACTTGACTGTGCACTCAAAAATTTGTTAAGAGGGCAGATGTCATGTTAAGTATTGTTATCACAACTTTTTTTTTTTTTTTTTGAGTCGGAATCTCGTTCTGTTGCCCAGGCTGGAGTGCAGTGGCACACTCATGGGTACTGCAGTCTCAACTTGCTGGGCTCAAGCCATCCTTCCACCTCAGCCTTCCAAGTAGCTGGAACTCCAGGCATGTGCTATCACACCCGAATAATTTTTTGATTTATTGTAGAGAAGAGGTCTCTCTATGTTGCCCAGGCTGGTCTCAAACCCCTGGGATCAGGCAATCCTCTTGCCTCCACCTCCCAAAGTGTTGGGATTATAGGCATGAGCCACCAGGCCTGGCATCACAACTTTTTAAAAAGAAGCTTTAAAGTATCACCTATTTGTTTATGTATCTGCATATCCCTAAATTCATATAAATAATGGAATATTAATAGAGCTTTTATTAAAATCTGTCACAAAAAAATATTCTAAGGGAGTAAAATTAGAATTTGGGTCTGTCATGTAAAATAATTTAGTTATTTTACACCCGGATTAGAAATTCTTTTTTTCACCAAATTATTCTGTTAACTCTCAGTGCTTTTCACACACTCTTAAATCATTTTTTTTTTTTTTGAGTTGGAGTCTCACTCTGTCGCCCAGACTGGAGTGCAGTGGCCGCTCCCGGCCACCGCAGCCTCACCTGCTGGGCTCCGGCGATCCTTCCGCCTCAGCCTCCCGAGTAGCCGGAATTACAGGCATGCGCTACCACACCCGGCTGATTTTTTGATTTATTGTAGAGATGAGGTCTCGCTGCCCAGGCGGGTCTCGAACCCGTGGGCTCAGGCAATCCACTCACCTCAGCCTCCCAAAGGCGCAGGATTACAGGCTGAGCCACCGAGCCCGGCTCTTAAATCATTTTGTTAGAAATTCCCTTGGATAACCTTGACCTAATTTTATTTGTTCATATCTTAAAATGCTATCACAGACTTAAATTCACTCTTAAAATATAGACCACTCCAGAAATTGTCATCTCGGATGGCTGAAATAAATGCCCTCACCTGGGCCTGCCAGCTGGCAAAATGTAAAAGATTAAGTGGGTATACCCATAGTGGATGCACTTTTGGGGGAGTCTGTGAATTTGGAATGCTTTGGAAATCAAGACTTTTCTAACCTCAACAAAAACCTGTAAAAATCGGATGACGGGGCCAGGCATGGTGGCTCACGCCCGTAATCCCAGCACTTTAGGAGGCTGGGATGGGAGGACTGCTTAAGTCCAGGAATTCGAGACCAGCCTGGGCAACATAGTAAGAATCTGTCTCTATAAAAAAAAATTAAAAAGTTAGCAGGGCATGGTGGCACACACCTGTAGTCCCAGCTACTTGGGAGGTTGAGGCGGGAGGATCGCCTGAGTCCAGAGGGTTGTGGCTGTGGTAGAGCTGTGATCGTGCCGTAAAGAATGGATGACAGTTTACAAAGAAGACTTGTAGTTGCTTTGCTGTTGCCTAAGGAAATAGCTATAATAAACGCAGACTGTCATTCACAGCACAAAGACTCAGAGACTCTAGGAATTCTGTGGCTGACCACTGGGCCAGCTCAAACAGCTTCTGCCAAGATCATTGCTCCTGGAATCTCATGGAAAAGAGAGGCCTTGGAGGGCTTCAAAGAAGCTATTTTTAACTGTCGGAGACAAACCCCTGATTCAAAAAAGCAGAAAAGTGGAAAAGTTTGGATGCTCATTGCATAAAGAGAGTATTTGGTGCTCTCAGATGGCTGACTCATGGTGACAGGTTAAAAAGCCAAAATGGAGTTTAGCAAAAATGCTTTGTGATATTACTCATGATAGCAGGGACACGCTGGCAACAATATTAAACTGACATTGGCAGGATAATTTTTGAGGTATTCCTAGGGATGTTTTTAAAACCTGTTCTGCAAAGCACGTGGTGGCTCATGCATGTAATTCCAGCACTTTGGGAGGCGGAGGTGAGAGGAGCGCCTGAGCCCACAGGTTCAAGACCAGCCTGGGAAACACGGTGAGACCTCATCTCTACAATAAACCAAAAAAATTAGCTGGTGGCGCACACCTGTGGTTCCAGCTATTTGGAAGGCCAAGGCAGAAGGATCACCTGAGCCCAGCAGGTTGAGGCTGCGGTGGCCCTGAATGTGCTACTGGACTCCAGCCTGGGCGATAGAGTGAGACTCTGACTCAAAAAAATAAATAAAATAAAATAAAACCTGTTCTACTGTCAGTGATGCAATCTTAGTAAATGTCAAGGCGAGAAATGGAGAAGAACCAAGTTCTCGAGGGCCCTTCAAACCCCCAATGGACTTTATACAAGTACCTTCTGTGGTGGATTATAAATATGTTCTGATTGTTTTGTTTTGTTTTGCTTTCTCAGAGTGAATTAAAGCTTTTCCTTTCCAGAGAGCCATGGCTCTAACTGTAGCAAAATGTTTTGCTTGATTTTGTTTTCCAAGCTGGGAATTTCCACTTCTCTCTAATAATGAAAAAGACACTCATCTTAATGGTATTGTTATTAAGGAACTCTGTAAAGTCTGCCTTTTAACCAAAACTTTACTGTCCTTATCTGTCCTCAAGAAAAAGAGAGAGAACTAATGAGATTGTAAAGCTAAAATTAACAAACTCCTATACCTAAAATATTACCATTAGCTTGAATGTGTATAAAATCAATCACCCCAGCCTGGGACCCACAGGTTTTCTCCTTATGAATTAATAAGAGACCAAGCCAGGCGTGATGGCAAACACCTGCAGTCCCAGCTACTTGGGAGGCTGAGGCAGGAGGATCACTTGAGCCTAGGAGTTCCAGGCTGCAGTATGCTATGAACTTACCTGTGAACAGCCACACTCCAGCCTGGGGATATAGCAAGACCTCCCCCCGCTGCTCCTCACCTGAGAGAGGCTGGCCTATGTGTTTAACAATTTCAGCCCCAACCTTAGATTCTGTCCTATTGCAATTACAATGAGATATGATTAGGAATTGCAAGGGACTCATACAATACCCCAGCTTTATCATCAACAGATATAAGCTGCATTTCCAGAATAATTACCAATGATCAACAACAGGAGATTTAGTGTTCTGGAAAAGACCCAAGAAAAGTTGCCCTCGAGCTTTGATGAAAAGGACCTTATCAGATACTGCTAACAACTGACGCAGCAGCAAAACTCCAAAGTACTGATACTTGGATTAATATTTCCCAGCTTAAAAGATACACCATACTTCCCCCCAGAATCCACTGGAAATCCCAAGCTTAGGTTCTTAGATATCCCCCAGAAGATGTTGGCTTCAAGGGTGGACAGCTTCTGCCCAAGACTTTGGGTCAAGATTAACATTCCAACTCAACACCCTCTCCTGTTACTCTGCTTTTTAGTCCACTTTGAAGTCATCTAAAATATGAATATTAACTCTTTTATTTTCATCCTGTTACCTTGGACTTCCTAGTTCCCATCTACCACTTAGGAGAAAACAACATTTTCTTCAGACCATTGCTGCTTCTCTGCATCTAAAAACCTGCTGACAAAAATTTAGTAGCTGTTCCTTAAAAGTTTTATAAGGCAACTTCCCCTTAACGAGCTCCTTATGGCAATTATATTTCCCTCACATCATTAATCCCAACCTTCAGTCAAAAATTGGGCCTTGACTTTATGCCACCAAAAATGCTTCTGCCAAGGCCATTACAAGGCCAACACACCAGGACCAACATTGGGGCTATCCTGGCTGCCATATGCTTACTTTCTTCAGAGACACCTGAGCCCACTTTGCAGGAACCGTTTAATTCTACTCAAGGGTTCTGTCCATCTCGAGGAAAACAGAAATGACTCCCTCTTGTTGTAATAAATGGTACTTAATTCCAGTGTAATCTGTGAGTCACTAAAATACTATTTCTTATGTGCTATCGGGCCTGTATTGTCCACTGCACATTAATTTACCCTGTGATTTAACGAATTGTCAAAGATTGCTAGATATTTAAAACTACAGCCAGGCGAGGTGGCTCATGCTTGTAATCCCAGCACTTTGGGAGGCTGAGGCAAGAAAGAGGATTGCTTGAGCCCAGGTGTCTGAAATCAGCCTGGGCAACATAACGAGACCTCATCTCTACAAAAAAATTTAAAAATTAGCTGGATGTGGTGGAGCATGCCTGTAGTCCCAGCTTCTCGGGAGGCTGAGGTGGAAGGATCGCCTGAACCCAGGAGGTTGAGGTTGTGGTGAGCTGTGATTGTGCCACTGCACTCCAGCCTGGGCGACAGAGTAAGCCCCTGATTCAAAAAATAAAAAATAAAATAAAAAATAAAATAAAAAAATAAACTAAAACTACCATCCGCCAGGAAATCATGTTTTCTTAAAAAGGATATCCAGAAGCTTCCAAAATAAGGAAAGTACAGATAATTTGGGAGAAAATTCAGGAGGGATAACTGATTTCTTTGTCTTATAGACTACAATTCCCACAGAAGAAATAAAAGAATAAGATACATGCAGCCAAACTGGCAAAATTGAAGGGGGAAACAGACAATTCTATATTAACAATAGAAGGCTTCAACACCATACCCTCAGTTCTGAAGGAAGGAGACAGAAGAAAAGGCAATACAGTACGTGAATCTGTGAGATCTCACAGACAGCAAAAGCGACCGGACAACAGCAGCTTCCTATGCTTCTCCATGACACCACCTCCCAGTCCCCCTGGTCCCCATAGCTCCTTTCTGCCATTCACAGACCCGTGTCGTCCACTGTGGGCGCCTCTTGGCCTGTGGACCCTGCTCTGGGGAGCTGCTGGTCCAATCCTTCCCCTGCTTCTGCAGGGCTGTCACCTCCTTCTGAGGAAGCCACCTCGTCCTGGGCCCTTCTCCCAGCCCCTCAGAGGCCTCAGCCCAGCATGAGAGGCTTCTTTCTCCTGCTCTCAGCCTCTCTCCCTCTCTACCGCTCAGTGTAGAAAAACACTAAGATGTGCCCCTTGTTTTCAAAAATCTCTCTCCTGCTGATCCTACCTGACTTCTAGTCTTTAGTGGCCAAACTAGTCTCCTTGAAGGATTGTCTTATTCACAATGCCTGGAATATGATAGCATTGCAACAACTGGTTTTTAGTGGTGACCAATTGGGTGAGTACTAATGTAACAACATCTGTTCTGTTTTTTAAAATTACTATTCTAATAATGTTGCTATATGCTAATGTACTGCTAGCTTTCTTTAAAAATCATTTTCTTGCCAGGCTTGGAGGCTCAGCCTGTAATCCCAATGCTTTGGGAGATGGAAGTGAGTGGATTGCCTGAGCCCACGGGTTCGAGACCCGCCTGGGCAACTTGGTGAGACCTAATCTCTACAATAAATAAAAAAATTAGCCAGGCGTGGTGGCGTGGGCCTGTAGTTCTGGCTACTTGGAAGGCTGAGGCGGAAGGATCGCCGGAGCCCAGGAGGTCGAGGCTGTGGTGGCCGGAAGCGGCCACTGCACTCCAGTCTGGGCAAAAGAGTGAGACTCCAACTCAAAAAAAAAAATCATTTTCTTGATTGGATCTAGAAATTGTATCTTTCCCACCTCAAGATGTATAAACCTCAGAATGACAAACTCTTGATGTATAATCCAATTCAGAATCCAAGCACTTGTGAGTATGTGTGGTGTCATTGCCTTGCTGGGGAAAAACGTACCCCAGAATCCATCTTGACAAAGAGACCACTTCCTCAGCCTGGATTCAGTCTCAGAGCTGAGGAACTGGCCCATCTGAACCGCCTGGGAGCATCTACAGCAAAGACGGAGCTCTGCCAGCCTCAGAGACACAGTGCCCAAGCTCCGCAACGCAGCAGAGGCGAGCACAGCATCCGACTTCCATGACTTCACGGGGACGAAGCGCTGAATGACACCCTCGGGTTGGGGGCACCACGTGAGGTCCCGACCCCGCCCGTCTGAGCCTCCCAGGGCCCGCGGGAACGCGGCACGGAGCGATGCCAGGAGCGGAGGGCAAGGCAGGAGAGCTTTGCTCTTTTAGGATATGGCCTGTATCCCAAGGGCACGGTCAAGCCCCAGTGAATCCAGCAGGGGTCTGCATGGGGGCGGGGCTGGGGAAGCAGGAGAGCCCGAGCCCTGCATTGCGCTTCTGGGCGCCGGGACCTGACACCCCGATTCCCAGGAGTCAGGAGGCTGCGGTGGCTCTCGCTCCTCCCTGCCAACAGGGCCCAGCCGCCGGGCCCCGGGCCCCTCGCGCCTGCGGATCTCCGAGGACGGGGCGGAAGTGACGACGTTCTAGGCCGCCGCGCGCGGCAGGGTCGAGGGGGCGGGGCCGATAGCCAGGCCCCGCCCCCGCTCTCCCTGGGCAAGCGGAGGAAGTCACAGCCCAGCCCCCCTGAGACCCAGCCGCCGAGCCCACCGCAGCGGCAGCCCCACCATGCCGATGACACTGGGGTACTGGGACATCCGCGGGGTGAGCGCGGGTCCACCTTGGCGGTAGCATGGGTCCAAGGGGCAGAGAAGTGCGGAACAGCTGGGGCACGGGTTCTAGAGCTGGTTTCTCTTCGGGGCGAGCTGGAAGCCACTGCCTGTCCCTCTCAGGAGGGCCTGTGCGTGCCTGGGTGTGCATGTGTGTATGGGGGGAAGTGCAGTAGGTGTAGACTGGGGGGCTCACCTGGAGCAGATAAAGTCACGAGTCTCTGCCCTGTGCCTCGGCGGTCTCTCCCAGCTGGCCCACGCCATCCGCCTGCTCCTGGAATACACAGGCTCAAGCTATGAGGAAAAGAAGTACACCATGGGGGATGGTAAGTGCAACCTCTTGTCTCGACCTCTGCTCTCTTGTGCTGAGTTGGTCCCAAGCAACCCCTGTGTGGCCACCTGTTGCTACCTCTGCTGGCCTCCATGGGCTGGGGCTGCAACCAACCCCCACCCTAAACCCCTTGGAGGGTGCAGGCTTGCCTTTCAAGGCAGGTCGCTGGGAGGGGATTGCTGGTCAATGATCCCTATGAATAATTGTGATGGGTTCCCCCTAGGGCCTGCCTAAACCTTTGCAAGCCTTAGTCATGTGGGTTTCAGAGCCCTTCCAGGGATTCTTTTTTTTTTTGAATTGGAGTCTCACTCTGTTGCCCAGGGTGGAGTGCAGTGGCACAGTCATGGCCACCCCAGCGTCGACCTCCTGGGCTCTGGTGATCCTTCCGCCTCAGCCTTCAAGTAGCCGCAACTACAGGCACGTGCTACCATGCCCAGCTAATTTTTGATTTATTGTAGAGACGAGGTCTTGCCAAGTTGCCCGGGCTGGTCTTGAACCCGCAGGCTCAGGCAATCCACTCGCCTTGGCCTCCCCAAAGTGCTGGGATTACAGGCTGAGCCACCGAGCCTAGCCCCAGGGATTCTTCTCTCCAGCCTGAGAACACGAGACAGGGGTGCGGATTTTAGATCCATCTGACCCAGGGGTCTTACCACTGAGTCCTGGGGAGGGTCCCAGGAAGAAGGGTGTGACTCTGGGAGGCTTGTTTTCACCTCCTCTTCTCCATAACAGCTCCTGACTATGACAGAAGCCAGTGGCTGAATGAAAAATTCAAGCTAGGCCTGGATTTTCCCAATGTAGGTGCAGGGGAGGGGGCGGTTTTTGGGAAAGTCAAGGTGTCTCTAACTGCATGTCCTGTCTCCAGCCTAGAGGTTCTACGTCAGGTATCTTCTGCCTTCTACTCTCATGCCTGGTTTTCTACACTGCCTTCCCATGACGTTCTATGTCCCAGCTTGTTCATCTACTTCATTCATTCATCTGCTTTTTTTTCCTTTTTTAAAATTTTTTGTGTTGGAATCTCCTTCTGTCACCCAGGCTGGAGTGCAGTGGCATGCTCATGGCCACTGCAATCTTGACCTGTGGTAATCCTTGCGCCTCAGCCTTCCAAATAGCTGGAACCACAGGCATGTGCCACCACACCCAGCTAGTTTTTTGATTTTTATTGTAGAGACAAGGTCTCTACATGTTGCTTAGGCTGGTGTCGAACCCATGAGTTCAGGTGATCCTCTTGCCCCTCAAAGTGCTGGGATTACAGGTGTGAACCACCGTGTCTGGTATCTTTGTTTTTGTTTTTTTTTTGAGTTAAGGTCTCACTCTGTCACCCAGGCTGGAGTGCAGTGGCATGATCATGGCTCACCATAGCCTTGATATCCTGAGCTCAGGTGATCTTTCCATCTGAGCCTCCTGTGTCGCTGGGACTATAGACACGTACCACCACACCAGGATAATGTTTTTGATTTTTGTAGAGAGGAGATCTCACTATGTTTCCCAGGCTGTTTTTGAGCGCCTAGCCTCAGGTAGTCTTCCTGCATTGGCCTCCCAAAGTGCTAGGATTATAGACATGAGCTATCACACCCGGACTTCATTCCTCTACTTTCCAGTGTTCTTTTTTTTTGAGTTGGAGTCTCACTGTGTCACCCAGACTGGAGTGCAGTGGCATGCTCCCGGCCACCACAGCCTCAACCTGTTGGGCTCCGGCGATCCTTCTGCCTCAGCCTTCCAAGTAGCTGAAACTACAGATGCGCGCTACTACGCCCAGCTCATTTTGATTTATTGTAGAGATGAGGTCTCACCAAGTTGCCCAGGCGAGTCTTGAACCCACGGGCTCAGGCAGTCCACTCACCTCAACCTCCCAAAGGTGTGGGATTACAGGCTGAGCCACCGATCCCGGCTTCCAGTGTTCTTACTGAGGGCCTAGCACGGGCAGGTACAGTGAGTGCCAGGTGTCACCTGTGCCCTAGCTGAAGGCCTGGCGGCCCGACTGACCTTACTGCTTGCCCATCAGCTACCCTACTTAATCGACGGGGCTCACAAGCTCACCCAGAGCAACGCCATCCTGCGCTACCTTGCCCGCAAGCACAACATGTGTGAGTGGGGCTGGCTGCGGGTGTGGGGAACAGTGGCCTTCCCCTGGGCTTGGCTAGTGGCCTTCCCCTGGGCTTGACTGGAGGTGAGTCTCTGTGGTGTGTGTGGCAGGTGGGGAGACAGAAGAGGAGAAGATTCGAGTTGACATTTTGGAGAACCAGGCCATGGATGTCTCTAATCAGCTGGCCAGAGTTTGCTACAGCCCTGATTTTGTGAGTACACCCTGGTCTAGGCCAGAAATGGAACCCGGATCTTGCCTGTCCCTCCACCTGGTCCTGTGCTCGCTTGAAGTCCTTTTTGCTGCTGATCCTCCAAGCAGTTTCCTGTACCAGAGTGATCCCTATAACACTAACCTATCTCACATGAAACGGGAACCACCTGCCGTTCCTCGGAAGTCCAGACAACCCTGGTTGGAAATTCAGTCATGCGTTCAGAATCTCTCTTCTACTGCCCTCTGACCCTGAGCCATCTTTTTTTTTTTTTTTGAGTTGGAGTCTCACTCTGTCACCCAGACTGGAGTGCAGTGTCCGCTCCTGGCCACTGCAACCTCGACCTGCTGGGCTCCAGCAATTCTTCCGTCTCAGCCTTCCAAGTAGCTGGAACTACGGGCACGCACTACCACACCTGGCTAATTTTTGATTTATTGTAGAGGTGAGGTCTCGCCAAGTTGCCCAGGCAGGTCTCAAACCCGTGGGCTCAGGCAATCCACTCACCTCAGCCTCCCAAAGCACTGGGATTACAGGCTGAGCCACCCAGCCCGGCTCTGATCCATCTCTCTTTTTTTTTTTTTTTGAGTTGGAGTCTCACTCTGTCACCCAGACTGGAGTGCAGTGGCTGCTCCTGGCCACCGCAGCCTCGACCTGCTGGGCTCCGGCGATCCTTCCGCCTCAGCCTTCCAAGTAGCCGGAATTACAAGCATGCACTACCACGCCCGCTGATTTTTTGATTTATTGTAGAGATGAGGTTTTGCCAAGTTGCCCAGGCGGGTCTTGAACCCGCGGGCTCAGGCAATCCACTCACCTCAGCCTCCCAAAGGCGCAGGATTACAGGGTGAGCCACCGAGCCCGGCTTCTGATCCATCTCTTAATGGGTCATGCCATCTGCCTGCTCCTGGAATATACAAACTCAAACTATGAGGAAGACAAGGACAAGATGGGAAAATAAAATGGCACCCACACACTCGGAATTCTGCCCCACCCTTTTCCGGGTGTTTCTCCTTAACACACAAAGGGATCAGCACATTTACCTAGTAGGCAGCTCAGGTTCAGCCAGAGGGACTCTTCCCTCTCCTTTCTCCCTTTCCATTGCAATTCTTCTCATCTTTCTGGAAACGACTCCAATGTCCATCCATTCCTTTGCCATCCCACCAGATGGGCCTTTCGACTTCTTTCCCTGAGCGCTTTCTATTCTTTGCATCTTTGATTTGGCTTGATGTTGAGTCCAGAGCCTGCCAGTGCTCAGGGGCTCCTGGGTCTGACCCACAGGAGAGTTGTCTGGAGATCAGTGGTGACTGATTGAAGGACAACTTCATAATCCCCTCTGCCTTCTCGTGAGCTCATATAGGGTCTGGTACCCAGTAGGAGTCTAATAAATGTTGGTGTATGAAATGGAAGCTTGGGCACTGACTCAGTTCCAGTTGTTGGGAGGTGTTGGGAGGATAGCTATTGACTCATGGCCAGCTGGGGCCATGCACAGCCCTGGGAGGCCTGCTTCTGTGCAAGGAGCTTGTCTGAGGTGGTGACAGCTGTTTTCTGCCTCAGGAGAAACTGAAGCCAGAGTACCTGGAGGGCCTCCCTGACATGATGAGGCTCTTCTCACAGTTCCTGGGGAAGCGGCCATGGTTTGCAGGGGACAAGGTGAGAGGGAAGGCATGGGAGTTGCCATTCTTCCTGTGATTCGGATGTACCCACCCACTTACTTTGATCTTCTGCAGATCACCTTTGTGGATTTTCTCGCTTACGATATCCTTGACCTGCACCGTATATTTGAGCCGAAGTGCTTAGACGCATTCCCAAACCTGAAGGACTTCGTGTCCCGATTTGAGGTGATGCCCTTGACCGCCTTTCTCTTTGATATCTTTTATCCTTTGCCCTCCTTTGCTTTTCCAGTCCTAGAGCTAAACCAATAATAATAATAATAATAATAACCGGCATTTATTTAGGCCTGGTTCCATGCCAGGCCCTGTGCTCAGCATAGTACATCTAGTGTGTTCACTTTAATCCTTACATCATTTCTGCAGGTCGATTGAATTATTCCTTCCATTTAACATACAAGGAAAGTGAGAATGAGCAGGTAAATTGTTTTCCCCAGTTTCCATAGCAGGCGAGGCTGTGCTGGGCTCCCTGTCAGCCTCTGAATCTATGGGGAGCAGTCAGGGCTCTCTCTCCCTTTGTGGTGCCAAAAATAAAGTCCTCAGGCCTTGTCCAACCTCGATTTCATAGCCCAGGACACTGCGGAGGAGGTAGAACATTTCAGGCGAATGTATATAGCTGGCATTATAGATTGACACAAGGTAGGACTGATGCTGAGCTCCAAATACGCAGACAGTATTCATGGCTCATCTCCAATCAGTCCTCCATTGGGGGGATTCTGAGCCCCGGGCTGTGTTTGGAGCTGGTTCGGGTACGTCTGTGGGTACCCTGCTGAAGGATTTTGACTTGAAGGGTTCTAAGTGGGGCACATTCCTTCCCTGTTTCTCTTCCTCTTCCTCTCCTTCCCGCCAACATTCCAAGTGTTCTACCTGTGAGGTATGGTCGCTCCCTGACTTGAACTCACGTGCGCTGATCTTCTCCTCTGTTGAGATCTGTGTCAGGCACAGTGGGAGATGCAAGGATGACTGCCATACTAGGGTGAGTGCAGTTAGGGAACTGCAGGCACCAGACTGTGGGGAGTATGTGGTACCAGCGGGAGCCTGGGAGCAGAGCCGTGACCTCGCCTCATGGCTCATCTTCTGTCACCTGCAGTCGACATGCTTGATAGCAGCAATATCTCCTTCAGTCCAGCTGTGGGGGTTTGAGGCGTGAGTCCTACAGGTGTCTGTGCCTAGAATCTGGTTTCCTTTCCCACTCCCCGCAAGGGATCTGCTTTCTCAGCTAGTTCTCATCAGCTCTGGTTCTGGTCCAGGCTGGGTGGCCTTGGGGTTATGTAAGAGGTGTGGGGGAGGGGTGAGCTAAGGGCTGCAGCCTGTGGCCTGCCTGAGCCTGACTGTTTGGGCACAGGCAGTCCTGGGTCTCCTTGGATCTTTAGAAGTTTTCTGGGCACTTTATTCTGGTAAGATCACACACGACACACCTGAGTGCCATATCTCCTGGTCCCCTGCAGCAGGGCTGGAGGTTGAGATAAGTTGGGGCCCAGTGAGATGGAGCTCAGGCACCTGGTGGAGAACTTTAGACTTTCTGCTTTCAGGGAGTGATGGTTAGAGCCTGGCCTGGCCTTTCTTTTGTGGGTTCATCCAGGTTTTGCTGAATCATCAGGTGAGATCTGCTCTCTTCCAGGCTGCACAGGTTCAGAGCCCTTGGAGCCTATTAGAAGTCCCTTCTTTGTGAGCAAACTCAGCCAGCTAGGAGCCTCCCTGTGATATAGGAGAATGTTTGTGCAGACAGAGAGTGACAGTGCCTTCTGGGGGACTGAGGGGAAGGGGATAATTTGGCAGAAAGAGTTCGAAATGAAGAGAGACAGAGCCAGGCTACATCCAGCCCTGACCCACTTGCTAGCTATATGAGCATGAGGAAGTTCTTGAACATCTATGTACCTCAGTTTCCCTTCTGAGAAATGGCCATAGGAGAACCAACCTTGCAGGGAAGCTGAGTGGGTTTTCTAAGTCTGTATTATAATCTCTAGTGGATCCTGAGCACCGAGCATATATAGAGTCTCCATCGGTGACAGCTCTGATTCAGGTGTGACGTTAGTTCAGGGCATCAGAAGAGTTAACCCAGCATAGCAGGGGACCCTGAGAGACAGTGATGCTCCAACCCCTGAGTCCCTGTGGAAAGGCTGCCATTGGGTCCTGACCTGCGGTGCCTGCCATGGGACCACTCAACCCTGTTGGCAGCAGACCCCGAGCTCTGACTTCCTTTCTCCCTTCTCAGGGTTTAAAGAAGATCTCTGCCTACATGAAGTCCAGCCATTTCCTCCCAACGCCTCTGTACACAAAGGTGGCCATCTGGGGCAACAAATAGAGCCTGGTAAGGCTAGAAGATGGGAGTGAGGACATTACCGAGCCTGCTGCCTGAGGCCCTGGAGGACAGCTAGACACTCTGCACCCCTGGAGCTACCTTCTCATTTCTTTCTCCTTCTTTTCATTCCCATCTCATTCCCAAGGCCTTAGTGACCCTCTTTACTTCCCCCAAGTTCCTGTCCTGTCAGGCCTGTTGAAACCTCAGGCTCCCTAGTCCTTCAGCAAAAAAAAAAAAAAAAATGTTCTCAATGTTCCCTTTTCTGCACTAAGGCCAACCTGACCTTCCAACCTGTGAGTGTTCGTGTCTGCTTTGAGAGGCCTAACTTGATCCCCTCTCCTGTGGAAGTCAGCCCCAAGGTGTCCCAGCACTGCACGAAAAACCAGTATTGGCTGGTGGTCAGGCTGTGCCCAGCCAGTGTAGTGCCAGTCCTAGGACTACCAGATCCCTAGTAAATCCTAAACCACATTTGCTGTGTCTTGTCTTATTCCCTCCTGGCTCCCAGACCATCTAACTGGCACTACTACTTCCAAGGACTGACTGGAGACCCTGGCAGTAGCTGGGTTCCTCGGGATTCTGGTGGCTGTAGTAAGGGGCTTGAGGCTTCCTGCTCCCACTTCTGACACCCATAGAGCAGGAAGCCCCACACAGCGTTTCGTAGGAAGGATGCCCCTTTCTGTGTCTGGATCTCTCAGTCACTGATCCAGCCTGACTGGGTCCTTTCCATGGTTATACAAAACTGTGTGTCTCAGGGCATAGGGACCCAGAGGGGGTGGGGAGCCGGGAGAGAAAACCTGGATGCCTTTTGTCTTCTCTGTCACATCTGTTAGGTCTCCAGGATCCATCTTTCTGGTTTTTCCCAGATGCCTTCAAGAGGCCCTCTCTGGGCTTGCTGCACAGCCGTCATGGGGGTATTACCCTGCTTTCTGGGTACCTACCTGTGAGAGACAGTTCTTTCTTTTAATGAATTTTTTGAGTCAGCGTCTCACTGTATCACCCAATCTTGGAGTGCAGTAGCACACTCATGGCCGCTGCAGCCTCAAATTGCTGGGCTCAGGCGATCCTTCAGTCTCAGCCTTCCAAGTAGGTGAAACTACAGGCATACTACCATGCCTGACTAATTTTTAAATTTATTATAGAGACGAGGTCTTGCCAAGTTGCCCAGGCTGGTCTCCAACCCCTGGACTAAGGCAATCCTTTCACCTCTGCCTCACAACGTGCTGAGATTACAAGGGTGAGCTATTTAATGCCTGGTGAGATAAATTTCTTTAGTCCTTCCATAACATCAAATGTCTGTATCCTGGTATGTTCTTACTACATTCGCTGGGTATAGAATTCTAGAATAAAGACCTTAAGTCCTCTGATGGATTTACTTACTCTTTTCCAGAATTTAGCATTTCTGGTGAGCGGGGATGCCAGTGTGTCTGCATCCCTTTGCTTTTGAACTTACAAACTTTTTTTCTTTCTTATTCTGAGGTCTTTAAGTCCAAAGCCCATGTGGGGATCTACAGGCAGGTCTTGTCCTGGTTTATATCCAGGAACATTCTAGCATAGGCTTCCTTTGTCCTGATCCAACAGTACCCATTTCTTCATCTGCATTGCATCCTCTTCAGTGATTTTTTTCTTTTTGAGTTGGGCTCTCACTCTGTTGCCCAGGCTGGAGTACAGTGGCTTGCTCACAGCCACCACAGCCCCAACCTGCTGGGCTCACGCGATCCTTCCACCTCAGCCTTCCAAGTAGTTGGAGCTACAGGCAGGTGCCACCATGCCCGACTAATATTTTGATTTATTGTAGAGATGAGGTCTCACCAGGTTGCCCAGGCTGGTCTCAAACCCCTGGGCTCAGATAATCCTTCCTCTTTCACTTCCCAAAGTGCTGGGATTACAGGTGTGAGCCACTGCACCCAGCTTTCTTCAGTGATTTTGAATTGCATTCTGGAGTGAGCTGCTTCAGGGAAAGTTTCTCATAGCTCAGCATTTCTCAAACTATTTCACCAGAAATAGATGGCTTGTGGGTTAGGTATTCAGGCAAGACTCAGCCAAATAATTTGCAATACACATTATTGTAGCAAATTTATCTTATCTGAATGCACAATGCATTAAAAAAATGCGTCCAAATTTGAACATATATTTACCAAAAGTGAATATACAAATGGCCAGTAAGCATATGGAAAGTTAGGTAGCAGAGAAGTTACAGACACCAGAAGAAACTCCCTTATAATACTAGAATGTCTAATATTAAAAGGACTAACAGGACCAGGTGCAGTGGTTCCTGTCTGTAATCCTAGCACTTTGGGAGGCCAAGGCGGGAGCAGTGCTTGAGCTCAGGTGCTGGAGACCAGCCTGGGCAGCACAGAGGGACCTCGAATCTACAAAATTTTTTTAAAAACTAGTTAGGTGTGCGATGTGCCTATAGTTCCAGGTACACAGAAGGCTGAGGCAGAAGGATTGCCTAAGTCCAGGAGGTTGGGGATGCAGTGAGCCATGATTGTGCCTGGGTAACAGAGTGAGGCTCTGACTCAAAAGAACTGATAACTGCTTTTGAATTTATGGAGTACCCCAAACTCTAATACATTGCTGCTTGAGAACACTTTGGCATACTGGCAGTACTGACTAGAGCAAAACATATATTGTCCTGAGACCCAGAAATCCCACCCAACAGGACTAAGTGCTGATGTATTCCAAGAGTTATGTATGATGGTATTGATAGCTGTTTTATTTTAAGTAGGTAGTACATGACAGCAATCAAATTCCATGAATAAAACAGCAGTCAAATAAAATGTGGTTTATTAATATAATTTCTTTTTTTTTTTTTTGAGTTGGAGTCTCACTCTGTCACCCAGGCTGGGGTGCTGTGGCATGCTCACGCCCACCCCAGCATCGATCTGCTGTGCTCCGGCGATCCTTCCGCCTCAACCTTCCAAGGAGCTGGAACTAAAGACGTGCATTACCACGTCTGGTTAATTTTTTGATGTATTTGTAGAGACGAAGTCTCGCCAAGTTGCCCAGGCTGGTCTTGAGCCTGTGGGCTCAGGAAATCCACTTACCTCGGCCTCCCAAAGTTCTGGGATTACAGGCTGAGCCACTGAGTTCAACCTATAATTCTATATTTTTTTTTTTTTTTTGAGTTGGAGTCTCACTCTGTCGCCCAGACTGGAGTGCAGTGGCTGCTCCTGGCCACCACAGCCTCGACCTGCTGGTCTCTGGCGATCCTTCCGCCTCAGCCTTCCACGTAACCGGAATTACAGGCATGCACTACCACGCCCGGCTGGTTTTTTGATTTATTGTAGAGATGAGGTCTCGCTGCCCAGGCGGGTCTTGAACCCGCGGGCTCAGGCAATCCACTCACCTCAGCCTCCCAAAGGTGCGGGATAACAGGCTGAGCCACTGAGCCCGGCTATAATTCCATTTTTTAAGATGGAATACTATACTACAATGAAAATAAGTGTACCGAAACTACATGTAACAGCATGGATAAACTTCACAGACATGTTGTTGAGAAAAGGATCCGACAGAAAAAGCACATAGTATATTATTCAATTTACGTGAAAATTAAGAACAAGGCTAAGGACTCCATGGTGCTGGAGGTCAGATGAATGGTGACCTTGGCTGGATGTGGAAAGTGGTTCACTGATGGAACCTGGTAGAGTATGGGGGATGTTCTGTCTTGACCTGGATGGTGATCACATGAGTGAATACATGTAGAAAAGCCAGAGAGGTGTACGCTTAAGAGCTGTGTACTTCACTGCATATGTTACATTTCAAAGAAAAGCATGCATTGATGATATGTCCTGAGTTATCTGTGTGCTTGTTTTGTCTGCTTTCTCCCATAGGATATGAATGCCATGGAGGCATGTGTTTTTCTGTCTTCTTGTTCACTGATGTTCCAGGTGTTGGTGTAACACCTAGAATGATCCCTGAACATAATAGATGCTCAATGAATAGTTGTTAAGCAAATGATATTCTAACTTCAGTGGTGTCACTTCAAATTCTCCTCTGATTTTTATTCATTCCTACTTCTTGGGTACATAAGTTTGCTGTGTTCACACACTCTTAGGTTCTGCAGTAACATTTCACTAAATATTTGTACCTGCTGGAAGTTCACATGTGTGTACATCCAATATTTAATGGCTATCTAGATTTATTTCTTGTAGCTAAATTACGGTTTGCTTAGTCGTTCTTACGCTATCGGGTGGATGTTCTAATCTATTTATCTTTTTGATGGCAGGAACATTACCTTTGAACTAATTGTTTCCCCGGCTTTGATTATTTTGTTTGGGTAGATCCCCAAAGCAGATACTACGAGGCAAAGGGTAAGAGTGGCTTTATGCTGTTATAACAGATTAATTGATTACTCAGTAGGGAGAATAATTTAATAGGGATGCTGCCAGCAACACACATGGACCTTCCTGCACTACCTGAGGCACTTTTGGGGTCACAGTCTCATCTTATGAAACTTTTATAGGTGTATAAAAATACCTTGATGTTTTATCCCTTTACCTTTGTAAAAAATTGTTTGTGCATGTTTTTGCCTGACAAATCAGTGTCTATAAATGTCCCTGTGTGTGTATTTCCCTGTGAAAAACTTTCTATTTCCTACTACCTATGGCTTGATCAATTTGACTTTGGCACTTCAAACACAGAGACCAAAGTCTTTGCTCTGGCCCTTCCCCTGGGGTCGCTCCCATCACACTGATATTGTTCCTGTGTCCACATGGGTATCTGGGAGTGTAATATCTGTGAGGAATTTTTGGGTTGGGGGACCTGGTCTTCCAGTGATAGGTGCTAAGTTGAAGGCATCACCTTTTGTACTGACTCGCGGCCAGCCTGAGCCTCCCAGGGCCTGCGGGCACTGGGCAGGCAAGAGGCAAAAGCTGACGCCGGAGGGGAGGGAGAAGGACTTTGCTCTTTCAGGATCTGGCCTGTGACCCAAGGGCACAACCAAGTCCCCATGGATCTAGCAGGGGTGTGGATGGAGGTGGGGCTGGGGAAGCAGGTAAGCCGGAGCCCTGCCTTGGGCTTCTGGGCATCCAGACCTCGCTCAACAGAAACCTCTGGCCTGGGAGCCTGGGAAGCTGGGGTGGAGTTCTCTCCTTCCAGCCGGAAGGGAGCAACTGGCTCCTGCACTCCGGTGTCTTGGGCCCATTTCCTCACCGCGTAGAGGTGAAGACATTTAAAACCGGCCGGCTGAGGGCCTAGGGGACGGGCGCTATCTCTAGGCCCCGACCAAAGCCCCACCCCTGCCCTCCCAGGAACCTGCAGTGAGTCACCGGCCAGTCTCCCTGAGTCCTGGCCGCTGCGTCTTGAGCACCAACACCATGCCGATGATACTGGGGTACTGGGACATCCGCGGGGTGAGTGAGGGTGTAAGGGCTCCGGACACTACACAACAAGGGGCTAAGGGGTGGAGATGTGTTAAGCAGGGGCACGGATACTAGAGCTGGTTCCTCTTCAGGGCAAGCTGGAACACAGAGCAAACTGTAACACAAGCTGTCAGGGCAAGCTGGAACACAAGCTGTCACTCCCTGTGCCTGCCGGTGTGTGTGTGTGTGTGTGTGTGTGTGTGTGTGTGTGTGTGTGTGTGTGTGTGTGTGTGTGTGTTGCTGTGGTGTAGAGTAGGGGCTCACCTGGAGCAGATAAAGTCACACCTCTCTGCCCTGTGCCTTGGCGGTCTCTCCCAGCTGGCCCACGCCATCCGCCTGCTCCTGGAATACACAGACTCAAGCTATGAGGAAAAGTTGTACTCCGTGGGGGATGGTAAGGGCACCCTCTTGTCCTGACCCCTACCCTCTCCTGCTGAGTTGGTCCCAAGCAACCCCTGTGTGGCCACCCTTTGCTACCTCTGCAGGCCTCCACCTGCTGGGGCTGCAGTCAATCCATCCCTAGACCCCTTGGAGGGTGCAGGCTGGCCTTCCAAGGCAGGTCGCTGGGAGGAGATTTCTGGGCCTCCTTGCATAGATAATTGAGATGGATTCCACCTTAAGGCCTGCCTAAACCTTTGTGAGTCTTAGTCATGTAGGGTCCAGAGTCCTTACAAAGAATCTTCCCCCACCAGATTCTAGATCTACCTGACTCCGGGGTCTTGCCACTGAGTTCTTGGGAGGGTCCCAGGAAGGAGGGTGGGACTCTGGGAGGCTTGTTTTTACCCCCTTTCTCCACCACAGCTCCCGACTATGACAGAAGCCAATGGCTGAATGAAAAATTCAAGCTGGGCCTGGACTTTCCCAATGTAGGTGCAGGGGAGGGGGCGGTTTTGGGGAAAGCCAAGGAGTCTCTGACTGCATGTCCTGTCCCCAACCTAGAGGTTGAGGGTCAGGTCCTTCTGCCTTCTACTCTCATGCCTGTTCTCTACACTGCCTTTCCATGACATTCCATGTCCCATTTATCTACTACTTTTATCTACTACTGTTGAGTATTCTTACTTAGGGCCCAGCACGGGCAGGTACAGTGAGTGCCATCACCTGTGCCCTAGCCTAAGGCCTGGTGGCCCGGCTGACCTTACTGCTTGCCCATCAGCTGCCCTACTTAATCGACGGGGCTCACAAGCTCACCCAGAGCAACGCCATCCTGCGCTACATTGCCCGCAAGCACAACATGTGTGAGTGGGGCTGGCTGTGGGTGAGGGGACGGTGGCTTTCCCCTGGGCTTGGCTGGAAGGGGAGGCTGAGCGCAAGTCTCTGTTGTGTGTGTGGCAGGTGGGGAGACAGAAGAGGAGAAGATTCGAGTGGACATGTTGACCAACCAGCTGTGGGACACTTTCGTCCAGCTGGCCAGACTCTGTTATAATCCGGACTTGGTGAGTCCTACCTTTCCTCTCCAGCCCGGTTCCTGGTAGCATTTGGGTCAGGAGTCAGGAGTGTGACGTTCCCACCTAACTGGTCCTCTTTCCATCTGAACTTCTTGCACTACTAATCCTCCAAACTATTTCTTATGACGCCACCTGAGTGACCCTCAAACCCCAAAGTGGCGTCAAAATAAAACCTCTACCTCACTCTTCCCACCGATCTTATCACAGAGTCCAGACTTCCCAGAGTGGAAATTCGCTTTCTAGACCATAGTATTTGCTTCCAGAATCTGCTCCATCTCTGATGCCTGACCTCTGCTGTGGGCCACCTCCCCCAGGTGTCTGAAGACAGACACTCAAACCATGAGGAAAGCAAGTACAGAGGAATGTAGTAGCACCCTCATATTCTGGCTTCACCACTTTTTTCCAAGTGTGGTCTTGACACGCACAGGGATCAATGCCTTTTCCTACCAGGAGGGTCAGGGGACTCCCGAAAGGCCTTAGTTTCTCTCCTTCCTCCATTTCCACCTGAAATTCTTCTCATCGTTTCTGGAATCCACGCAAATGTCTGAGGTGGTGACAGTTGTTTTCTGCCTCAGGAGAAACTGAAGCCAGAGTATCTGGAGGGACTCCCTGAGACAATGAAGCTCTACTCACAGTTCCTGGGGAAGCAGCCATGGTTTGCAGGGGACAAGGTAAAGGGGGAGTGCCTTGGGGACTGTGGGTTGCTATACTTCCTGTGTTATGGAAGGTCCTGTCCACTTACCTTTGACCTTGTGCAGATTACCTTTGTGGATTTCATCGCTTATGATGTCCTTGAGAAGATCCGCATGTTTGAGCCCACATGCCTGGATGCGTTCCCAAACCTGAAGGACTTCATATCCCGTTTTGAGGTGATGCCTCTGATCTTCCTTGCTCTTGGATGTTTCTTGATCATTTTCCCTTCTCCGTGATGCTTTCCCGGTTCTGGAAAACCAACCTGGGAAATTTGGCAAGACCCTGTCTCTATATTAAACCAAAAAAATTAGCTGAGTGTAGTGGGGGATGCCTATACTTCCAGATTTTTGTAAGACTGAAGCAGAAGGATTGCCTGAGCCCGGCATGTTGATGCTGCAGTGCCCATAACACTGCAACTGCACTCCAGCCAAGATTGCACAGTAAGACTCCAATTCTGGAGCAAAAATGAAGACCAATTTGCCTTTATTGAACACTGTATTTATGCTAGGGCCTCTGCTCAGCATATTACATCTCATGTGTCCAATTTAATCCTTACAACATTCCTATAGGTTGATTGAATGATCTTTCCCATATTACAGATAAGGAAACTGAGAATGAGCGGGTCAGTCATTCGTTCAAGTTTCCAGAGCCAGACGAGGTTGTACTGTGCTCCCTGTCAGCCTCTGGATCTATGGGGAGCAGTTGGGGGTCTCCCTTTTTTGGTTTCAAAAGGAAAGTCCTCAGGCCTTGTCCAGCCTGGGTTTCACGACCCAGGACACTATGGAAGAGGCAGAACATTTTAGTAGCGTGTGTGTGTAGCTGACATTAGTTCACAAGGTAGGGTTGATATCGAGTAACTAAGACACACAGAATTTATACCCAATCTCCAGAAATGCTTTGCCCCAATCACATATCTATCTGGGAAAGTGCTGATGTCCCAGGGTGTGGTAGGAGCCCGATTTGCATATGTGTGTGACTGTCCTCGCTGAAGGAGCTTGACTTGAAGTGTTTTGTGGCTGTGGTGGAGTGGGTTTGTTCCGTGCTTCTCTTCCTCTCCTTTTTTTTTTCCTGAATTTGAGCTGTGCTCCAAGTACCCATGACCTCACCTCACAGCTAATCCTGTGTCACCCATAGTCATCGTGTTTGATAGCAGCAATCTCTCCTTTAGTCCAGATGTGGGGATTTGAAGGGTGAGTCCTCCAGGTGTTTGAGCCTAGAATCTCTATCTTTCTCACTTCTTCCAAGGGATCTGCTTTCTCAGCTGGTTTTTTTTTATCATCTCTGGTTCTGGTCCAGGCTGAATGGACTTAGGATTATGTAAGAGGTATGGGGGAGGGGTGAGCTGAGGGCTGCAGCCTGTGGCCTGCCTGGGCCTGGCCCTTTGGGCACAGGCAGCCTAGGTCTCTTTGGAACTATAGATGTTTTCTGGACACTTTGTCCTGGTAAGATCACACACAACACACCTGGTGTCATATCACCTGGTCCCCCGCAGCAGGGCTGGAGGTGAGGTAGGTTGGGGTCCAGTGAGATGGGACTCAGGTACCCGGTAGAGAACTTTGGACTTTATAGTTTAAGGGTTAATGGGTAGAGCCTGGGCCAGCCTCTCTTTTGCAGGTTCGCTGGCCCCTGCACGGTCATCCAGGTTTTGCTAAGTCATTGGATGAGATCTGGACTCTCTTCCAGGCTGCACGGGCATGTTCTGAGTCTCCGGGTCCTGCTAGAGGTCCCTCCTCTGTGTGCAAAACTAGGCAAGCCAGAAGCCTCCCCGTGACAAAGGAGAATATTGTGCAGACAGAGAGTGACAGGGCCTTCTGTGTGTCTGAGGGAGAGGGGGAGAATTTGGCAGAAAGAACCACAACTGGAGAGAGAGAGAGAGAGAGCCAGGCTGCATTCCAGCCCTGGCCCACTTACTAGCTTCGTGAGTGTGAGGAAGTTGCTGAACTTGTGTGTGCCTCAGTTTTTCTTGTGAGAAATGGTGATTGTAGAACTGATTTTGTGGGGTAGTTGGGTGGGTTTCTTAAGCCTGTGTTGGATTCAGAGCACCAAACACATGTGGAGCCTCCATCAGTGATAGCTCTCATTCAGGCATGACATTCATTAAGGGACATTGGGAGAGCTAACTCAGCAGAGCTGGGGACCCCAAGAGTCTGTGATGCTGCAACGCTTGTGCCCATATTGTAAAGCTGTTTGTTGGAATGCCTGCAGTGGGGCCACTGGGCCCCTGTCGGCAGCAGACCCTGAGCTCTGGCTTCCTTTCTCCCTTCTCAGGGCTTAAAGTAGATCTCTGCCTACATGAAGTCCAGCCGCTTCCTCCCAACACCTTTGTTCTTAAAGATGGCCATCTGGGGAAATAAGTAGGACCTGGTAAGGCTGGAAGACGGGGGTGAGGACAATACCGAGCCTGCTGCCTGGGCCCTGGAGGACAGTGGACTCTCTGCATCCCTGGAACTACTTTCTCGATCCTTCCTCCTTTTCATTCCCTTCTCAGACCCGGGCCGTAGTGACTTTCTTTACTTCCCCCCAAGCTCCTGTCCTGTCCAGGCCTATTCAAGCCTCAGTCTCCCCAGTTCCTTCGGCAAAAGGAATGTCCTCAATGTTCCCTCTCTTGCACGAAGGCCAGACTTACCTTCCTACCTGTGAGTGGTTGTGTTTGCTTTGAGGAGCCCAACAGATCCCCTCTCGTGTGGAGGTCAACCTTCAGCTATCCCAGCACTGCATGAAAGACCAGTGTCGATTGGCGGGCAGGCCGTGCTTCTTCAACTTGTTACTGGCCCTGCGACTGCCTAATCCCCAGTAAAGCCTAATCCACACTTGCTGTGTGTCTTGTGTTGTTCTCTTCCGAGTCCCAGACCACCCAACCGTCACTGCTACTTCCAAGGACTGACTGGCGACCCTGGCGGTGGCTGGGTTCCTAGGGATTCTGGTGGCTAAAGTAAGGGGATTGAAACTTCTTGCTCCCTCTTCTGACATCCGTAGAGCAGGGAGTCACACGAAGCATTCTCTGGGAAGGATGCCATTTTCTGGGCCTGGATCTTTCAATCATTGATCCAACTTGATTGGGTCCTTTCCATGGTTATGCAGAGCTGTGTGTCTCAGGGAGTAGGGACACAGAGGTGGTGGAAACCCAGCAGAGAGAACCAGGATCCCTTTTGCCTTCCACACTGTATGGCTCTGTCACACTGTGTGGCTCTGTTAGGTCTCCAGGACCCATCTCTCTGGTTTTTCTCAGATGGCTTCAAGGCGCTCTCTCTGGGCTTGCTGCACAGCTGTCATGGGGCCCTCTTTTTGTGTTTACTATGGTTTATTCCTCCACCTCCTGGGTACCTGTGAGATACATTTCTTTAGTTCTTCTGTGACATAAAATGTCTTTAGCCTGGGTGTTTACTTACTTACTACACTGGCTGGGTGTAGAATTCTAGGATGAAGACCTTCAGACCTCTGAGGAATTTACTCCTTCCTAGAATTGAGCATTTCTGATGAGAAGGGGATGTCAGTGTGTCTGCATCCTCTTTTTTTTTTGTCTTTGTCATTCTGAGGTCTTTAAGTCCAAAGCCCATGACAGGATTTGGAGTCAGGTCTGTTTCTAATTTACACCCTTCCAGAACATTCTAGCATAGGCTTCCTCCATCCTGCTCCAACAATCCCCATTTTTTCATCTGCATTGCATCCTCCTCCATAATTTTAAGTTGCTTCTTCAGAGGAAAGTTCTTGTAGCATGGCAGTCCCCAAACTGTGTTACCAGAAGTAGTTTTGTGGGTCAGGTATTCAGGGAAGGCTCAGCTGGGAGAAATTACTGCAAATCAACAAAGGTCTCTTACCTGAACATGCAATCCATTGAAAAATGGGTCCAAACTTGAACAGTCATTTCCCAAACAGGAATATCTAAATGACCAATAGCCCATGTAAAAGTGCTAAACGTTATTAGATGGCACAAAACTTATAGACCCCAGAAGAAATGACTATAAACCCACTAGAATGCCTAACATTGGAAGGACTGAGAATTGCTATGTAATTTATGGAGTACCAGGAACTCTCATACTCTGCTGATGTGAGAACACTTTGAAATACTGGCAGTTCCCTCTCTTGCACTAAGATCAAACTTACCTTCCTACCTGTGAGTGGTTGTGTTTGCTTTGAGGAGCCCAACAGATCCCCTCTCCTGTGGAGGTCAACCTTCAGCTATCCCAGCACTGCATGAAAGACCAGTGTCGATTGGCGGGCAGACCGTGCTTCCTCAGCATGTTGCAAAACATACATTGGCCTTTGACTCAGAAATCCCACCCGATAGGAGTGAATTCTGATGTGTTCCAAGAGTCACGTACAATGATGTTGAAAGCAGTTTTATTTTAAGTAGGCGAGATTGGTGTGTTCCCATACTCTTAGGTTCTGCTGTTTTCCCACTGCAAAATTTCACTTAATATTTGTTCCCATTGGCAGTTCACATGCATCCACATCTCATATTTAGAGCCTATCTAGCATGGTTTCTTGTGGACAAATTATAGTTTGTTTAGTCATCCTTACTATTGGGTATGCAGATTTTTCTTATCTAATTATCTTTCTAATGACTGTATCAGTACCTTTAACATAATTGCTTCCCCCTATTTTGTTTGTGTAGATCCCCAAAACAGACACTACAAGGTGAAGGGTAAGGGTGGCTTTATGGTCTCGCCAGGCATCCTTGTGTGAGTGACATCGTCTTTAAACCCTGCGTGGCAATCCCTGGTGCACCGCCGTGATGCCCAGGGAAGACAGGGCGACCTGGAAGTCCAACTACTTCCTTAAGATCATCCAACTTTTGGATGACTACCCAAAATGCTTCACTGTGGGAGCAGACAATGTGAGCTCCGAGCAGATGCAGCAGATCCGCATGTCCCTCCGAGGGAAGGCTGTGGTGCTGATGGCCAAGAACACCATGATGCACACGGCCATCCGAGGGCATCTGGAAAACAACCCAGCTCTGGAGAAACTGTTCCCTCATATCTGGGGGAATGTAGGCTTCGTGTTCACCAAGGAGGACCTCACTGAGATCTGGGACATGCTGCTGGCCAACAAGTTGCCAGCTGCTGCGCGTGCTGGTGCCATTGTCCCATATGAAGTCACTGTACCAGCCCAGAACACTGGTCTGGGGCCTGAGAAGACTGCCTTCTTCCAGGCTTTAGGTATCACCACTAAAATCTCCAGAGGCACCATTGAAATCCTGAGTGATGTGCAGTTGATTAAGACTGGAGACAAGCTGGGCTCTGTGGCTCAGCCTGTAATCCTGCGCCTTTGTGAGGCTGAGGTGAGTGGAATGCCTGAGTCTGCGGGTTCAAGACCCGCCTGGGCAACTTGGCGAGACCTCATCTCTACAATAAATCAGAAATGAGCCAGGCGTGGTAGCACATGCCTGTAGTTCTAGCTACTCGGAAGGCTGAGGCGGAAGGATCGCCGGAGCCCAGCAGGTCGAGGCTGCGGTGGCTGGGAGCGGCCACTGCACTCCAGTCTGGGCGACAGAGTGAGACTCAAACTCAAAAAAAAAAAAAAAAAGACGGGAGACAAAGTGGGAGCCAGTGAAGCCACACTGCTGAATATGCCGAACATCTTCCCGTTCTCCTTTGGGCTGATCATCCAGCAGGTGTTCAACGACCATGGCAGCATCTACAACCCTGAAGTACCTGACATCACAGAGGAAACTCTGCACTCTCGCTTCCTGGAGGGTGTCCGCAATGTTGCCAGTGTTTGTCTGCAGATTGGTTATTCAACTGTTGCATCAGTACCCCATTCTATTATCAGTGGGTACAAACGAGTCCGGCTTTGTCTGTGGAGACTGAATACACCTCCCACTTGCCAAAAAGGTCAAGGCCTTCTTGTCGGATCCATCTGCCTTTGTGGCTGCTGCCCCTGCCGCCCCTGCCGCCCCTGCAGCTCCGGCCAAGGTTAAAGCCAAGGAAGAGTCGGAGGAGTCGGAGGAGTCGGAGGAGGATATGGGATTTGGTCTCTTTGACTAATCAGCAGAAAGCAACCAACTCAGCCAGTTTTATTTGCAAAACAAGGAAATAAAGGCTACTTCTCTTAAAAAAAAAAGAGTGGCTTTATGCTGTTATAACAGATCATTTGCTTACCCAGCAGAGAGGATAATTGAATAAGGGTGCTGACAGCAAGACACGTGGACCTTTTTGTACTACTTCAGGCACTTGTTCTATCACAATTTCATCTTATGATGCTTTTATAGACCTATAACAATACCTTGATGTTTTCTACATTTGTAAAAAATTGTGCATTTTTTTGCCTGATGAATCAGTGTCTGTGAATGTCCCTGTGTGTGTATTTCCCTGTGAAAAACTCTATTCCCACTGTCTACCCATGGCTTGGCCAATTTTGATAATGTCTTAACCTTGGCACTAGTGATGTTTGGGACAACATATTCCCTGTGATGAGGTGTCTCCTGTACATTGCAGGATGCTTGGCAGCATACCTAGCCTCTACCCACTAGAGGCCAGTAGCACTTCCCAGTTGTGACAATTAACAGTCTCTGGACACAGCTAAATGTCTCCTGAGGAGCAAAACCGCATCCACTTGAAGACTAACAGCATAGCAAAGGGAGGGTAGCATTAAAAAACAATGAAATAAAATAGAAAAGGGCTGGGTAGGGTCCTCATTCCTGAAGTCTCAGCTACTCAGGAGGCTGAGGAGGGAGGCTCACTTGAGCTCAGGAGTTAGACCCTGCAGTGAGCTAGGATTGAGCCATTGCATTCCAGCCTGGTGACAGAATGAGACCTGTACTCTAAAAAAAATGATGATAATAAAATATAATAGGATAGGATTTAAAAAACCCAAATGTCAACCATAGTAAAGTCTGGTTTAATGAAACTTTTATGCAGTTAATAATACACATATTTATGTGTTCTGGATCATGTGATAATTAAAAAAAAACTTTTTGTATTGACATAGCATCAGACTTTCAGAAAATTTGCAGAAAGAGCACAAGAATTCCAATATACCCCAGATATTAATTTTTCCATGACAGTAACAGTGATTTATTGCCTGTGTTGCCCTTTCCACAGTGGGCCACTCCTGCCATACTTTGTGCTTTATGACAATTTGCATAATACATTCATTTTTGAAAAGTTATCCTGAGAATTTCTGAAGATGAAAAGTCTTTAAAAATTATTGTTTTATTATTATGTAATCATCGCTTCATTTAGAATCTCTGTGTTTTTTTCTGTCATCAACTTGATTTTATCTTTATTTCTTTTTTTTTTTTTTTCGAGTTGGAGTCTCACTCTGTTACCCGACTGGAGTGCATTGGCCACTCCCGGCCACCGCAGCCTCGACCTGCTGGGCTCTGGCGATCCTTCTGCCTCAGCCTTCCAAGTAGCTGGAACTACAGGTGTGCGCTACCACACCCAGCTAATTTATTTTTATTTTTATTTTTATTGTAGAGATGAGGTCTCCCCAAGTTGCCCAGGCGGGTCTCGAACCTGTGGGCTCAGGCAATCCACTCACCTCGGCCTCCCAAATTGCGGGATTACAGGCTGAACCACCGAGCCCGGCCTATCTTTATTTCTTTTAACAGGTTTTGGTATCCCCACTCTGTTGTAACATTAATTAACATTAACCTGAGACAAAAATGTTTCCCCAGTTTTAGAAGTCGCTTGTGTTGGTTTTGAAGTCTTTTCCTTAGTTCTGATTTGTATGAACCTATACCTGTATTTTTGTCTTTGCTGTGTAGCACTGCTATGTCAATGAGCTAATTTTTTAAAAGAATCAACTATTGGTGTAGCAAGCATTTTGACTAAAGTTGAAATACTTCACAGATCTTTCTTGTTTTCCACTTTATTTTTATCCTTAGCTTTTTTCCTATTCTACTGTCATTAAGTTTAGTTTGTTTTGCCTTTTCTTTAGTATTATAAGAACGTTGAAATCTTTTGTCTCATTTCCAATTTTGCTTTTTTTCAGATTTAAAAAAATATTTGTTATACTCTAGGTTTCTTAAGTTTTCCTATATAGCATTGAAGAGACTTTAAAAAGATTTTCATGAAGTAGGACACATTTCAATTTATCTGTCTGTATTTGTTTCTAACAAATTTTTTTCAAGGTCATTTTCTGTAGAATTTTTCTTAATTTGCCTTGAGAGTGTCAGAATGCTGGTAGAAAAAACTGGACTGCATTATGGAATCAGTCCAGGGCTCACATAATAGACCTTTGGTTAAATTTGATCTAATAAATTTTAATTATCCCACAAAGTGTTCTTTTAAAAATTAGAACTTATTCACCTTTGCCGTCATGAGAGAGCATGTATAAATCCAGAACATGCTTCTTTCACCCACTCAGCATCTCTCCCTGTCCACTGCTCTCAGTGTAGAAAAACAGTAAGATGTACAGCCTCAGTGGGTGTCTCCAAGCTCCCCAACTTGGCAGAGAGCTGCAGACACCTGACCTCCATGACCTAATAGGGATGTAATGAGGTCTACCTCCTCATCTCCCTAATTCACCCTCTATCTTGGTTTCAAACCTCTAATATACTGGGTTCATTCCTTGCAATCCTAAGAAAGTGTTAGCTAATTTCCAAAGGAAATGTTACCTTCTTCAGTGCAACAACTTGCCCTGCTCAATTCATTTATTTTTTAAGGTCTTTCTTTAGTTATCACGTATTCATTTTCTCTTGTAGGATCCCTCCACAGCAGGACAGGGGGCTGGTCTCTCTGAGGACACGTTCCTCCACCCTCACACACAGTCCGAGTGTGACCACTGCCTTCATGGTCACTTGTCTGGGTCGATGTGTGGTTCATCTAGCTGACTGGCAAGACTGTTTTGGGGTGGACACATACCCTTCCCCTTCTTGTGGGGTCTGGTTCTTGGATTTAGATTCATATTATATCAAAATATTAATTGGCAAATTCACAGAATTCTTAGCAAGATGCCCACAGGGCTCTGACCCCAAGGGCCCCTGAAGGAAACACAGAGACCACATCTTCTTTGCTCTGGCCCTTTCCCTGGGGTCGCTCCCAACCCGCTGATACTGTTCCTATGCCCCCGTGGCGATGGGGATTGTAACGCCTCCGAGGAATTTTCGGGCAGGAGGGACCTGGTCTTCCAGTGATAGGTGCTGAGTGACACCCTCCGGTTGGGAGCCCCGCCTTGTGTCCTGACCCCGCCAGCCAGAGCCTCCCAGAGCCCGCGGGGTCGCGGCAGGAGAGAGGTGAAGGCTGAGCGAAACCAGGAGGGGAGAGTAAGGGAGAAGTGCTTTGGCCTTTTAGGACCTGGCCTGTGTCCCAAGGGTACAGTTACCCCTGGGGTTCTGGATGAGGGCGGGACTGGGGAAGTAGGCGAGCCTGAACCCTGCCTTGGATTTTGGGCGCCCAGACCTCGCTCCCTGAAACCTCCGGCCTGGCAGGCGGCGGAGCACCTCCCTCCTTCCCGCCAGTGGGGCGGAGGCGACTGGCTCCTGCCTTTCAATCTCTGCAAATCTTCTCCGACCAGGGGGAAGTGATATTGTTCACCAGTCGCCGGCAGAGGGCCTAGGGGCGGGCACTATCACCAGGCCCCGCCCAAAGCCCCGCCCCAGCCCTCCCAGGAACCGGGATAGAGTTGCAGGCAAGCCCCGCTGAGTCCTGGCCCCTGCATCCAGAGCAACTGCACCATGCCCGTGACACTGGGGTACTGGGACATCCGCGGGGTGAGCGAGGGTGTAAGAGATCCAGGCCCGACAAGGGGCTGGGGGTGGGGAAGGGCTGAGCAGCTGGGGCACGGGTTCTAGGGCTGGTTCCCCTTCAGGGCGAGGTGCCTGTCCCTCTCCAAGGGCCTGTGCCTGCGTGTGTCTGTGTAGGGGGTGGCGGGTGGGGGTGGGATGGGGGGTGGTGTGTGGGCGTGTGTGTGAGTGTTCGCGCTCGGTAACTGTTGAGTGGGAGTCATGAGCCTCCGACCTGGGCCTGGGCCGTCTCTCCCAGCTGGCCCACGCGATCCGCCTGCTCCTGGAATACACAGACTCAAGCTATGAGGAAAAGATGTACTCCATGGGGGATGGTAAGGTCACCTTCTTGTCTCAGCCTCTGCTCTCTTGTGCTGAGTTGGTCCCAAGCAACCCCTGTGTGGCCACCTGCTGCTGCCTCTGCAGACCTCCACCTGCTGGGGCTGCAGCCAGCCTCATCCCTAAACCACCTGGAGGGTCCAGGTTGGCCGTCCAAGGAAGGTCACTGGGAGGGGATTGCTGGGCCCCATATGGATAATTGGGATGTGTTCCCTCTAGGGCCTGCCTAAACCTTTGCCAGTCTCATCGTGTGGGGTCTAGAACTCTTCCAGGAATTCTTCTCCCCAACCTTGGAACACAAAACAGGGAGGGGATTCTAGATCCACCGGTCCCAGCGGTCTTGCCAGTGAGTTCTTGGGAGGGTCCCAGGAAGGAGGGTGGGACTCTGGGAGGTCTGTTTTCACCTCCTCTTTTCCACCACAGCTCCCGACTGTGACAGAAGCCAGTGGCTGAATGAAAAATTCATGCTGGGCCTGGACTTTCCCAATGTAGGTGCAGGGGCGGGAGCGGTTTTTGGGAAAGTCAAGGTGTCTCTAACTGCATGTCCTGTCCCCAGCCTAGAGGTTCTAGGTCAGGGGCCTTCTGCCTTCTACTCTCATGTCTGGTTGCTACACTGCCTTTCCATGACGTTCTATGTCCCAGCTCATTCACCTACTATTTTTGAGTATTCTTACTTAGGGCCTAGCATAGGCAGGTACTGTGAGTGCCAGATGTCACCTGTGCCGTGGCTTAAGGGAAGAGAGTGCTGGGGAACCTGGCGGCCAGAATGACTTTGCTGCTTGCCCATCAGCTACCCTACTTCATCGACGGGGCTCATAAGATCACCCAGAGCAACGCCATCCTGTGCTACCTTGCCCGCAAGCACAAGGTGTATGAGTGGGGCTGGCTGCGGTGGGGGGACAGTGGCCTTCTCCTGGACTTGGCTGGGAGGGGAGGCTGAAGACAAGTCTCTGTTGTGTGTGTGGCAGGTGGGGAGACAGAAGAGGAGAAGATTCGTGTGGACATGTTGGAGAACCAGGCTATGGACACCCGCATGCAGCTGGCTATGGTCAGCTACAGTCTGGATTTTGTGAGTCGACCTCCTCTGCCACAGACTGGGCCCGCAGGGTTTGGATTCGGCACCAGGACCCTTGCACTCCTGTCTATACTGGTCCTTTCTCCTTCCGACCTCCCCAGTGCTCCTCATCCTTGGAGTGGTTTCCTGTGCAGCCACCAGTTATTCTCATAACTCCAGTGTCTTGTCAATTAAGACTCTGAATCAATTCTCACCAATCTTAGGTACCCCAGGGTGGAAACTCAATTCCTAGATGGTGAAGCTTGTGTTCAGAATCCCCTCCATCCTCGGCCTCTGACCTCTGACACGGGTCATGTCTCCTGGCTGGTTCACACCCCCTGCTCAGTCCTGGAATACACAATTCAAACCATGAGCAAAACACATAAAAGATGGGGCAACGGAACAGCACCCACGTATTTGGAATTCTGCCTTACCCCGTTCCTCATGCTTCCCATAGACACCCAGAGGGATCAGCACATTTTAAAGATAAGCAGCTCAGGGTCAGCCAAAGGGCCTTGTTCCTCTTCCTCCTTCCATTCAGCTTCTCAAAATCTCCTTATCTTTCCAGAAACTACTCAAATGTCCATTCCAGTTCTCTGCCACCCACCAGATGGGCCTTGTGACCTGAGCTCTTTTAGTTCTTTGAAACTGTGATTCTGCCTGGTGTTGACTCCAGAGACTGCCAGGTTCTCAGGCGCTCCTGTGTCTGCCCATAGGAGGGGTGTGTGGAGATCAGCGGTGACAGATTCAGGGACAGCTTCATAATGAGCTCAGATAGGGCCTAGTACCCAGTAGGAGTCTAATAAGTGCTGATGTATGAAGTAGAAGCCTGGGCACTGACCCAGTCCCAGTTGCAGGGAAGATGGCAGCTGTTCCATGGCCAGCAGGGGCCCTGCACAGCCCTGGAAGGCCTGCCTCGGTGCAGGGAGCTTGGCTGAGATAGTGACAGTTGTTTTCCACTTTAGGAGAAACTAAACCAGAGTACCTGGAGGGACTCCCTGAAAAGATCAAGCTCTACTCACAGCTCCTGGGGAAGTGACCTTGGTTTGCAGGGGACAAGGTAAAGGGGGAGTGCCATGGGGACTGTGAGCTGTCATCCTTCCTGTGTTATGGATGATCTAGCCAACTTATTCTTGGCTTTGCAGATCACCTTTGTGGATTTCCTCGTATATGATGTCCTTGACCAGAACCGTATATTTGAGCCGAAGTGTCTGGATGCGTTTCCAAACCTGAAGGACTTCATGTCCCGCTTTGAGGTGATGCCGCTTATCCTCCTTGTTCTTGGCTGTTCCTCTTCCCTGCTCTGTGATGCGTTCCCAGTTGGAGCTAAAATGAAGAATTACAGGCATTTGTTGAACACTGTCATTATGCTCAGCCTGTTACATGTAGCCCGTCCAATTTAATTCTTACAACATTCCTACAGAATTAGAATTATCTTTCCCATTTTACCGAAAAGGAAGCTGAGAATGCATGGGAAGGTGATTTGCTGCAGTCCCAGAGCCGGCGAGGCTGTGCTGGCCTCCCTGTCGGCCTCTGGATCTATGGGCAGCAGTCAGGGCTCTCCCTGTTTGATGCCAAAAGGAAAGGCCTCAGGTCTTGTCAAGCCTGGGTTTCACCCAGGATACTATGGAAGTCATAGAACATTTCAGGTGTGTGTGCATGCAGCTGGCATTATAGATTGACACAAGGTAGGACTGATGTTGAGCTCCAAATACACAGGCTGACCCATAAGAGGGTTGTTTGGAGATCAGACAGACAGTATTCTTAGCTGATCTCCAGAGCGTTCTTTACCATTCGGACTCTCACTGGGGGCATTCCGAGACTCAGGGCTGTGGTTGGAGCTGCCTTGGGTACGTGTGTGGTTGCCCTGCTGAAGGACTTTGACTGGGAGTGTTCTAGGTGGGGCACGTTCCTTCCCTGTGTATCTTCCTCTCCTTCCCTCCAATATTCCAAGGCTGTGAGGTGGGGTCGATCATTGACTTTAGCTCGCATACGCTGATCTTCTCCTCTGCTGAGGCCCGTGTCAGGCAAAGTGGGAGATGGAAGGATGACCCCCGTCCTGGGGTGAGTGCAGTTAGGGAACTGTAGGCACCAGACTGCGGGGAGTGTGTGGTACCAGCTGGGGACAGGGAGCACAGCCAAGACCTCACCTCTCGACAATCACCTGACACATTCAGTCAACGTGTTTGATGGCAGCAATAGCTCCTTCAGTCCAGATGTGGAGGTTTGAGGCGTGAGTCCTACACGTGTCTGAGCCTGGAATCTGTTCTCCTTGCCCACTCCCCACAAGAGATCTGCTTTCTCAGCTAGTTCTCATCAGCTCTGGTTCTGGTCCAGGCTGAGTGGCCTTGGGGTTATGTAAGAGGAGGAGAAGGAGAGGGGTGAGCTGAGGGCTGCAACCTGTGGCCTGCCTGGGCCTGGCCCCCCTGTGGCCTGCCTGGGCCTGGCCCTTTGGGCACAGGCAACCTGGGTCTCTTTAGAACTGTAGATGTTTTCTGGATACTTTATTCTGGTGAGATCGCGCACAACACACCTGGGTGTCATATTGCCTGGTCCCCTGGGGATGAGGTATGTTGGGGCCTAGTGAGATGCGGCTCATGTACCAGGTGGAGAACTTTGGACTTTCTGCTTTCAGGGGAGTGATGGTTAGAGCTTGACCTGTCCTTTCTTTTGTGGGTTCGTCGCCCCTACACATGTTCATCATCGGGTGAGACCTGGTGTCTCTTCCAGGCTGCACAGGCTTGTTCTGAGCCCCTGGGTCCTGCTAGAGGTTCCTCCTCTGTATGCAAACCCAGGCAAGCCAGGCACCTCCCTGTGACAAAGGAGAATGTTTGTGCAGACAGGGAATGAAAGGACCTTCTGAGGGGGTGGAGAGAAGAGGGGAATTTGGCAAAAAGAGCCAGAACTGGAGAGAGACAGAGCCAGGCTGTATCCAGTCCTGACCCACTTCGTAGCTTTGTGAAATTGTGTGTGCCTCCGTTTTTCTTGTGAGAAATGGTGTAGAACTGATTTCCTGGGGTTGCTGGGTGGACTTTCTAATCCTGTATTGTAATTGCTCTTGGATCTAGAGCACCAAGCATTTGCAGAATCTCCATCAGTGTCAGTTTGATTCAGGTGTGGCGTTAGTCAAGGGACATCGGGTGAGTTAAGCCAGCAGATCTGAGAACCCTGAGAGACTGTGATGCTCCATCCCTTGAGCCCACGTGGAAAGGCAGCCATTTGGTTCCTGACCTGTGGTGCCTGCAGTGGGATTGCTCTGCCCCCATCGGCAGCAGACCCTGAGCTCTGGCTTCCTTTCTCCGTTCTCAGGGCTTAAAGACGATCTCTGCCTACATGAAGTCCAGCTGCTTCCTCCCAACGCCTCTGTACACAAAAGTGGCCATCTGGGGCAACAAGTAGAGCCTGGTAAGACCGGAAGATGGGAGTGAGGACACTACTGAGCCTGCTGTCTGGGGCCCCGGAGGACAACTGGACACTCTGTACCCAGGAGCTACCTTCTCGGTCCTTCCTCCTCCTCTTCATTTCCTTCTCATCCTCGAGGCTTTAGTGGTCCTCTTTACTTCCCTCAAACCTCTCTCCTGTCCAGATCCTTTAAAATCTCAGGCTTCCCAGTCCTTCAGCAACGTCCCTCTCAATGTTCCCTTTCCTGCCCTAAGGCACACCTGACTTTCTGACCTGTGAATGGTTGTGTCTGCTTTGAGGAGCCCAACTGGTCCCCTTTCCTGTGGAGGTCAACCCCGAGCTGTCCCAGCACTGCATGAAAGAGCCGTGTTGACTGTGGGCAGGCCCTGCTCCCTCAACATGTTGCCCGCCCTAGGACTGCCTGGTCCCCAGTAAAGTCTAAACCACTTTGCTGTGTGTCTTGTCTTATTCCCTCCTGACTCCCAGACCATCCAACTGTCACTGCTGCTTCCAAGGACTGACTGTGACCCTGGCATTGGCTGGGTTCCTGGAGATTCTGGTGGCTGAAGTAAGGGGCTTGAGACTTCTTGCTCCCACTTCTGACACCTATAGAGCAGGATGCCCCACAATGTGTTCTCTAGGAAGGACACTTTTTTGGGGCCTGGAGCGCTCAGTATTGGATCCAGCTTGACTGGGTCCTTTCCATGGTTATGCAGAGCTATGCATCTCAGGGAGTAGGGACACAGAGGTGGTGGAAACCCAGCAGAGAGAACCATAAGGACTTTTGCCTTCCATGTTGTATGACTCTGCCACATCTGTTGGGTCTCTAGGACCCATTGCTACAGTTTTTCTCAGATGACTTCAAGGCACCCTCTCTGTGCTTGCTGGGGTCCTCTTTTTGTGTTTACTCTGGTTTATTCCTTCACTTCCTGGGTACCCGTGGGATACATTTCTTTAGTCCTCCTATAATATAAAATGCCTTTAGCCTGGTGTTTACTTACTTACTACATTGTCTGGGTATAGAATTCTAGACATCTGATGGATTTATTCACTCCCTTCTAGAATCGAGCATTTCTGAAGAGAAGGGAATGCCAATGTGCCTATATCCTCTTGTTTTTTTGTTATTTTTTTCTTAGATTTTTTTTTTTTTGAGTTGGAGTCTCACTCTGTGTCACCCAGACTGGAGTGCAGTGGCCGCTCCTGGCCACTGCAGCCTCGACCTGCTGGACTCCAGCGATCCTTCCGTCTCAGCCTTCCAAGTAGCCGGAACTACAGGCACGCACTACCACATCCGGCTAATTTTTTGATTTATTATAGAGATGAGGTCTCGCCAAGTTGCCCAGGCAGGTCTCGAACCCACGGGCTCAGGGAATCCACTTACCTCAGCCTCCCAAAGCGCGGGATTACAGGCTGAGCCACCAAGCCCGGCTGATTTTTTTTTTTTTTTTTTGTCTTTGTCATTCTGAGGTCTCGAAGTCCAAAACCCATGAGAGGGTTTAGAGTCACGTCTGTTTCTTTTATTTTTTTATTTGGAGTCTCACTCCACCACCCAGGCTGGAGTGCAGTGGCATACTCATGGCCACCCTAGCTTTGACCTGCTGGACTCAGGTGATCCTTCCGCCTCAGCCTTCCAAGTAGCCAGAGCTACAGGCGTGTGCTACCATGCCTGGCTAATTTTTTTATTTATTGTAGAGATGTGGTCTTGCCAAGTTGCCCAGGCTGTTCTCGAACTCGTGGGCTCAGGCAATCCCCTCACCTCGGCCTCCCAAAGTGCTGAGATTACAGGCTTAAGCTACCATGCCCAGCCTAGGTCTGTTTTTAATTTACACCCTTCCAGAACATTCTAGCATAGGCTTCCTCCGTCCTGATTTAGCAATCCCCATTTCTTCATTTGCATTGAATCTTCCTCTATAATTTTAAATTGCTTCTTCAGAGAAAAATTCTTGTAGCTCAGGAGTCCTCAAACTGTGTTACCAGAAATAGTGACTTTGTGGTTCAGGTATTCAGGCAAGGCTCAGTTGGGAGAAATTATTGCAAATCAACAGATGTCTATTACCTGAACAAATAACCCATTAAAAAATGGGACCAAACTTGAACAGCCATTTACCAAAAGTGAATATACAAATGGTCAAATAACACATGAAAAGATGTTCAACATCATTGGATAGCAGAGAACTAATATACACCAGGAGAAACTACTATATATTCACCAGAATTCTTAACATTAAAAAGACTGGCAATTGCTGTTGAATATATCGAGTACCTGGAACTCTCATACACTGATGGTGTGAGAACACTCTGGCATACTGATAGTACCAACTAGAGCAAAACATATATTGACGTACACCCCAGAAATCCCACCCAGGAGGAAAAAGTGCTGATGTATTATAAGAATAATGTACAACGATGTTGAAAATAGCTTTATTTTTAAATAGACAACAAATGAAAGCAATCCAAATTCCATGAACAGAAGACTAGGCAAGTAAAATGTGATTTATTAATGTAATTCCGTTATTTTTAAAGTGGAATACTACACTACAATGAGAATAAATGTGCAAATGCCACTTGTAATGACATGAGTAAACCTCACAGACATAATGTTGAGCAAAAGAATCCCGACAGAAAAAGCATTTTGTTTGAGTTGTTGCCCAGAGCAGATACTACAAGGCAAAGGGTAGTATCACGCCTCATATGAATCATTCCATGTACATACCGATCAAGAACAAGACTGATGACTCCATGGTGCTGGAGATCAGCTGAATGGTCACCCCGGTTGGGTATGGAGAGCAGCTCATTGATGGGACCTGGTAGAGTGTGGGAAATGTCCCCTGTCTTGATGTGAGTGGTGATTACATAAGAATATATACGCGGAAGAAGTCAGAGATGTGGACACCTAAGGTGTGTAGGCTCTACTGCTTGTAAGTTCCACTTCAATGAAAACCACGCATTTAGGATGTCATAAATTATTTGTGTGTTAGTTTTGTCTGCTTTCTCCCTTAGGATGTCCATGCCATGAGGGCATGTATTTTTCTGTCTTCTTGTTCACTGGTGTTCCAGGTGTTTGCATAACACCTAGAACAGTCCCTGAACATGATAGGTGCTTGATGAATAATTATTAAGCAAATTATATTCGAACTAGTGGTGGCACTTCAAATTCTCTTTTGATTTTTATTCATGCCTACTTTTTTGGGTAGATGACATTGCACACTTTTAGGTTCCACAGTCTTTCCACTGTAACACTTCACTAAATATTTGTTCCTGTTGGCAGTTCACATGTGTGCACTTCTAATATTAATTGTAGATATCTAATATCTACAATATGATTTCTTGTAGATAAATTATAGTTTGCTTAGTTATCCTTAAGCTATTGGGCATGTAGATTGTTCTAATCTTTTTATCTTTTTGATGGCAGGAACATTACCTTTAAACTAATTGTTTCCCCTGCTTTGATTATTTTGTTTGGGTAGATCCCCAAAGCAGATACTACGAGGCAAAGGGTAAGAGTGGCTTTATGCTGTTGCAATAGATTATTTGATTGCTCAGCAGAGAGAATAATTTAATAAGGGTGCTGCCAGCAAGGCACGCGAACCTTTCTGCACTACTGTAGGCACTTGTGGGGTCATAGTTTCATCTTATGATACTTTTATAGGCTTATAAAAATACCTTGATATTTTCTACCTTACCTTTGTAAAAAATTGTGCATGTTTTTGCCTAATGAATCAGTGTCTACAAATGTCTCAGTGTGTGTATTTCTCTGTGAAAAACTGTCTATTTCCTGTCAGGGACTAAATAGTTAAAGCATGAAACTGTCTACCTAGAAAAGCAGAGTCCGGATAAGAATAGTATGTGTCTTACAAAGTACAGAAAATGCTGGCCAAGGACAAAACTAATATGAAATGTTGGCAGAACAGTCTGAGTCAGGGTATAGACACTTCTTGATAGAGGGGAAGTTTAATGTTGAAGATTGGGGAAGTTTGAATGCCTGATTGTATTGTGCTTGTATATAAACGTTGGAATAAAGAGAAACGGGGCCACTCGGGGACTAGCCCCGGTGCCCTCCCTTTGCAGCTAAAGGAGTCTTGTATTCCTTTTACGTCTCCACTCCCTCTTTCAGGTACCCCAATAACCCCGGCTGGTCCGGACAATTTCCCACTGTCTACTCGTGACTTGGTCAATTTGAGAATGTCTTAACCTTGGCACTAGTAGACATTTGGGACAGCATATTCTCTGTGGTGGGGTGCTATCCTGTGCATTGCAGGGTGCTTAGCAGCATAGCCAGTCTCTACCTCCTGGAGGTCAGTAACATTTCCCAGTTGTGACAGTTGACAAAGTCTCTGGACAAAGTCCCCTGAGGAGCAAAATTGCCTACACTTGAAGGTCACTAGCATAGTGAAGGGAGAGTAGCATTAAAAAATAATGAAATAGGCCAAGGTGAGGGGTTGCTTGAGCCCATGGGTTCAAGAACAGTCTGGACAACTTGGTGAGACCTCATTTCTATAATGAATCAAAAAATTAGCCGGGCGTGGTAGTGCACACCTGTAGTTCCAGCTACTTGGAAGGCTGAGGTGGAAGGATTGCCTGACCCCGGCAAGTGGATGCTGGGATAGCCATGAGTGCGCCATTGACTCCATCCTGGGCAACTCAAACAAAAGAAGAAATAAAATAGGAAAGAGCTGGGTAGGATCCTTATACCTGAAGTCTCAACTACTCAGGAGGCCATGGAGAGAGGATCACTTGAGTCCAGGAGTTAGACGCTACAGTGAGGTAGGATTGAGTCATTGCACTCCAGTTTGGTGACAGAATGATACCTTGACTCTAAAAAAAAAAAAAATTATAGGCCGGGCTTGGTGGCTCAATCTGTAATCCCAGCACTTTGGGAGGCCAAGGCGTGTGGATTGCCTGAGCCCGCGGGTTCGAGACCAGCCCGGGCAACTTGGCAAGACCACATCTCTACGATAAATAATAATAATTTAGCTGGGCGTGGTATTGTGCTACTTGGAAGGCTGAGGAGGAAGGATCGTTGGAGCCTAGTGGGTCAATGCTGCGGTGGCCGTGAGGGTGCCACTGCACTCCAGCCTGGGCGACGGAGTAAGACTCCAACTCAAAAAAAAAACCAAACTAAAAAACAGGATAGCATTTTTTAAAAAAATCCCAAATGTCACCCATAGTTAAGCGTTGTTTGTTTAATGAAACTTTTATTTAGTTAATAATACACGTATTTATGTGTTCTGGATCATGTGATAAATTTTAAAAAACTTTTTATATTGATATAATATCAGACTTTCAGAACAATTGCAGAAAGAGCACAAAGAACTCCAGTCTACCCCGGATGTTAACTTTTCCATGACAGTGACAGTGATTTATTCTCTTCCTTGCCTGTATTGTCCTTTCCACAGTGGGTCACTCATGCCATACTTTGTGCTTTATGACAATTTATCTAATACATTCCTTTTTGAAAAGTAATCCAGAGAATTTCATGAAAAGTCTTTAAAAGTTATTTTTCTTTATTATGTTATTATTACTTCACTTAGAATCTCTTTTTTTTTCTGTCGTCAACTTGGTTTTTTATCTTTATTTCTTTTAACAGATTTTGGTGTATCCCTCCCCTCTGTTGTAACATTAAATAACATGAACCTCAGGAAAAAAATGTTTCTCCAATTTTAGAAGTCACTTGTGTTGGTTTTAAAGTCTTTTCCTTAGTTCTGAATTGTATGAACTTGTAGTTGTATTTTTGTGTTTGCTGTGTAGTAATGCTCTGTCAGTTAGCTAATTTTAAAAAAGAATCAACTATTGATGTAGCAAGCATTTTAACTAAAGTTGTGATATTTTTGTTCTCAGAATTCTTTCTTGTTTTCCACTTTATTTTTATCCTGAGTATTTTTCCTGTTCTACTGTCATAAGGTTTAGTTTGTTTTGCCTTTTCCTTAGTATCATAGGCACGTTGAAATCTTTTGTCTCATTTCCAATTTTATTTTTTATTTTCAGATTCAAAAAAATATTCTGTATGCTTTGGATTTCTTAGGTTTTCCTATATAGTATTGAAGAGACTTTGAAAAGATTTTCAAGACGTAGGACACATTTCAGTTTGCATTTCTTTCTCATAATTTTTTTCAAGGCCATTTTCTGTAGAATTTCTCTTAATTTGCCTTGAGAGTGTGCGCAAAAATCCTGGACTGCATTATGGAATCAGTCCAGGGCTCACATAATAGGTCTTTGGTTAAATCTGACCCAATATATTTTAATTATCCTGCACAGTTTTTTTAAAAAATTAGAACTTGTCTACTTGTTGCAGTCACCAGAGAGCACATATAAATCTAGAACTTGCTTCTTTCACCCACTCAGCATCTCTCCCTGCCCACTGCTTTCAGTGTAAAAAAAAATCGAAGATGTGCCACCCTCAGCAACATTGCCTCCAAGCTCCCCAACTTGACAGAGACCTGCAGACTTTCTGACCTCCGTGACCTAACAGGGATGTGATGAGGTCTACCTGTCCTCTTCACCCCCAGATCCACCCTCCATCTTGGTGGTTTCGAACCTTCTCTGATATATTGGGTTCATTCCTTGCAATCCTAAGAAAGTGTTAGCTAATTTCCGAAGGAGGTGCTACCTTTCTGCGGTGCACCAACTTGCCCTTGTAAATTCATTAATTTTTTTAAGGTCTGTCATCTGTTTATTTATTAGCTCATATTTATTGTCTCTTGTATTATAAGATCCCTCACAGCAGGACAGGGGGCTGGTGCCTCCAGGACACGTTCTTCTACCTCGGCACACAGCACTCACGGTCACTGTCTGGGCCAATGTGAGTCTCATCTAGCTGACTGGCAAGACTTTTTTCGGGGGACACATCAGGTACCCCTGCCCTTCTTGTAGGGTCTGGTTCTTGGATTTAGATTCATATTATATCAAAATATTAATTGGCAAATTCACAGAATTCTTAGCAAGATGCCCACAGGGCTCTGACCCCAAGGGCCCCTGAAGGAAACACAGAGACCACATCTTCTTTGCTCTGGCCCTTTCCCTGGGGTCGCTCCCAACCCGCTGATACTGTTCCTATGCCCCCGTGGCGATGGGGATTGTAACGCCTCCGAGGAATTTTCGGGCAGGAGGGACCTGGTCTTCCAGTGATAGGTGCTGAGTGACACCCTCCGGTTGGGAGCCTCGCCTTGTGTCCTGACCCCGCCAGCCAGAGCTTCCCAGAGCCCGCGGGGACGCGGCAGGAGAGAGGTGAAGGCTGAGCGAAACCAGGAGGGGAGAGTAAGGGAGAAGTGCTTTGGCCTTTTAGGATCTGGCCTGTGTCCCAGGGGCACAGCCAAGTCTCTGTGGGGTCTGTATGGGGGCGGGGCCGGGGAAGCAGACGACCCTGAGCCCTGCCTTGGGTTTCTGGGCGCCCAGACCTCGCTCCCTGAAACCTCCGGCCTGGAAGCCTGCGGTGGATCTCCCCGGTTCCTGCCGGTGAGGCGAGGAAGAGACGATGCTCACCACCCACCGGCAGAGGGTGCCCGGAGGCGGGCACTTTCACCAGGACCCGCCCACAGCTCCTCCCCACCCCTCCCATGCCTGGGTAGAGTTACAGGCCTGCCCCGCTGAGTCCTGGCCACTACGTCCGGAGCAACAGCACCATGCCGATGACACTGGGGTATTGGGACATCCGCGGGGTGAGTGAGGGTATAAGGGCCCCGGACACTACACGACAGGGGACTAAGGAGTAGGATAGGGCTGAGCAGCAGAGACACGTGTTTCGGGGCTGTACCCTTCGGGGGAGCTGTCTGTCCCTCTCGAGGGGCCTGTGCCTGCCTGTGTGTGTGTGTTGGGGGTGGAGGACGGTGTGCGATGGCTGTAAACTGGGAGTCACGAATCTCCGTCCTGTGCCTTGGCCATCTCTCCCAGCTGGCCCACGCCATCCGCCTGCTCCTGGAATACACAGACTCAAGCTATGAGGAAAAGATATACTCCATGGGGGATGGTAAGGGCACCCTCTTATCTTGACCTTTGCCCTCTCCTGCTGAGTTGGTCCCAAGCAACCCCTGTGTGGCCACCTGTTGCTACCTCTGCAGTCCTTCACGGGCTGCGCTTGGGCTGCAGCCAGTCCCATCCCTAAACCCCTTGGAGGGTGCAGGCAGGTTGCTGGGAGGAATTGGTCCCAGTATGGGTAACTGGGATGGGTTCCCCTATTAGGGCCAGCCTAAACCTTTAGTCATGTAGGGTCCTGCGTCCTTACAATTTCTTTCTCCCCAACCTTGGAACACGAGATAGTGGAGAAGCTTCTAAATCTACCTCTCTCAGGGGTCTTGCCATTGACTTCTTGGGAAGGTCCCAGGGAGGAGGGTGGGACTCTGGGTGGTTTGTTTTTACCCCTTCTTCTCCACCACAGCTCCTGACTATGATTCAAGCCAGTGGCTGAATGAAAAATTCAAGCTGGGCCTGGACTTTCCCAATGTAGGTGCAGGGGAGGGGGCGGTTTTGGGGAAAGCCCTGAAACAATGAAACTCTTCTCACAGTTCCTGGGGAAGCGGCCATGGTTTGTTGGGGACAAGGTAAAGAGAGAATAAGATGGGGACAGTGGATCGTCTAAATGCATGTTCTGTCCCCAGCCGGGAGGTTGAGGGTCAGGTACCTTCTGCCTTCTGCTCTCATGCCTGGTTCTCTACACTGCCTTTCCATGACATTCCATGTCCCATTTATCTACTACTTTTATCTACTACTTTTGAGTATTCTTATTGAGGGCCTAGCACGGGCAGGTACAGTGAGTACCAGGTGTCACCTGTGCCCTGGCCTAAGGGATGGGGTACTGGGGAGCCTGATGGCCTGACTGACCTTGCCACTTGCCTATCAGCTGCCCTACTTAATCGACGGGGCTCACAAGATCACCCAGAGCAACGCCATCCTGCGCTACATTGCCCGCAAGCACAACATGTGTGAGTGGGGCTGGCTGCGGGTGTGGAGGGACCGTGGCTTTCCCTGGGCTTGGCTGAGGGGGAGACTGAGGGCGAGTCTCTGTTGTGTGGGTTTCAGGTGGGGAGACAGAAGAGGAGAAGATTCGTGTGGACATGTTGGAGAACCAGCTTATGGACACCCACATGCAGCTGGCCAGACTCTGTTACAATCCAGACTTTGTGAGTACCCCCTTCCCTCCCCAGTCCAGTTCCTGGCAGGGTTTGGGTCAGGAGCCAGGAGTCTGACATTCTCACCCACACTGATCCTCTTTCCATCTGAACTCCTTAGTGCTAGTAATCCTCCAAGCTATTTCCTATGATGCCACCTGAGTGGCAATGAATAAAATAACAAATAAAACCAAAGTAGTGTCAAATGAAACCTGTAAATCACTTCCCACCAATCTTATCACAGAGTCCAGACTTCCCAGAGTGGAAATTCGCTTTCTAGACTGTAATGAATACGTCTAGAATCCCCTCCATTTCTGAGCCCTGAGCTGTTGTGGGCCACTGCCCTAGGTAGTTCGTGCCATGTGCCTGCATCTGAAGACAGACACTCGGAGCATGAGGAATGCAAGTGCAAGACAGAGGGATGTAATGGTTCCCCCATATTTGACCTCTGCAGCCCTGTTTTCCAAGTGCTCTGGTGTCAGGCACAGGGTCAAAGCCTGTTTCTAATCGTCCCCTCGGGGAGGTCTCCAAAAGGGTCTTTGTTACTCTCTTTCCACCTGCAGTTCTCATCATTCTGGAAACGACTCCAATGTCCATTCCATTCCTCTGCCACACCACTAGGTAGAACTTTCGACTTCTTTCCCTGAGTTCTTTTAGTTCTTTGCGACTTTGACTCCGCCTGACGTTGAGTCCAGAGCCTGCCAGGTGCTCAGGCGCTCCTGGGTCTGACCCATAGGAGGGGTGTTTGGAGATCAGTAGTGACAATTCAGGACAGCTTCATAATCCTCTCTGCTTTCCCATGAGTTCAGACAGGGCCTGATACCGGGTAGGAGTCTAATAAATGCTGATGTCTGAAATGGAAGCCTGGGCACTGACTCAGTTCCAGTTGTGGGGAGGATGGCTGATGTCCCGTGGCCAGCTGGGCCATGCACAGCCCTGGAAGGCCTGCTTCTGTGCAGGAAGCTTATATGAGATGGTGACAGCTGTTTTCTGCCTCAGGAGAAACTGAAGCCAGAGTACCTGGAGGCACTCCCTGAAACAATGAAACTCTTCTCACAGTTCCTGGGGAAGCGGCCATGGTTTGTTGGGGCCAAGGTAAAGAGAGAATAAGATGGGGACAGTGGATTGTCATACTTTCTGTGTTACGGAGGGCCTGGCCCACTTACCTTTGACTTTCTGCAGATCACCTTTGTGGATTTCATCGCTTATGATGTCCTTGAGAGGATCTGCTTGTTTGAGCCCACATGCCTGGACGTGTTTCCAAACCTGAAGGACTTCATATCCCGGTTTGAGGTGACGCTTCTGCTCCTCCTTGCTCTTGGAGGTTTCTTGATCCTTTTTCCTTCTCGTGATGCTTTCCTAGTTCTGGGGCAAAAATGAAGACCCATTTGCCTTTACTGAGCACCATATTCGTGCCAGGAGCTCTGCTCAGCATATTACATCTCATGTGTCCCATATAATCCTTACGGCATTCCTACAGATCGATAGAATTATCCTTCCATTTTACAGATAAGGAAACTGAGAATGAGCTGAGCTGTTAAGTCGTTTGCTCCAGGCCCAGAGCTGTCTTTGGGCGGCAGTCAGGGCTCTCTCTGTTTGGTGTCAAAAGGAAAGACCTTAGGCCTTGTCCAGCCTGGGTTTCACAGCCTAGGACACTACGAAAGAACATCTCAGGAGTGTGTATGTAGCTGGAAGTACAGATCGACACAAGATAGGACTGGTGTTAAGCACCTAAAACGCAGACAAGATTCAACCCAATCTCCAGAAATGCTTTGCACCCGCCGCATAACTGTCTGGCAAAGTACTGATGTCCCAGGGTATGGTTGGAGCTTGATTTGAGTACGTGTGTGGCTCCTCCCAGCCCCCATCCCACACTGAAGGACTTTGTCTTGAAGTGTTCTAGGTGGGCACGTTCCTTCCCTGCTTCTCTTTATCTCCTTCCCTCCGATATTCCAAGTGTTCTACCTGTGAGGTGGGGTCGCCCCCTGACTTGAACTCACAGATGCTGATCTTCTCTGTTGAGGCCCATGTCAGGCACAGTGGGAGATGCATAAATGGCCCTCCCCCCCAGTCAGAAACTGAGTATTATCACCATAGCAGACTGCGGAGAGTATGTGGTACCAGCTGGGTGCTGGGAGCACAGCCACAACCTCAGCTCATGGCTAATCATCTGTTGCCTGTAGTCAACGTGTTTGATGGCAGCAACATCTCCTTTAGTCCAGATGTGGGAGTTTGAGGCATAAGTCCAACAGGTGCCTGAGACTAGAATCTCTTTTCCTTTCCCACTTCCCACAAAGGATCTGCTTTCTCAGCTATTCTTGTCGGTTCTGGCTCTGATCTAGACTGAGTGTCCTTGGGGTTATGTAAGAGGTCGGGGAGGAGAGGGATGAGCTGAGGGTTGCAACCTGTGGCCAGCCTGGGGTGGCCCTTTGGGCATAGGCAGCCCTGGGTCTCTCTCTATTTTTTTTTTTTTTTTTCTTTTTGAGTGAGAGTCTCACCTCTCGCCCAGGCTGGAGTGCAGTGGCTGGCTCTTGGCCACCACAGCTTTGACCTGCTGGGCTTAGGTGAGCTTTCTGCCTCAGCCTTTCAAGTAGCGGAAATACAGGTGTGTGCCACCATGCTCGGCTAATTTTTTGATTTATTGTAGAGACAAGGTCTCACCAAATTGCCCAGGGTGGTCTCGAACCTATGGGCTCAGGCAATCCTCTTGCCTCCGCTTCCCAAAGTGCTGGATTTACAGGTGAGAGCCACCACGCCCAGCCCCCTGGATCTTTAGAAGTTTTCTGGGTGCTTTATCCTGGTAAGATTGCATACAACACTCCTGGGTGTCATTCGCCTGGTCCCCTGCAGCAGGGAAGGATGTGAGGTAGGTTGGGGTTAAGTGAGATAGGGCTCAGGTAGCAGGTGGAGAACTTTGGACTTTCTGTTTTCAGGGAAGTAATAGTTAGAGCCTGGCTCGGCCTTTCTTTTGTGGGTTTGCTGCCCCCTACACTTTAATCCATGTTTTGCTGGGCCGTCGGGTGAGACCTGGTCTCTCTTCTCGGCTGCACAGGCATGTTCTGAGTCTGGGGTCCAGCTAGAGGAGCACACCCAGACAAGCCAGGAGCCTCTGTGTGCACACCCAGACAAGCCAGGAGCCTCCCTATGACAAAGGAGAATGTTTGTGCAGATAGAGAGTGACAGAGTCTTCAGGGAGGCTGAGGGGGAGGGGAAGAATTTGGCAGAAAGAGCCAGAACTGGAGAGAGACAGAGCCAGGCTGCATCCAGCCCTGACCCACTTGCTAGCCATGTGAGCATGAGGAAGTTCCTGAACGTCTGTATACCAGTTTCCCTTCTGAGAAGTGGCAATAGTAGAACTGGCCTTGCAGGGAAGCTGAGTGCATTTTCTAAGTCTGTATTTTAACCTCTGGCGAATATAGATGTGGCCGTCACCAACCTTTTGACAACAGGGACCAGTTTCATGAAGACAATTTTTTTTTAAAGAAAGCGGGGTTTATTGAGAGGACAGAAAAGCTCCCACAATGGGAGGGAACCTGAAGGGGTTGCCCATGAAGACAATTTTTACACGGAGGGGGCGGGGAGATTTATAGTCAAACCTCACTGCTGATGTTAATCTGTATTTGCATCTGCTCCCTGGTGCTAGCATCACAGCCTCAGCTCCACCTCAGATCATCGGGCAATAGGTTTTCATAAGGAGCGGGCAACCTAGAACCCTAGCATGCACAGCTCACAATTGGGTTTGCGCTCCTATGAGAATCTAATGCTGTCGTTGATCTGACAGAAGGCAGAGCTCTGCTCGCCTGCCACTCCTGCTGTGTATCCTAGTTCCTAACAGGCCACAGATCTGTACCGGTTTTCAGCTCAGGAATAGCAAGCACATGTCACATCACCATCATGTGAGTTTCCCAGCAGACCCCAAGAAACTGCGTGATGCTCCAACCCTTAAGCCCACGTGGGAAGGCTGTCATCAGGGTCCTGACCTGCGGTGCTTGCAGTGGGGCCGCTCAGTCCCTCAGCAGCAGACCCTGGACTTTGGCTTCCTTTCTCCCTTCTCAGGGCTTAAAGAAAATCTCTGCCTACATGAAGTCCAGCCATTTCCTCCCGAAACCTGTGTTCTTAAAGATGGCTGTTTGGGGCAACAAGTAGGGCCTTGAGAGGCCAGAAGATGGAAGTGAGGACACTACCGAGCCTGCTGCCTGGGCCCTGGAGGACAGCTGGACTCTCTTTACCCTGGCACCACCTTCTCAGTTCTTTCTCCTTCTTTCCATTTCTTTCTCATCCCCAAGGCCTTGGTACCCTCATCGCTTCCTCCAACCCCGTCTCTTCCAGGCCCTTTAAGGCCTCAGGCTCCTACCCCTGGTTCCCTCAGCAACATCAATATTCTCTTTCCTGCACTAAGGCCAACCTGGCCTTCCTTCCAGTGAGGGTTTGCGTCTGCTTTGAGGGGCCCAACTGGACTGTGAAAATCAGCCCAAACTGTCCCAGCTATGCATGAAAGACTGGTATTGACTGGTGGGCAGACCTTGCTCACCCAGCGTGGTGCCAGCCCTAGAACACCCTGATCCCCAGTAAAGCCTAAATCACATTTGCTGTGTGTCTTGTCTTATTCCCTCCTGCCTCCCAGACCATCCAACTGTCACTGCCACTTCTAAGGACTGACTGGCAACCCTGGCAGTGACTGGTTTCCTAGGAATTCTGGTGTCTGAAGTAAGGGGCTTGAGGCTTCTTGTTCCCAATTCTGACACCTATAGAACGGGAAGCTCCACAAAGCTTTCTCTAGGAAGGATGCTCTTTTCTGAGCCAGGATCTGTCAATCATTGATCCAGTTTGATTGGGTCCTTTCCATGGTTATGCAGAGCTGTGTGTCTCAGGGAGTAGGGACACAGAGGTGGTGGAAACCCAGCAGAGAGAACCAGGATCCCTTTTGCCTTCCACACTGTATGGCTCTGTCACATCTGTTAGGTCTCCAGGACCCATCTCTCTGGGTTTTCTCAGATGGCTTCAAGGCGCTCTCTTTGGGCTTGCTGCACAGCTGTCATGGGGACCCTTTTTTTGTGTTTACTCTGGTTTATTCTTCCAACTCCTGGGTGCCTGTAAGATACATTTCTATAGTCCTTTCATAATAGACAATGTCTATATCCTGGTGTATACTTACTTACTACATTGGCTGTGTGTAGAATTCTAGGATAAAGACCTTCAGCTCCCTGGTGGATTTATTCACTCCTCTCTAGAATGAGCATTTCTGATGAGGAAGCAGATGCCAATGTGCCTGCATTTCTTTGCTTTTTGACTTAATAAACTTTTTAATTCTTTGTTATTTTGAAGTCTCTAAGTCCAAAGCCTGTGTAGGGACCTATAGGCAGGTCTCTTCTTGATTTGCATCCTTCCAGCAACATTCTAAGTGTAGGCTTCCTTCATCCTGATCCAACAGTCTCCACTTCTTTATCTGCATTGCATCCTCTTCAATGATTTTAAATTGCATTCTGGAGTGACCTGCTTCAGAGGAAGGTTTCATAGCTCAGTAGTCCCCAAACTGTTACCAGACATAGTTGATTTTGTGGGTCAAATATTCAGATAAGGCTCAGTTGGGAGAAATGATTGAAAATCAACAAAGGCCTCTTATCTGAACAGGCAACCCAATCAACTGAAATGGTCCAAACTTGAACAGGCATTTACCAAAATTGAATAGACGAATGGCTAAATAGCATATGGAAAGGTGCTCAACATCCTTGGATAGCAGAGAACTTTTACACACCAGAAGAAACTACTATATACCACTAGAATTCCTAACATTAAAAAGACTGACTATTGCCATTGAACTTATCGAGTACCTGGAACTCTCACACAGTGCTGGTGTGAGAACACTCTGGAATATTGGCAGTACCAACTAGAGCAAAACATATATATATCTTTTAATCAATATTTTTTATTATTTTAAAATTGTGGGGTACAGTTAAGGGTTAGGTATACAAATATGCATCGTTCAGGCACCCTTGTTGATAAGCAAAACATACATTGAAATACACCCCAGAAAATCTCACCCAAGAGGAATGAGTGTTGAAATATTACAAGAATCATGTACAATGATGTTGAAAACAGCTTCATTTTAAATAGGCAATAGATGACAGCAATCCAACCTGAATAGAAGAACAGGCAAATACAAGGTGGTTTGTCAATATAATTCCATTATTTATAAAACGGAATATATACTACAATGAAAATAAATGTTCTAATGCCACATACAATCACATAGATAAACCTCACAGATGTAATGTTGAGTAAAAGGATCTAGACAGAAAAAAGTACATATTATATGATGCCGTTTAAGTAAAAATGGAGAATAAGGCTAATGACTCCAGACATAGTTGATTTTGTGGGTCAAATATTCAGACAAAAATATTCAGGTCAAAAGAACAGTGACTTTAGACAGGTGTGGAGAGCAGCTCTGTGATGAGACCTGAGACCTAGTAGAATGTTGGAAATGTTCTGTGTCTTGATCTGGGTGGTGGTTCCATAAGAGTATACACCTGGAAGAAAAAAAAAGAGAGAGAAAAGAAGAAAAGAGTATACACATGGAAAAAGCCATCAGGGTTGACAATTAACATCTGTGCACTCTACTGCATGTAAGTAACAATTCAATGAAAACTATGCACATAGGGTGTATCTTAAGTTATTTGTGTTTGTCTGCATTCCCCCAGAGGATAGGACTGCTGCGAGGGCATGTATTTTCATGTCTTCTTATTCACTGATATTCCAAGTTTTTAACTTAATACTTAGAATAGTCACGAACATAATAGATGCTCAATAAATAATCATTAAGCAAATTACACTCTAACTTTTGTTGTGTCACTTCAGATTTTCTTTTGATTTTTGTTCATGTCTACTGGGAGGTGAGATTGTGTTCACACACTTTTAGGTTCTGCACTTTTTTCACTGTAACATTTCACCTAATATTTGTACCTATTGGCAGTTCACATGCATGCACACTTCCAATATTTAATGGCTATCTAGCATTATTTCCTGCAGAAAAATTATACTTTACCTAGTCATTCTTAGGCTACTGGGCATGTGGATTTTTCTTATCTACTTATCTTTTTGATGGCAGTATCAAATGAGTACCTTTAAACTAATTTCTTCCCCTGGTTATTTTGTTTGTGTAGATTCCCAAGGCAGACGATACAAGGTGAAGGGTAACAGTGGTTTTATGCTGTCATAACAGATTATTTGATTGTTCACCAGAGAAAATCATTTAATTGATGGTGCTTCCAGCAAAACACATGCACTACCTTAGGCACTTGTTGGGACACAATTTCATCTTATGATACTTTTTTTTTTTTTTCGAGTTAGAGTCTCCCTCTGTTGCCCAGGCTGGAGTGCTGTGGCACACTCATGGCCACTCCAGCATCAACCTGCTGGACTCCGGAGATCCTTCCACCTCAGCCTTCCAAGTAGCCAGTATTACAGACATGCACTACCATGTCCAGCTAATTTTTAAAAAAATTTATTGTAGAGACAAGGTCTCACCAAATTACTTGGGCTGGTCTCAAACCTGCGGGCTCAGGCAATCCACTGGCCTCGGCCTCCCAAAGTGCTGGGATTATAGACTAAGTCACTGAGCCCGGCCACGATGATACTTTTATAGGTCTATAACAATACCTTGACCTTTCCTGCCTTTACATTTCTAAAAAATTGTTTGTGCATGTTTTTGCCTGATGAATCAGTGTCTTTGAATGTCCCTGTATAAAACTTTCTGGTTTTGTAGCTTAGTCAATACCTGGAGAAAGGTTCAAAGATGGTATTGTGGCAATCTTTACATTTCTTTCTCTAAGCACAATGTAATTAATTAACTGTGTTCTAGGTATCATATCACTTAATGTGATATGTTTAATTTTATGGGTCAACTTGACTGGGCTAAGGAATGCTCAAATAGCTGGCAACACATTACCCTTGGTTGTGTCTGTGAGGGTGTTTCAAGAAGAGGTTACGTTTGTATTAGCAGACTGAGTAAAGAAGATCCAGTTTCATCAAAGTGGGTGCGTGTCGCCCAAACTGTCAGGGCCCAGAGAAAACAAAAGACAAAGAAAAAGTGAATTTGCTCTTTTCATTGGTCTGGGACATCTGTTCTCTCCTGCCCTGGGGCTGTTGTACTCCTTGTTCTCTGGTCTTCAGACTTGCTCAGGGATTAACTTCGTTATGGGCTTCTATCTCTCCCTCTGTTTGGAGAGATACCACCTCTGGCCTTCCTGCTCATCCAGCTTACAGACAGAAAACCGTAGGACGGCTGCACCATAATTATGTGCGCCAATTCCCACAAAAATAACTAGTATATATGCATGTATATAGACATATACACATGTACACACACATACTTAGAGTTCTGTTTCTCCGTAGAATTCGGACTAGTCTGCATAGAAAACAAATGTGGATTATGATAATCCATAAACGAATTTGTAAAATCAAACATAGGATAAGATGCTGGAGCATGTCCATTTATTTCAAGGCATTTTCTAAATGGAATGGGCTGGTTGAGATACCCCATAATAACTCCATGGAGGCTTGGAGGGAAGACGCCATCTTTTCTCCTGGCAAGTCTCCTTGTTCCTTGTCACCATGTTAACGGCTTCACAGGGTAGGTCGTCCCTCTACTTGCTTGTTTTGCCAATTCAACGTGCATGAGGGTCCCTAGGAGGCTTGGAAGGTAGGTGCACAGTGGGAAAGGAGCTGCTTCTTTGGTGACTTACATCACTCATGTCCATGTCTGCGGCAGTCATTAGGTGCTTGTATGTTCAATTTTGACCACCCCATGGGGTATTCACTGCAGGGAGGGCCCCATAAGCCATTGTAAGTTGGCAGTGACTTGAAGGAACTTTCCACACACCCTTCTCTTCTCAGGCATGGTGGATACTGCTTTTTTTGAGCTAGAGTCTCACTCATTGTCCAGCCTGGAGTGTGCACTGACCTGCTGGGCTCAGGGGATCCTTCCACCTCAGCCTTCCAAGTAGCTGGAACTACAGGCACGTGCTACCACACCCAGCTAATTTTTTGATTTATTGTAGAGATGAGCTCTCACCAAGTTGCCCAGGCTGTTCTCGAACCTGTGGGCTCAGGCAGTTCTCTCACCTTGGCTTCCCAAAGTGCTAGGATTACAGGCTTGAGCCACCGCACCCAGACATGGTGAATACCTTTTGAAATAAGTTCAGTTCATCCTGCCGAGCCCTGCCTTAGCAGCTCTTGAATAACTACCCCAGCGTGGGCTCAGGCTGCCTGGCTTGGAATAACGTGCCAAGAGCTGGGTGGGAGGTCTGCTGTCTGACCGTCAGAGAAAGTGACACCTCTCTCTACTCTGTACCCTGGAAGGTAGCCTGCCCAATTAGCCTACTTTTTATTCTTATCTACATCCTTATGCCTGTAAGGACTGTCCCCAGTGACATTGTTTCTAGGTCCTCCCTGTAGGCAGCTGCTTCTGCCAGTGGTTTCTAGGGGAGTAGGTACTCTTGTCTCCCTCCTCTAGACAGAATTCCAAGGGCCTTATTTCTTCAATTCCAGGTTCTGATCCATTCATGGGTCATAGACTAGAGTGTCTTAACCTCAGCACTAGTGACATTTAGGACAGCATATTCCTTGTTGTGGAGTGCTGTCCTATGCATTGCAGGGTGCTTAGCAGCATACTCAACCTTTACCCACTAGAAGCCAGTAGCACTTCTCAGTCGTGATAATTAACAAAGTCTCTGGACAAAGCTAAATGTCCCCTGAGGAGCAAAACTGCCTCCAGCTGAAGGCCACTGGTGCAGTGGAGGGGGCTAGTATTAAAAAGAAACAAAAGGTTGGGCTTGATGGCTCAGCCTGTAGTCCCAGCACTTTGGGAGGCTGAGGCGAGTGGATTGCCTGAGCCCGTGGGTTCGAGACCAGCCCTGGCAACTTGGTGAGACCTCGTCTCTACAATAAATAAAAAGTTAGCTGGGTGTGGTAGCACGTAGTTCCTCCTACTTGGAAGTCTGAGGCGGAAGGATAGCCGAAGTCCAGCAGGTCAACACTGGGGTGCCCATGAGTGTGCCACTGCACTCCAGCCAGGTGACTCATCTCTACAATAAATCAAAAAATTAGCCGGGTGTGGTAGCGCGTGCTTGTAGTTTCAGCTACTCGGAAGGCTGAATCGGAAGGATGGCTGGAGCCCAGCAGATCGAGGCTGTGGTGGCTGAGAACGGCCACTGCACTCCAGTCTGGGCGACGAAGTGAGACTCCAACTCAAAAAAAACAAAACAAAACATATATATATATATATATATATATAAATTATGTGTCCTGGATCATTAATTTAAAAAAACTTTTAATATAACATCAAACTTTCAGGGAATTTGCAGAAAGATCCAAAGAACTCCAATGTGCCCAAATGGTGACTTTTCCACATCCTCTTCCTCCTCCCTCTCTTACTGCCCACCCGCCTCGCCTTTCTGTCTCTCTCCCCATGTGCTCCATATGAGCACAGGACCAGTTATGACAAAACACCATCCCCCTTTCTCCAAGATGCCATTCTTGATGTCTGGAATTAGGCTCAGAAGTGAAAGTGGTTTATGCTCATCCTTGTCTGTGCCATCCTTTCCTTCGTGCCGCACTTGTCTATGCTTTGTGACAATTTATGTAACACATTTCTTTTTGAAAAGTTTGAAAAAGTTATCCAGAGAATTCCCGAGGACGAAATGTTCTTTTTTGTTACTATTTATCTTTATTATGCTGTGATTACTTTATTCAGAATTGTTATCTCTTTTTACACGTTTTGATATATTTGTGTTTGTTCCACTTGGTTGTAACATTAATTAACATGATGCTGAATAAAACATATTTCCTCAATTTTATAAGTCCTTTTTATTGATTTTTTTTTTTTTTGCGTTGAAGTCTCACTCCTTCACCCAGGCTGGAGTACAGTGGCATGCTCACGATTACCCCAGCATCCACCTGCTGGGTTCAGGTGATCCTTCTGCTTCAGTCCTCCAAGTAGCCGGAACTATAGGTGCACACTACTATGCCCAGCTAATTTTTTCTTTTTCTTTTTTTTGTAATTGTAGAGAAAAGGTCACACCAGGCTGCTCAGGCTGGTCTCGAATCCCTGGGCTCAGGAAATCCTCTCGCCTCTGCCTCCCAAAGTGCTGGAATTATAGGCTTGAGCCACCATGCCCGGTCCTGTTTTACTGATTTTTAAATCTTCTTTCTTAGTCCTGATTTGTATTAAACTTATTTCATTTTTTTGTTGTTGTGTTAATGCTCTTTCATTGGCTAATTTCTTTTTAGCAAATCATCTGTTGACTTAATAAGCATATTGGAGACAGATTTAATATTTTTCTTCTTAAAATTATTTATTTTCCACTTTATTTTTATCTTGAATGGTGTTCCTAGTCTACTGTCAGGAAAACCTAGTTTGTTTTGCCTTTCACTTAATATCACAGACATGTAGGAAATTTTTTAAAATTCCAATTTGGTAGCATTTTGTAAATGGTGTTTTTTATTTTCAGATTTAAGAAAATATCCTTTATATTTTCTAGTTCTTAAGTTTACCAAGACAATGTTTAAGAAATTAAAAAACAAATTTGTGAAGTGGGACATCTAGGTATACGGGGAACATACCTCAAAATAGTAAAAGCCATCTATGAGAAACCCATAGCCAGCATACTCCTAAACAGACAAAAATTGGAACCATTTCCCCTGAAAACTGGAACAAGACAAGGATGCCACTCTCACCCCTCCTGTTCAACATAGCATTGGAAGTCCTGGCTCCAGCAATCAGAGAAGAGAAGGCAATCAGGGGTATCCAAATAGGGAAAGAGTAAGTCAAATTATCTCTCTTTGCAGATGATATGATTGTGTACCTTGAAAACCCAAGAGAATCTGTCAAAAACCTCCTTACACTGATAAAGGCCTTTGGCAAAGTCTCAGGATACAAAATAAATGTGCAAAAGACAATGGAATTTCTTTACACCAGTAATAAACAAACAGAAACCCAAATAAAAAACACAATTCCATTCACAATAGCCACAAAAAAATGAAATACCTTGGCATCTTCCTAACCAGAAACGTGAAAGACCTTTACAATGAAAATTACAAAACACTGCTCAAAGAAATCAAAGATGACACAAACAAGTGGAAAAATATCCCATGCTCAAGATTTGGAAGAATCAACATTGTGAAGATGTCCACCTTACCTAAGGCAATCTACAAATTTAATGCAATACCCATCAAATTACCAGCAACATTCTTCTCAGACCTAGAAAAAACAACGCAGGAATTCATATGGAAACACAAGCGTCCAAGAATAGCCAGAACAATTCTCAGCAAAAAACAAAAACAAAAAAAAACAAAGCAGGGGGTATCACATTACCAGACTTCAAACTCTACTATAAAGCTACAATCATCAAAACAGCTTGGTATTGGTATAGGAATAGGCATATAGATCAATGGAATAGAATTGAGATTCCAGAAGCAAAACCTCAATTTCTCAACCAACTCATCTTCGACAAAGCCTCCACCACCTACCACTGGGGAGAGGAGAACCTATTCAGTAAATGGTGCTGGGAAAACTGGCTGACCACATGCAGAAGATTGAAACAGGACCCCTACCTATCCCCATGCACGAAGGTTAACTCCAAATGGATCAGAGACCTAAATGTAAAACCTCAAACCGTAAGAACCTTAGAAAATGAAGAATATACCCTCATGGAAATTGGAACTGGCCTCCAATTCCTGAACAAAACCCAAAACCCACAGGCCATAAGAGAGAGGATAGACAAGTGGGACCTTATTAAACTGACAAGCTTCTGCAAAGCCAAAGAAACCATCAAGAGAGCAGGGAGACAGCCTACAGACTGGAAAAAAGTATTTGCCAACACCAGGTCAGACAAAGGCTTAACATCTTTGATCTACAAGGAACTCAAACGTGCTGGAAAAAAACCAAACTAACAACCCCATTATAAAATGGGCAAAAGACATGAACAGACACTTCACAAAGGAAGACATCCGAGCAGCCAACAGACATATGAAGAAATGTTCAACTTCACTAATCATCAGGGAGATGCAAATCAAAACCACACTGAGATACCACCTAACTCCAGTCAGAATGGCAATTATCAACAACTCAAAAAATAACAGCTGCTGGAGAGGGTGTGGCGAAAAGGGAACACTTCTACACTGTTGGTGGGAGTGTAAACTAGTGCAACCTCTGTGGAAAGCAGTGTGGCGATTTCTAAAAGCTCTAAATATCTACCTCCCATATGACCCCGCAATCCCCCTACTGGGAATATATCCAGAAGAACACAAATCACTCCACAAAAAAGACACCTGCACACGTATGTTTATCGCAGCATTGTTCACAATAGCAAGAACCAGGAAGCAACCATGCTGCCCATCAAAAGAGGATTGGATTAGAAAAATGTGGTACATATACACGATGGAATACTACACAGCCATAAAAAAGAACAAAATCATGAATTTTGCAGCAACCTGGATGGAACTAGAGTCTATAATACTGAGTGACCTCTCACAAAAACAAAGGTTCGAGTATCACATGTTCTCACTCATATAATGGACCTTGAACATCCAATGTAATACTATAAGAAAATGACTGACAGTAGTGGGAAACTATGGGGGGTGGGGAGGGAGATGGGATTAACGAGCAAATATCTGTCTGGGGATGGGGAAGCACCTCTAATCAATAGGGTACCTGAATGAAACGTATTTGTATACCTAACCCTTAACTGTACCCCACAACATCATAATAAAAAAGATTGATTATTGAAAAAAAAGATTTGAGGCCATTTTAGTTAAAATTTTTGCGAATTTACCTTGAGAGTGTTAGAATGTTGGCAGGAAAGCTGGAATGAATTGTGGAATCCAGTCCAGAGGTCACATAACAGGTCCTTAGCTTAATTTGACCTAATGTATTTTGATTGCTCTTCATAGTGTTGTTTTAAAAATCAGAACTTGCCCACATTTTGCAGTCACAAGAGAGCACGTATAAATCCAGAATATTGACACCTTTGGGACTGAATGTCTGCATGTTAACAATTGGCTCCACTCCCCTGGCTTCAGACAACCTGGTCCCCGCTTCCCCCCGCCCCCATGTAGTTGGAGGACTTTGCTCTGGGGAGCTGCTGGCCCAGTCTCTCCCCTCCTTCTGCAGGGTTGCTTCCTTCTTCTGAGGAGACCACCTGGGATGGCCACTCCGAGGCCTTGGCCCAGCACACATCACTTCTTTCTCCTGCTCTCAGCCTCTCTCCTTCTCCACTGCTCTCTGTTTAGATGTGCCCCATATTTTCAAAAATCTCTCTCCTGCAGATCCCACCTGACTTCTGGTCTTTAGTGAAACTACAGTCTCCTTGAAGGATTGTCTTATTCTCAATGCCTGGAATATGGTAGGATTTCAACAACTGATTTTCAGTGGTCACCAACTGGGTGAATACTAACATAACAGTATCTATGTCTTTCAAAATTGTTATTCTCAGGAGTGTTAGCTTTCTTAAAAGTCTTCTCGATCGGATCTAGAAATCTACCTGTCATAGCTCAAGATGTGTAAAACTTAGAATGACAAACTTTTGATGTATAGTGAGAAATAGAGTGATTTAGAAGTCCAAGCACTTGTGGTGTGTGTCTCACTGCAGGAAAGCCTACAGGGGAGTTCACTCGGAGGCCAGAGGCTGCCTCTTGACCCTGGATACAGACTGGGTACCTGAGTTGGGAGTTCAGCTAAGTTCTGGATGGGAGGGGAGTGTTTGCACAAGGACTGTGCTTTGCTAGAGTCGGTGACATAGTCTCCAAGCTTCCCAACTTAGCAGAGACCTGCAGACCACCTGACCTCCATGACCTAACAGGGATATGGTGAAGTCTACCTGTCCTCTTCACCCCCGACTCCACACGTCCTCTTGATAGTTTCAAGCCTTTTTTCATATACTGGATTCATCCCTTGCAATCCTAACAAAGTGTTATCTAACTTCCAAAGCAAATATTACATTTCTGCAGTGCCTTGCCCTGTAACTTGTAAACCCATTTCTTTTAAAGAGCTATCACCTGTTTTCACATATTCATGATCCCTTGCAATACAGTTTACACAAAGCAAAGTCAACCACGGGCCAATTCATTGCACATCTCTTAGTTTTGAAGTAGTCTCCTGCCTTTAAAGAAGAAAACAGGCAGGTAGGACATCGTTCTTGTGGAGGTTATACCACAGGTCACAGATCACAGGGTGACTTCAAAGGCGATCTGAGCCACCCTTTCTACCCAAGATCGCAGCTGGGTCTGGAGTCGGGGCAAAAGCTAGAATTCGCGGACCTGGACAGGTGAGGGTCCTGCCTGGGGTGCTGGGAGGAATCATCTAGCCTCCTCTCTGGTCACCATCCCCTTCCTCCCTCCAGAGTAGGACAGGGGGCTGGTCCCTCTGAGGACAGGTTTCCTACCTGGCTTACAGTCCCTGTGTGACCACTGCTCTTGTGGTCACTGTTCTGGTTAATGCAAGGTCCATCTAGCTGACTGGCAGAACTTTTCTCCCGGGACACCTCAGCTCTCCTGCTGGGCAGACCCAGCAGGGGTCTGATTCTTGAATTTAGATGTACAAATTGTACCAAAATACTAACTGGCAAATTTACATAACTCTTAGCAAGATGACAAAGGGCTATGACGGAAGGGTCCCTGAAGGAAACACAGAGACCACATCTTCTTTGCTCTGGCCCTTTCTCTGGGGTCGTTCCCATCCCACTGACAGCGTTCCTGTGTCTCCGTGGCCATCCGGGTAGGTAAGTCCTCCGAGGAATTTTCGGGTTGGAGGGACCTGATCTTCCAGAGATAGGTGCTGAGTGACACCCTCGAGTTGGGGGCACCGCCCCGCCAGCCTGAACCCCCAGCGCCCGCGGGGACACGGCAGGGCAGGCGAGAGGCCAGGAGGGGAGGGAGAAGAACTTGGCTCGTGTAGGATCTGGCCTGTGTCCCAAGGGCACGGCCAAGTCCCTGTGAATCCAGCAGGGGTCTGGGTGAGGGCGGGGCTGGGGAAGCAGGAGAGCCGAGCCGGCCTTGGGCTTCCGGACGCGCAGACCTGGCTCCCCGACTCCTGGGGCCGGGAGGCAGCGGAGGCTCTCGATGCTTCCTGCCCGAGGGGCGGGAGGGGGCGGGGCGGGGCGGGCCGAGGGGCGCCAACGCGGGAAGGCCCCGCCTTTCACCGCCCCGGGCCTCTCCTAAAGTCCGAGCCCGGCCCCGCTGAGCCTGTTTACTGAGTGCACAACACGGGCACCATGCCGATGACGCTGGGTTACTGGGATCTTCGCGGGGTGAGCGAGGGTCCACCCGGGCGGTGTGCAGGGAACGTGGGAACTCGGAAGGGCTGAGCAGCGGGGGCTCGGCTTCTAGGGCTGGTTCCTCTTCAGCGCGAGCTGGAACTCGCTGCCTGTCCCACTCGGGAGGGCCTGCGTGCATGTGTGTGCGCATGTGTGTGTGTGTGGGGGGCGGTGGTTGTAGACGTGGATGCAGGTTTAGGGTGGGGGGCGCTCACCTGGAGCGGATAAAGTCATGGATCAGGGTTCCTCCGTCTCTGCCCTGTGCCGCCGGCCACCTCTCTCAGCTGGTCCACGCCATCCGCCTGCTGCTGGAATACACAGACTCAAGCTATGAAGAAAAGAAGTACAGCATGGGGGATGGTAAGGGCATCCCCTTGTCCGGATCTCTGTCCTCTCCTGCTGAGGTGGTTCCAAGCAACCCCTGCATGGCCACCTGTTGCTACCTCTGCAGGCCTCCACCTGCGGGAGTGCTGCCAGTTCCATCCCTGAAACCCTTGGAAGATGCAGGCTGGCCTTCCAAGGCAGATCACTGACAGGGGATTGCTGAGCCCCCCATATGGATAATTGGGAGGGGTTCCCCCTTAAAACCTGCCTAAGCCTTTGCATATCTTAGTCATGTGGGGTCCAGAGCCCTTCCAGGGATTCTTCCCCCCAACCTTGGAACATGAGGCGGGGGTAGGGGAGGTGGGGGTGGATTCTAGATCCATCTGGCCTAGGGGTCTTGCCACTGAGTCTTTGGGAGGGACCCAGGAAGGAGGGTGGGACTCTGGGTGGTTTGTTTTCACCTCCTCTTCTCCGCCACAGCTCCTGACTATGACAGAAGCCAGTGGCTGAATGAAAAATTCAAGCTGGGCCTGGACTTTCCCAATGTAGGTGCAGGGGAGGGGGCGGTTTTGGGGAAAGCCAAGGAGTCTCTGACTGCATGTCCTGTCCCCAACCTAGAGGTTGAGGGTCAGGTCCTTCTGCCTTCTACTCTCATGCCTGTTCTCTACACTGCCTTTCCATGACATTCCATGTCCCATTTATCTACTACTTTTATCTACTACTGTTGAGTATTCTTACTGAGGGCCCAGCACGGGCAGGTACAGTGAGTGCCATCACCTGTGCCCTAGCCTAAGGCCTGGCGGCCCGACTGACCTTACTGCTTGCCCATCAGCTGCCCTACTTAATCGACGGGTCTCACAAGCTCACCCAGAGCAACGCCATCCTGCGCTACCTTGCCCGCAAGCACAACATGTGTGAGTGGGGCTGGCTGTGGGTGAGGGGACGGTGGCTTTCCCCTGGGCTTGGCTGGAAGGGGAGGCCGAGCACAAGTCTCTGTTGTGTGTGTGGCAGGTGGGGAGACAGAAGAGGAGAAGATTCGTGTGGACATGTTGGAGAACCAGGCTATGGACACCCGCATGCAGCTGGCCATGGTCTGCTACAGTCCGGATTTTGTGAGTACACCTTCCCCCACCCGCCATGGGCTGGGCCCGCAGGGTTTGGATTCGGCACCAGGACCCTTGCATTCCTGTCTATACCGGTCCTTTCTCCTTCCGACCTCCCCAGTGCTCCTCATCCTTGGAGTGGTTTCCTGTGCAGCCACCAGTTATTCTCATAACTCCAGTGTCTTGTCAATTAAGACTCTGAATCAATTCTCACCAATCTTAGGTACCCCAGGGTGGAAACTCAATTCCTAGATGGTGAAGCTTGTGTTCAGAATCCCCTCCATCCTCGGCCTCTGACCTCTGACACGGGTCATGTCTCCTGGCTGGTTCACACCACCTGCTCAGTCCTGGAATACACAATTCAAACCATGAGCAAAACACATAAAAGATGGGGCAACGGAACAGCACCCACGTATTTGGAATTCTGCCTTACCCCGTTCCTCATGCTTCCCATGGACACCCAGAGGGATCAGCACATTTTAAAGATAAGCAGCTCAGGGTCAGCCAAAGGGCCTTGTTCCTCTTCCTCCTTCCATTCAGCTTCTCAAAATCTCCTTATCTTTCCAGAAACTACTCAAATGTCCATTCCAGTTCTCTGCCACCCACCAGATGGGCCTTGTGACCTGAGCTCTTTTAGTTCTTTGAAACTGTGATTCTGCCTGATGTTGACTCCAGAGACTGCCAGGTTCTCAGGCGCTCCTGTGTCTGCCCATAGGAGGGGTGTGTGGAGATCAGCGGTGACAGATTCAGGGACAGCTTCATAATGAGCTCAGATAGGGCCTAGTACCCAGTAGGAGTCTAATAAATGCTGATGTATGAAATAGAAGCCTGGGCACTGACCCAGACCCAGTTGCAGGGAAGATGGCAGCTGTTCCATGGCCAGGAGGGGCCCTGCACAGCCCTGGAAGGCCTGCCACGGTACAGGGAGCTTGGCTGAGATAGTGACAGCTGTTTTCCACTTTAGGAGAAACTAAAGCCAGAGTACCTGGAGGGACTCCCTGAAAAAATCAAGCTCTACTCACAGTTCCTGGGGAAGCGACCTTGGTTTGCAGGGGACAAGGTAAAGGGGGAGTGCCATGGGGACTGTGAGCTGTCATCCTTCCTGTGTTATGGATGATGCAGTCAGCTTATCCTTGGCCTTTGCAGATCACCTTTGTGGATTTCCTCGTATATGATGTCCTTGACCAGAACCGTATATTTGAGCCGAAGTGTCTGGATGCATTTCCAAACCTGAAGGACTTCATGTCCCGCTTTGAGGTGATGCCGCTTATCCTCCTTGTTCTTGGCTGTTCCTCTTCCCTGCTCTGTGATGCGTTCCCAGTTGGAGCTAAAATGAAGAATTGCAGGCATTTATTGAACACTGTCATTATGCTCAGCATATTACATGTAGTGTGTCCAATTTAATTCTTATAACATTCCTACAGAATTAGAATTCTCCTTCCCATTTTACCGAAAAGGAAGCTGAGAATGCATGGGAAGGTGATTTGCTGCAGTCCCAGAGCCGGCGAGGCTGTGCTGGCCTCCCTGTCGGCCTCTGGATCTATGGGCAGCAGTCAGGGCTCTCCCTGTTTGATGCCAAATGGAAAGGCCTCAGGTCTTGTCAAGCCTGGGTTTCACCCAGGATACTATGGAAGTCATAGAACATTTCAGGTGTGTGTGCATGCGGCTGGCATTATAGATTGACACAAGGTAGAACTGATGCTGAGCTCCAAATACACAGGTTGACCCATAAGAGGGTTGTTTGGAGATCAGACAGACAGTATTCTTAGCTGATCTCCAGAGTGTTCTTTACCATTCGGACTCTCATTGGGGGAATTCTGAGACCCAGGGCTGTGGTTGGAGCTGGGTACGTGTGTGGTTGCCCTGCTGAAGGACTTTGACTGGGAGTGTTCTAGGTGGGGCACGTTCCTTCCCCTCTTTCCCTCCAATGTTGCAACAGCGTGAGGTGGGGTCGATCACTGACTTTAGCTCACATATGCTGATCTTCTCCTCTGTTGAGGCCCGTGTCAGGCAGAGTGGGAGATGCAAGGATGACCCCTGTCCTGGGGTGAGTGCAGTTAGGGAACTGTAGGCACCAGACCGCGGGAAGTGTATGGTACTAGCTGGGGACAGGGAGCACAGCCAAGACCCCACCTCTCGACTAATCACCTGACACGTGCAGTCAACGTGTTTGATAGTAGCAATAGCTCTTTCAGTCCAGATGTGGGGGTTTGAAGCGTGAGTCCTACAGGTGTCTGAGCCTAGAATCTGTTCTCCTTTCCCACTCCCTGCAAGGGATCTGCTTTCTCAGCTAGTTCTCATCAATTCTGGTTCTGGTCCAGGCTGAGTGGCCTTGGGGTTATGTAAGAGGTGGGGGAGGGGAAGGGTGAGCTGAGGGCTGCAGCCTGTGGCCTGCCTGGGCCTGGCCCTTTGGGCACAGGCAGCCTGGGTCTCTTTGGAACTCTAGATGTTTTCTGAGCACTTTATCCTGGAAAGATCATGCACAACACACCTGGGTGTCATATCACCTGGTCCCCTGCTAGCAGGAGTGAAGATGAGGTAGGTTGGGGCCCAGTGATATGGGACTCGAGTACCAGGTAGAGAACTTTAGACTGTATGGTTTAAGGGTTAATGATTAAAGCATGCCCATCCCTTCTTTTACGGGTTCACCACCCCCTACACTTTCATCCAAATTTTGCTGACTCATTGGGTGAGACCTGATGTCTCTTCCAGGCTGCACAGACTTGTTCTGAGCCCCTGAGTCCTGCTAGAGGTCCCTCCTCTGTGTACAAATCCAGGCAAACCAGAAAGCCTCCCTGTGACAAAGGAGAATGTTTGTGCAGACAGGGAGTGAAAGGGCCTTCTGAGGGTTGTGGAGATAGGAGGGGAATTTGGCAGAAAAAACCACAACTGGAGTGAGACAGAACCAGGCTGCATTCCAGCCCTGACCCACTTACTAGCTGTGAAATTGTGTGCACCTCAGTTTTTGTTGTGAGAAATGGCGATTGTAGAACCAATTTTGCGGGAGTAGTTGAGTGGGTTTCCTAAACCTGTAGAATAATTGCTCTTGCATCCAGAACACCAAACATATGTGGAGTCTCCATCAGTGAGCCTCTCATTCAGGTATGACGTTAGTTCAGGGTCATTGGGTGAGTTTAGCCAGCAGAGATGGGAACCCCAAGAGACTGTGTTGCTCCAACCCTTGAGTCCACGTGGAAAGGCTGCCATTGGGGTCCTGCAATAAGGCCACTTAACCTCCATTGGCAGCAGACCCTGAGCTCTGGCTTCCTTTCTCCCTTCTCAGGGCTTAAAGAAGATCTCTGCCTACATGAAGTCCAGCTGCTTCCTCCGAGGCCCTCTGTTTGCTAAGATGGCCAAATGGAACAATAAGTAACGCCCTGTGATGTCAGGAGATGGGTGGGAGAACTCGGCCCAGCTTGTTCCTCGAGACCCTGAAGCCCAGCCTGACTCCCTGTACCTCGGCTCCAGTCTTCTGGTTCCCCTGTCTTCTCAACTCCCTTCTCTTTCCCAGGCTTTAATGAGTCCCTTCCTTCTACCCTTATCCCTTCCCGATTCCTTAAAGCTTCAGCTCCCACTCTCCCCCTCCTAACGTTGCCCTTTCCTGGTCTCCTGCCAGCCTGACCATCTTTCCTGTCCATTGTTGCCTCTCCTTTGAGGAGCCAGACTGGTCTCTGAGCTCCGCAACTCTGCCCTGGAAGACCAGCACTGCCGGCTTGGTCCCTACCCCATCCCTGTCTGATGTCCAATAAACCCTAAACCACACCTGCTGTGTCTTGGCTTACTCCCTTGGACTCCTTGGGTCAGGACTGATAGTGTTGAGCTTGTTGGTGATCTTCTTCTGTCTTCTGTTGTCTAGAGCAAGGGCTGGGTGGGTGGGATGTGTGTAAGAGGGGGTGCCTGGTCAGGCCAGTTCCTAACGTTTTTGGTCATTTCTGTTCCCTGTCCACATTCCTCTGTTTCTCACCATGGAGCTATCTACAGAAGGATGTTCTTTCTCTGCCTGACCTGAGTTCCTCATTCATTTGGCATCATGAAATGCCTTCTAGATGTCCTAGAGAACCATGTGTCATGGTTCACAGCAGTGCTGGGCCTATGAGGAAACAGGCTAGCAGTTCACAGGAGGGCTGAGTTCTGTCACCCTGTCCTGCTATCTTTCCCTGCTCTAGATAGGCTTCCTTACATCAATCTCCATAAAACACATCCCACTGTATTGTAATTATTGCACTTGTTTCTCACACCAACTCAAACCATAAATTCACTGAGGAGAGACTCCATATCTTACTGGATTTTTAAATCTCTGATATCTATCACAGCTCCTGACATACAGTAAATGTTTTACACATTTGAAAATTTGAAAGAATTCTCTCTAGGGAAGACTCTGCCAACGTCTACAGCCATTACTGGAATTTAGAGCTCTGGATATACTTGCAATTATCATAACCAGAGACGACATAGAATAATGTTCGGGAGATTTTACGTATACGTCTTAGAGAATGAGCCAGTAGCTCTCCATGGCGTAAGCATTTAAGAGGTTCTAGTCATCCTTTGAACAACTTGACCTGAGATGGGGAAGCCTAGTTTGCAGGGCCACAGTGTAGCAATCTGTGTGGACAGCAGTTGTTGTGGGTGTTTTATATCAAGTCACCCTCAAAGGAGCAGGACTCATTGAATAATCACCTGAGAAGCAATTTCCTCAAACAGTGGCTGGAGAGTTAGTTGGGACTTGGGAAAGCACAGCTTTGAGACTTAGCTCAAAACAGGGAGAAAATTCTGAGGAGAGCCTTGTTGGGCCTTTGTGTGGAAGGTGCCTGCATCTGTACTTCCTGCAGTTAAATAAAACGGGAGTAGTATGTGTAATGCTAAAAGTTACTGAGAGTAAATGACTATCTGGTGAAGGGTTGTGTTGTGATAGGAAAAAAAAAGAAGTAAATGACTAATTTGAAAATATAAAACCGATAAGGTAAAAGTTCAGCGAAGCTAAAAGTTGATGAAACTAAGATAAAAATTAGTTAAGCCAAACATTTATTAATCTTTAACTTTAAGACAGAAGGGATAAAATAAAAAGGAAAATATAATAGAAATTAGGAGTTATGACAAAAGATAAGTAGAGAGAATTAAACAGAGCAAAGTAGACATGATCAAGAACAGAGGTCAGCAAACCCTTTCTGTAATGGCTGGAGAGGAAACATTTTAGGCTTTCCTGGTTAAGTTGGCTCTGTCATAAGTACTCGACTCCATTGTTGTAGTGAAAAAGCAGCCACAAACAATACGGGAATAAATTGGGGGTTGTATCCCAATAGAACTTTATTTACAAACACAGGGGACTGTTGCAACAACAAAAAAACAAACAACCCAGTTTAAAAAAATGGGCAAAGAACTCGAAGAGACACTTCTTCAGAGAAGAGATACACATGTCCAATAAACACATGAAAAAATGCTCACCATCACTAATCATTAGAGAAACGCAAATCAAAACTGTAACGAGATGCCACCTGACACCTATCAAGATGGTATCAAAAAGCAGAAAATAGCCAAGTACGGTGGCTCATGCCTATAATCCCAGCACTTTGGGAGGCTGAAGTGGGAGAACTGCTTGAGGCAGCAGTTCAAGACTAGCCTGGGCACCATAGTGAGACCTCATCTCTACAAAAAAATTTTAAAAATTAGCCAGGTGTGGTGTTATGCACCTGTAGTCTCAGTTACTTGGGAGGCTGAGGTGGAAGGATCGCATGAGCCCAGGAGGTCTAGGCTGCAATGAATCGTGATTGTGCCACTGTCTTTCGCCCTAGGTGATGGTGACATTGTGACTCAAAAAACTCCCACAAAAAACAAAAACAAACAAACAAAAACAAGTGTTGGTAGGGATGTGGGGAAACTGGAACCCTTGTGCGCTGTCGGTAGGAATGAAAATGTTGCAGCCACTATGGAAAACACTATGGCAGTGCCTCAAAAAATTAAAAATAAAATTACCATATGATACAGCAAGTCAATTCCAAAAAAGTTGAAAACAAGCTCTCAAAGACATATTTGTACATCCATGTTTATAGCAGCACATTTTACGATAGCTAAAATGGAGGCAACCCAGGTGTTCATCAACAGAAGAAGGGATACATAAAATGTGGTATATATACATCAAAAGGAATATTCAGTCCTCACCAAGGAAGGAAATTCTGACATATGCCACCACATAGTTGAACATTAAGGACATTTTGCAAAGTGAAATAAGCCAGTCCCCAAAAGACAAAAACTTTATGATTCCACTTATATGAGGTGCCAAAACCGTGTAGACAGAAAGTAGAATGCTGGTTGTTGGGGCAGGGGGAATAGAAAATTATTGTTTAAGGGATATACAGTTCCAGTTTTACAAGATGAAAAGAGTTATGGAGATGGGTGGTAGTGATGGCTGCACAACGTTATGAATATATTTCATATATATATATACACATATATATGTTTCATATATATTGTTGAAATTGTTAAGATGGCCAATTTTATGTTATGTGCATTTTACCACAATAAAAGCATAAAAGCAAAAAGAACAAAAGCAGCCAGTGGCTGTAATTTCCTGATTCCTCATCTAGAAGCTCAAAAGGGCACAGCCAGGCGCAGTGGCTCACGCCTGTAATCCCAGCACTTTGCGAGGTGGAGGTAAGGGGATTGTCTGAGTTCAGGGGTTCAAGACCAGCCTGGGCAACTTGGTGAGACATCGTTTCTACAATAAATCAAAAAATTAGCTGGACGTTGTGGCGCATGCTGGTGATTCCAGCTTCTTGGGAGGCTGAGGCGGAAGGATCACTTGAGTCCAGGAGGTTGAGGCTGCAGTAAGCTGTGATCGAGGTACTGCGCTCCAGTCTGGCAGAGAGTGAGACTCCAACTCAAAAAAAAAGAAAAGAAAGTCTAGGGTAGAAGTAGTATAACCTATGCATTTCAAATCGAGGCAACAAAGAAAGATGATTTGCTGGAGCAAGCAAATCGCAGAAGTCCTGGGACCTGAGATTGGGGCCTCACCCAGCCCTCATTAGCTGATCAGTGTATCTTCTCCCCTGCTAGAATGGGAGAATGAGACGCTCTGAGAACACAGCTGCCTGCACCGGTGTCTCCTGCATTGATCTGTAATGACATGTTTTGTTTTGTTTTTTAATCAAGGTGTCACTCTGCTGCCCATGCTGGAGTGCAGTGGCGCAATTAAAGTTCACTGAAGCCCAACCTCCTGGGCTCAAGCAATCCTCCCCCCTCGGTCTCCTGAGTAGCTGGGACTACAAGCATGTGCCATCACTCATGGCTAATTTTTTTATTTTTTATTTTGTAGAGACTAGGTATCACTATGTTGCCCAGGCTGGTCTCGAACTCCTGGGCTCAAGCAATCTTCCTACCTTGGCTTCCCGAAGTGCTGGGATTACAAGTATGAGCCACCATGCCTGGCTATCATCTGTTGTTAATGACAACTTCCATGCCTGATATCCTCCCATTACCAATGTATTAGTAACAGCAAAACAGCAGCTTATAGAAAATAATTTTCTTTTTTCATGTGACAGTTCCAAGGGGAAGAGGACATGATGTTGGGGCAGCCCTGCTCCAGGAAGTGATTCAGGGACTCAGGCTCCTTCCACCTTGTAGCTCTGACATTGCCCAGGGTGCTTCCTTGTCTTTTTGGTTGAAGCCGAATCACGAATCTAGGAAGGAAAAGAGAAAAAACCCAAGCCAAGGAAGCAACCTCCCATTATGCCAGTAAGGCAGAAGTTGCTCACACCACAATCGCTCACATTCCAGGGGTGAGATTCAGTTGTGTAGCTACACCTGGTCACAAGGGTACATGTACATTTCCATGGAACAGTAGATGTTGGTAGCTAACTACAGTCTCTCTGACATCCAGAAACCTTGGGTTTAAGCCGGGGGTTTAAAGCAGACAGAATCTAGGCTAAGGTACTAAAGACAAGATCTTTATCTTTGGCTAGACCTGAGGGGGATGGCATATTACTAAGGGCTCCTTGTTGCTAAAGCAGTAAAAGAATTTACTAGAAGTATCAGGTGGCTCACTGCATCCCTGGGAGGGCCAGGAGTTGGCCTTGGAAGCTGGGAGCCAGGAACTGTGCCTACCCACACGTGGGATTGTTCTAGAGAAAGCTCCACAGCCATTGTTGGGCACAGTCACTGAACCCTTACCTGGGACATGTACCTTACTGCTGTCTCCGGAATCCTAATGCTTCCACCACTGCTCTTCTAGCAAGTAAACAAAGAAGCCGGGCCTGTGCCACAGCCACAGAGGAGGCTGGAAGACCAAGTGAATTCATTAACATTAAGTTCTGCTGTATATATCCGAGGAACAGTAGAGGCTGAAAGAGGACAGACATCTGTTTCTCCTGTTAAGAAATGTCTGGGGGTGGCAGTTAAGTGCAGGTAATGTTGGCTTCCCAGTGGCCTTAGTGACTTAGCTTCTTCACCTTCAGCATGTGGTTTCTGGTCTCTGTGTCACCTATAGTCCACAGTGGTTGTTAGAGCCTTGACTGTCACCATCACATCTGCATTCCAAACAGCGGGAGGGGAAAAAGAGGAAAGAGGATTTCTCTCTCCCATTGTTTTTCTTTTTTTGAGTTGGAGTCTCGTTCTGTCACCCAGGCTGGAGTACAGTGGCACCACCACGCCCGGCTAATTTTTTGACTTATTGTAGAGACGAGGTCTCACCAAGTTGCCCAGGCTGGTCTCGAACCTGTGGGCTCAGGCAGTCCTCTCACCTCAGCCTCCCCAAGTGCAGGGATTATAGCTGTGAGCCAGTGCACCCAGCCCCTTCCTCCCTTTTAAAGAAACTTACTGGAGATAACATACAATATCTCTCCTTACTATCAATGGCTAGAACTTAGTCATCCTGGTAATGACATCTTTTGCTGGGAAGTAATGTGCCCAGCAGAAATGAAGATTCTGTGACAAAAGAAGATGGGAGAGTGAATATTGGAGTCAACTAGCAGTCCACATTGAAGAGGCAGGACTTTTAATGTGGGAAATCACCACCTCCCCCAGTAAGGAGTGTGCTTTCAAGATGCAGAGGACAGATGCCCAACGTAAGCATGTTCTTTTTCCATATGCACATTTCTGGTTATTACTATGACAGTCACCACTGTGTAATGCTCTTGCCCAAAGTACTGTAGTCATTCCTTAAAAATGAAGACGTCTTTACCTTTTCCCCCCAAACAAGCACAAGTCAAAGCGCCATCAACTACCTCATCCAATTTCCAGTGTGGGATCTCCAGGTCATGTTCATATTGCTTCTTTGAAAGTTACAGACAGGCAGGGCTCCGTGGCTCAGCCTGTAATCCCAGCACTTTGGGAGGCCGAGGTGAGTGGATTGCCTGAGTCCGTGGGTTCGGGACCCGCCTGGGCAACTTGGTGAGACCTCATCTCTACAACAAATCAAAAATTAGCTGGGCATGGTAGCGCGCGCCTGTAGTTCCAGCTACTCAGAAGGCTGAGGCGAAAGGATCGCCGGAGTCCAGCAGGTCGAGGCTGCGGTGGCTGGGAGTGGCCACTGCACTCCAGTCTGGGTGACAGAGTGAGACTCCAACTCAAAAAAAAAAAACAAGAAAGTTACAGACTGAAGTATAGTGTCACCCTCTGTGAAACAGTAAAGATGATGGGAGGTAGAAAAAAGGGGAAATGGAGTAAGCCTGTGTCATGCAGTAGAAAACAGCCTGTGCCCAGATTTGCAGTGATTTTGCTTTGATTTACAGATGTTTATAGAATGTGCTCTCCTGGTGGAAGTGTTCCTAAGAGTCATTGCCTGACAAGCTTTTTATACTAAACGTTGATATGAGCGACCAAAAGTCACTCTGTGAATGGGCTCTTGTCTCATTTTTTTGAGTTGGAGTCTCACTCTGTCACCCAGGCTGAAGTGCAGTGGCGTGCTCACGGCCACCTCAGTAACTCGTAACCAGTGACGACCTGCTGGGCTCCGGCAGCGATACTTCCGCCTCAGCTTTCCAAGTAGCCGGAACCACAGGTGCATGCTACCATGCCCAGCTAATTTTTTTACTTATTGTATAGACAAGGTCTCAGTTGCTCTGGCTGGTCTCGAACCCGTGGGCTCAGGCAATCCACTTACCTCGGCCTCCCAAAGTGCTGGGATCACAGGCTGAGCCACTGAGCTCGGCCCATTCACTTTCTTAGCCTGCATTTCCTGACTCGTGTGGCATGATGGGGGAAACTTGTGTTGATGACAGGCACATGGGGACAGATCAGCCACTGCCACAAGGTCACTCAGGACTTGGAGGCAGCTCAGGCACAGTGGCTCATGCCTATAATCCAGCGCTTTAAGAGGCTAAGGCAGGAAGGTTACTTGAGTCCAGGAGTTTGAGACCAGCCTGGGCAACACAGGAGATCTCATTTCTACAAAAAAATTTTTAAAAATTAGCTTAAGCCGGGCTCGGTGGCTCAGCCTGTAATCCCGCGCCTTTGGGAGGCTGAGGTGAGTGGATTGCCTGAGCCCGCGGGTTTGAGACCCGCCTGGGCAGTGAGACCTCATCTCTACAATAAATCAAAAAATCAGCCGGGCGTGGTAGCGCATGCCTGTAATTCCAGCTACTTGGAAGGCTGAGGCGGAAGGATCGCCGGAGCCCAGCAGGTCGAGGCTCCCGGCCACCGCACTCCAGTCTGGGCGACAGAGTGAGACTCCAACACAAAAAAAAAAGAAAAAAAAAAGAAAAAAAATTAGCTTAGTGTGGTGGTGTATGCCTGTAATCCCAGCTACTCAGGAGGTTGAGGTGGAAGGATTGCCTGAGCCCAGAAGGCTGAGGCTGTGGTGAGCTGTGACCATGCCACTGCACTCCAGCCTGGGTGCCAGAGTGAGACCCTGACTCAAAAACAAAAAGAAGGCTGGGTGTGGTGGCTGATGCCTATAATCCCAGCACTTTGGAAGAAAATTGCCTGAGCCAACAGGTTTGAGACCAGCCTGGGCAACTTGGCAAGAGCTCATCTCTACAATAAATCAGAAAATTAGCCAGGCATGGTAGCGCGTGCCTATAGTTCCAGCTACTTGGAAGGTTGAGGTGGAAGGATCACCTGAGCCTAGCAGGTAGTGGCTGTGGTGGCCAGGAGTGTGCCACCACCCTCCAGCCTGGGTGGCAGAGTGAGACTCCAACTCAAAAAAAAAAAAAAAAAAGAGAGAGAAAAGAAACATGACCTTGGAAGGAAGCAGGTGGGGTTTTGATCACAGTTCAAAAAGAATATCTGTTAATATAATTGGAAACATTGTGCCACAGAAGATAACATACAGGCCTGACTAACAATTCTAATTTTTCCTTCAAACTTCTAATCCAACATGAACATGTTTGTTCTGTAAACACCTTCTAATAACCTTGGACTGACCCTCTGTCTCCAAGTCAGGTCACACAGCAGTTCCTATGCATTTAAAATCAAGCATACACACATCCATTTAATCTTTTCTTCTGGATTCAAGTTCTACGCGTGAGTCACCTGTAATTATTTCCATTGAAAACCCCGTAAACCATTGCTTTGGTAAACTCTGGTGTGGCCATGTGGCTCTTTGAGTTATGGCCACAAGTTCCCTAGCTTTAGCCTCCTCCCCTACCTTGGAGAGTTGAATCTCTCTGTCTCTCTCCCCAATTTACTTTCCAAATAAACTATATTTTCCAAGTCAAAAATAAAAATAAAATAAAATAAAATTCCGTAAGAACACTGAGAGTCAATCCCTGTAGTTTCCAGAAATGCTTCATTTCAATCTGGCCATGAACTCATAACCAGACTTAGCTCCTTGCTGGTCCTCCAGGACCCTTCCTGACCGTGAACTTCTGTTCTGACTCCAAATACTTCTACTTAAACTATCTCTGTTTTAAGAAAAGGGCATTCCATTTTTTGTGTTCTGTCTCCCAACCAAAACAGAAGAATTTTTAAAAGTTCCTTGAGGGCACTCAGCACTAACATAAAGCCAAGTCTTCCCCCTCTTCTAATTCTTATTAAATGAAGGAGATCAGTGCCAAGTTGTGAGTGCAACCTTGTACCTGGCTCTAGGCAACCATTAAATAGAAACAATTGCATAAGACAAAGTCTGTGCTCTCAGGTGGTCTAGAGTTTAGTGGCAGAGATAGACATCTAAACGAGCAAGTAAATGTATTAAGTGGTGTTAGAGGAAAATATTGAATGCTGTGGGAACAGAGTTAAAATAAAACAAGTACATTTAAATTAGTTGGGGAGGCAGAGTAAAGCCAGTCAGAATAAGACATATCTCAGTAGCTTAATATACGTTTACTTCTCTTTTTAAAAAATTTTTTATTTTAAAGATATGGGGTATAATTCAGGGTTAGGTATACAAATGTTCATTATGCAGGTATCCTTGTTGATGAGGTGTACCTCCCCTCCCCTGGCAGTTTCCCACTACTGCCAGTTCCGCCCCCCACCCCTGGCAGTTTCTCACTACTACCAAACCTTTTCTTATATTATTATGATAATTGTTCAAGGTTTGCTTATGAGTGAGAACATGTGATACTCAGTTCTTTGTTTCTGTGATAGATCACTCAGTATTATAGACTCTAAGTCCATCCAAGTTGCTGCGAAGTTCATAATTTTGTCCTTTTTTATGGCTGTGTAATATTCCATCATGTATATGTACCACATTTTTTTTATCCAGTCATCTTTCAACGGGCAGCATAGTTGGTTCCATGTTTTTGCTATTGTGAATAATGTGGTAATAAACATGCGTGTACAGGTATCTTTTTCATAGAGTGATTTGAGTTCCTCTGGGTATATTCCCAGTAGGGGGAGTGCAGGGATCTTATTTGTCCTTCATGTCGATGTGGTTGACAGGGACCCTGTTCGTCATAGTCTGACAGAGACCTAGACTGACAGAGACCTAGACTGACGGAGGCTTCACCTTGGCGCCTGCTCTAGGTCAGAACTGGTGGGAGGTGATGGGAGGCAGACATGGCAACTTACCACATGGCTCTTAAAGATTCTACCTGGGAAATGTGGGTAACTTCTACTCTTGTTTCACGGGCTAAAGCAAGTCATCAAGTCACGCTTAAGTTCAAGGGGTCATGAAGCTTTCCCAAAGGGAGGGCAATCAGAAATCTTAAGTGACCATTACTATCACAGAGGTCATCAGATGTGACTTCTAAGCTTAGACTGGAAGATGAATAGCATTAAGCAGGCTAAGGGCGATGGGGGAAAGCAAGAGGCAGAGGGGACAGCAGGTATAAAAATGTGAAGATATGAAAGAGAACATTTTGGAGTATTTATAATTAGTTAAACTTTTGAGTCAGAGTTTCTGTCTCCCAGGCTGGAGTGCAGTGGCACAATCATGGCTCACCTCAGCTTTGACTTCCTGGGCTCGGGCGATCCTTCTGCTTGAGTAGCTAGGACTACAGGCGTGTGCCACTATGCCCTGCTAATTTTTAATTTTTTTTTTTTGGTAGTAATGAGGTCTACCAAAAAAAAAGGCCCAGGCTGATCTCGAACTTCTGAGCTCAAGCAATCCATCCGCCTCAGTCTCCCAAAGTACTGGGATTACAGGTATGAGCCACCATGCCTGGTCTATATTTATAAATGTAACACTGTTCCAAGTGCTCTAGAAGTAGTGACTTAATTCTCACAAAAACCTTGCGAGGGAGGCTTCATTTATCAGAGAGAATGCTGAGCATGGGAGGATCCCATTTACCAGTGACAGAGTCAGGATCTGAACCCAGGTGGCCTGACTCCAGAGTCCACACTCCTGAACACCATACAATGCTGCCCCCTAGGAAATTTAGACGAGATCAGATGCATTCAGGGTGGTATGGCCGTAGACACCCTAGGGAATTCAGAGACAGGACCCAGTGCTCTAGGGCAGGGATGGGGAGGAAGACTCATGCCAAAAGGTTTAGCTGGAAAGGGAGCAGAGGTCAGATTGAGGTGTCCGATTGCCTGAGAAAGTAGTTTTTTTTTTTCCTGAGACCTTAGATGCCACGAAATGTATTTAAACAGGGGTGAGACAGGAGCCAATTTGTACGCTAGAAAATCACTGGGGAAATTTCAGTTCTTCCCCTCCCCTGACTATCCACAGGGACTCCGAGTTCCTCTTGATCAGTGAGGCTCACTTACTCCGCTGGTCCTGAACTGCAGGCTAAGGAATGTGTCATTGCTATCCGAGCCCAGATGTTCTCATAAGCTCCTTCTTAAGCCGGCTTTCGAGGCAGCTCCATGTCCACATGTATCAGTGTCCCTTCTCCACCCAATGTATCAGTGAAACCACGCTGCAACAAATCTTCTTTTAATCACAAAAGCTATTTCCTCCTGAATTAGAAATGCTTTCACCCAGTTGCTCAACCTTTGACAATAAGTGCAAATGAGTTTTTCTAACACTTTTGGGGAACTGCACCACCAAATTTCATGCACACATTACAACTTTTTTTTTTTTCCCAAGTTCTTACTGAACTGGGCACAGTAGCTCATGCCTGTAATTCCAGCATTTTGGGAGGCTGAGGCGAGAGGATTGCCTGAGCCCAGGGGTTCAAGACCAGCCTGGGCAACATGGCGAGACCTTGTCTTTATAATCAATCAAAAAATTAGCTGTGCATGGTGGTGCATGCCTGTACTTCCAGCTATTTGGGAGGCTGAGGTGGGAAGATCACCTGAGCCCAGCAGATCGAGACTGTGGTAGCTGTGATGGTGCCACTGCACTCCAGCCTGGGTGACAAAGTGAGACTCTGACTCAAAAAAAAAAAAGTTTTTACTGTGCTACTTGCATAAACCCATCACTAACTAGTGTGTCTTTGTGCCTTTGGGATGACAGGATGTCCCCTCGCCCCCAAATGCCTATTGCTTGAAGGCAGCCATTGTGGCAGCATTCTTTTCTTGACCCATATTAGAATCAGAGTTAGGGATCAAGGAGGCCTGGGGAGTCACCTGTCTTGTGGAAAGGAGCTGTTCCTCTCAGTGGCTGTCTTTGCTTTCTGGGCCAGTAAGGTCCAGGTCTGGATACCTGTTATGTGTATTTTCACTAACAGGCATAATAAATTCAAAAAATTGAAATATATGATGTGTCTATAGTCCATCTGAAATTCACCCGAAATACATTTCATCTGTAGACTTGTGCTTTTTAAACTTCTCTGTTGGCCAGGTGCAGTGGCTCATGCCTGTGATCCTAGCACTTTGGGAGGCCGAGGCAGGAGGATCACTTGAGCTCAGGAGTTTGAGACCAGCCTAGGAAACATAGTGAGACCTCATGTCTACAAAAAAAATCTAAAAATTAGCTGGATGAGGTAGTGTGTGCCTGCAGTCCAAGCTGCTCAGGAGGCTGAGATGGAAAGATTGCCTGAGTCCAGGAGTTCAAGGCTGCGGTGAGCCATGATCGTGCCACTGCACTCCAGCCTGGGTGAGACCTTAACTCAAAAATAAACCAACCAACCAACCAAATAAATTCTCTTGCAGTTGCTCATCCCTTCCCTGTTACGCTCTCCTGCAATCTGTCTTTCCCAAGGTTCTTTGCTCAGAGGACCAATTTCTGGGTTTCTTCCTTCTTCCCTGTGGTGAACAGACTCTAAGATGGCCCCCATGATCCCACCTCCTGGTACTCATGCCCTTGTGTACCACCCTTGAGTGTGGGCAGGACTAGCAACTTGCTTTGAATGGAATACAAAAAGGTGACAGGATGCCACTGCTGTGGTTACACTGTATGGGACTGTAGTGTCCCTCTTTCTAGGAGACTCCTTACTGGCTTCGATGAAAAGGCAGTCATGTTGGGGAGGTTCCTTTTGCAAGAAACTGAAGGTCAGTTTCTTGCTGCCAGCCAGCAAGAAACGAGGTCCTTTGTCAGAAAGAGACAAGGAACTGATCCTATCAGTAATCTCAGATCCTTCTTCCACTGGGCCTTGACATGAGATCACAGCCCATTGGCTGACACACTTGATGGCAGCTTTCAGATGACAGCATGAGCAGAGGACCCTGTTGAGCTGTGCCCAGGATTCTACACACAAAACTGAGATAACAAATGTGTATTGTTTTAGGCTGCTACATTTGTGATAATATTGTTATGCATCAATCAATAATGCATTCCCTCTTTGATTTCTGGTCATATCTTCTACCTAGTCCCAGAAGCATCCTCAATTTCTCTGGCCACACTTATATCCACAAGACCTTCCCCTAAGGCACAGCACTATGGAAATTCATGTCAACAGTTGTTACCTCCTCTTGCCAAAGGCTCCCCATGCCCAAGATATTGGCCTAGAACCTAACTCCTGCTCACAGAGGTGGCAAAAGGTGGTAGTGGAACTGTCTGCTTAGTCTGCACTATCCCTCCGACACCACTGAGTCTCCCTGCCACTCTGGCCCTCTGTCTCTCTGGCCTGTAGGTCTGTCTCAGGCTGCAGACTCTCAAGACTTGCTCAGAATGGAGAGTGGAACCAATGAAATCCCCATAGGAGTTTCCCTTAAGTTTGCTTTCTTTTCTTAAAACTAGTTTCTATGACACAAGTCATGCATAAGTAGAATACCTGAGCTTTATCTAGGACGTTCTCTTAACTTCCACCCGGGAGCCTGGGCCTTTCTTCCTCTTGACCTAAGGAAGCCTTGATATCAGTTTGGCTGTCGCTCCAGACCCTTTTCTATGCATTTGCATACATAAACATCTGGTTTCCCTTTTTAAGTCATAAAAGGTATAAACTGTACAAACTAATTTTAAAATTCAACAATGTGTCTTGGGGAGCTTTGCATATCAGCTCATATAGTTCAGTTTCATTCTTTCACTGCCATGTGATATTCCACAGTACTGATGGGCATTTACATGGTTTCCAACTTGTCATTACAGACAACATATACAATGGCTTAGTATATGCCTCTTTGGGTACAAGGGTGAGTTTTTATAGGATGCAATTGTTGGGTCAAGGATATGGCTTAAATTTTTAAATATATTGATAAATTGTCCTCCAAAGTGGCTATACTAAGTTACAAGTTCACTAGCAGGAACTGCATATCCCTTCCCAAGCCTTACCAACACTTTGGTCAAGGATATGATATAAATTTTTAAAGATATTGATAATTGACCTCCAAAGTGGCTACAGTACGTTCCAAGTTCACCAGCAGGAACTGCATATCCCTTCCCAAGCCTTGGCAACACTTTAGAATCTTTTGTTCATCTGATAGATGGAAAAATGGTCTTTCACTCTTGTAATTTGCATTCTCTTTCATTATAAACATCTTTGAAATGCTTTTGGTGCCAAAACGTTTATTTTGAAACAGAGCCTCGTTCTGTAGCCCAGGCTGGACTGCAGTGGCACAGTCACGATTCACTGCATCCTTGAACTTCTGGGCTCAAGCAATCCTCCTGCTTCAGTCTCTTGAGTAGCTGAGACTATAGGCACATGTCATCATACCCAGCTAAATTTTTTTTTTTTTTGTAGAGACAGGGTCTTGCTATGTTGCCCAGGTATATAATCTTGAACTCCTGGCTTCAAGTAATCCTGACTTGGCCTTCCAAAGTGCTGGGATTATAGATATGAGCCACTACGTCTGGCCTAATAGTTCTATTTTATAAATTGTTCATAGATTTTGTCCATTTAAAAAAACTCAGTTGCCTCAATGATTTATAGTACTTTATATAATCTTTACACTGAGTTTTCATCTCACTTGTCCTTTAAACTTATTTGTGTCTTATCACGGAAAAGTTTTTTTTTTTTTTGAGTTGGCGTCTCACTCTGTCACCCAGACTGGAGTGCAGTGTCCGCTCCCAGCCACTGCAGCCTCGACCTGCTGGGCTCTGGTGATCCTTCCACCTCAGCCTTCCAACCACGCCCGGCTAGTTTTTGATTTACTGTAGAGATGAGGTCTCACCAAGTTGCCCAGGCGGGTCTTGAACCCACAGGCTCAGCCAATCCATTCTCCTCAGCCTCCCAAGGTGTGGGATTACAGGCTGAGCCACCGAGCCCAGCCATGGAAAAGTTTTAGAACTGGATTTTGTTCCACTGATAAATGTTTTCTCTTATGCTTTTGCCTTTTGATGTCTTTAAAGAAAATTTTCCTACCAAGATCACAAACATTCTTATATTTTGATCAACAGTTCAACTTTGTGTTTAGTGCTGGGCCTTAAATTCCAGGTTAACTTCAATGAATAGTGTAAAGTAGGGCTCTACAATTTTTTTTTTTTTTTTGGAGTCACAGTCTCACTCTGCTGCCCAGGCTGGAGTGCAGTGACACACTCATGGCCACCCTAGTATCGACCTGCTGGGCTCAGGTAATCCTTCCATCTCAGCCTTCCGAGTAGCCGGAACTACAGGTGCACACTACCATGCTCAGCTAATTTTTTAAAATATTGTAGAGACGAGGTCTCACCAAGTTGCCCAGGCTGGTCTCGAACCCCTGAGCTCAGGTAATCCTCTCACCTAATAGGCCTCCCAAAGTGCTGGGATTACAGGCTAGAGCCACCACACCCAACCGGCTCTACAATTTTTAATTAGTAAGCCATTGTCCCAACCCTACTGGCTAGTCCACCAGTTGAAATAGTGCCTTTGTCACACTAACTCCCCATCCAGACATGGGTCTGTTTCTGAACTCCTGCTAGGTCCATCAGTGCCACACAGTTTTCCTGGCTATCTTCACCAGGGCTTAATGGGAGCTCCAGTCCCATTTACAACTCATGCTCACTCAACTGTGCCATCTCTTTATTTCTAGCATCTATCTTCAAGTCTTCGGCATGAACCTCTAGCCTTGAACTCAGTGAGGAGCAGAGGGCTGTTAATGCTGCAGTCATTCCATTTACATCTTGAGGATTCTCCACATATCCTTACTCTCTTTCAGCCTCTATACCCAAGAAGAAGTCTGTCAGACACCAGCAGCCTTGAACTAGTAGTGCCATTTATTGAAAAGAGCAAAGAAGAGAGAGTGCAGGCCTCCTTAGGGCAGGATGGGACAAAATAAGCAGCGTGAACCTGCCTCCCGCTCAGCAGACACGCTTGTTGCCCCACTTGGCCATCTTGTTGTTGACGGGCATCTTGAAGAAGCGGTCAGACTGGATGTAGGCAGCGATTTTCTCCAAAGCCTAAAGGGAAAGCACACCAGGCCTTATAAAGACCCTTTCCCAGTCACCACAGGCTTATACCAAGACAGCCACATGCACATGCTCTGCTCTGCCTCTACCGCCCCATTTTCTGGAGGCAATGCCTTCGGAGTATAGACGCCAGACCCTTTCTAAGACTTAAGGGCCTAGAGGTGTCCAAACCATGGAGACTGCTGGGCAAGAATCTGCCACACGGAGTCTTTTAGGGGCCAAGGGGAGCTTGTGTTTTTCTAAGAGAAAGGGGCAGGAACCATCACCTCAAAACGGCACATGAAAGCCTTCAGATTTGGGAACTCATCCAGGCACTTGGGCTCAAACATACGGTTCTGATCTAAGACATCATAGGTGAGAAAATCCACAAAGGTGAGCTAGAAGGAGGATAAGGAGATGGTCAGGTCTGCGGAGTCCTTAACATCTAGAGATCGAGAGACGTCCCCTCCTCTTCCCTTCCTCCTACCTTTTCCCCTGCAAACCACGAAAATTTCCCCAGGAACAAGGAGAATTGTTTCAGTTGTCCAGGTAGCTGCTCCAAGTATTCAGGCTTCAGTTTTTCCTGAGACAGAGGGAGAAAGAGGGAGAGAACAGTTACCATAATCTTCCTCACTAGCTGGGGCACAGGCCAGTGATGGACACTCCTGGCCTCTTCTCCAGTTGTCTTCTTCTCGCAGGATGGGAAGAAGTGGTCTGGAGAGGAGACCAGTTCCAGAGTTACATGGCAAAGCAAACCAGAAAAGCAAAGTTCTGCTTCTTGTTCTGACTGCCTGGGTTGGTGAGAAGGTGGCAGCAGCAGTAGGGGGCAGAGCTAACCCGCAAGTTCCCAAATGCTCCTCATCCTGACACCCCATTCAGTTGGAGGCATGCTATGGAAGCTCACGTGGTCAGAGTTGTAACAGAGCCGGATCAGCTGCATGCGGAAATCCATGACTTGGTTCTCCATGATGTCCACTCGGATCTTTTCTTCTTCAGTGTCACCACCTGCAGGCCAAATGACAACCAACCACCTGGGATCATCCACCCACAGGCCAACAACTGGCCTGGGCTCCCTCACCAGCCCTGGCCCACTCACACATGTTGTGCTTGCGAGCGATGTAGCGCAGGATGGCATTGCTCTGGGTGATCTTGTTCTTTCCATCCATGAGGTAGGGCAGCTGGAAGGAAAGGGACAGACTCAATGAGCAGCCTAGCTCCCTCCTGCCTCCCTACCTCTTCCTCCTGTGGAAGAGGAGACTTGTAGGGCAGTGCATGAAAGAAGATGCTATGTTAGAAGAAAGAAGAGCAGAAGGTAGCAAATGAATTCCACATGACTCCAGACAGGGGGCTCTTAGATCTGTGTGTGTGAATGTGTGCGTGTCTGTGTGCACGCCATGGATCCCTTCTCAGAATAAGGCTTTTAAATGCATAAAGCAAAAACCCACACACTTATATAATTATAAAATCTTTAAAAAAATGGAACTAGAGTAATATGTAACTATTAGTGCATTAAGTAGTGAGTAGATATAATACCATAATTTCAAAGTAGTAGTGAATGTAAATAATACTTAAGATATCTGTGACACATTTAATATGAAAATACCTGATTTCTACTAATGACAAAGTCAAAGACATTATTAATAACCAAGTCACAGGCATAGCTAGTAAACAAGTCACCTATTGCCTATTTTCACAATACATGGAAATGTGAACTTTTGTTAGTGGTTAGTGGCAAATATAATTTTTTTCCTTCGTCCAGTTCAAGGACCCCTGAATTCTATCTATTCTATCCAGGTTAAGAGCCTCTATTCTAGATTCTTTGAGGCCAGAGAGGGAAGAATCAAGGATTGATATACTTGAATGTGTTCTCTTCTGTCCCTCCTCTCCTAAAGCCACCTACATTGGGAAAGTCCAGGTTTAGCTTGAATTTCACATCCAGCCATTGGCTTCGATCATAGTCAGGAGCTGAAAAAGACAGAATGAAGCAGGACCCAACCTCCTTAAGATCCCACCTGATGAATGAAAAGATCTAAAGAAATGACTTCGTCCCAATACCTCAAATACCCGGGCCCCAAACGCTTAACCATTTAGTCTCTGTGCCCACTCGGTTAAACATTAAGGAGGAGTTGGGTTATGGCAGAGGGGAATCCCCAGCTCCAGGTAAAGGACGCGTCTCTCCCCACACAGGACCCAGCAGGGCGCTCCCACTTGACTGGGGCAGACGTCCACCCGACCTCGGCGCGAAGCCACCCTCCGGGCACAAGACTGGGCAGCTGAAGGGCCCGCCGTGGCAGCGCGGCAGCGCGCAGGCACCCAGAGGGCGTTACCTTCCCCGCACGTGTACAGTTTCTCCTCATAGGCGGTATCCGTGAACTCCAGGAGCAGGCGGATGGCGTGCGCCAGCTGGGGGACACAGAGGGGTCGGCGCCTGCGCGGCTCCCCCCGGCCCCCAACCCCCGCCCGCCAACGTCCCCCGACCCAGGCCGCCGAGACCCTGCATCCCGCCGGGGCGGTCGTTAAGCGGCTCCCACGCCGCACTGCCCTCGGCCCCTTCCCACGGGATCCAGCGGCCCCTTCCCACGGGATCCAGCGACCCCAGAGGCGGGGCGGGGGTCGGTCTCCGGGGTCTGGCGGCTCGACTTGGGCCGGCCGCGGCGTCGAGGCCCCCGCGTAGCGCCGCGTCTGAGGAAACCGCTGACCCGGAGCCCCGGCAGCCTCCGCGTCCGTCTCCCTGACGGCCGGCTCTGCCGTTGAGACGGCACTCACCCCGCGAATATCCCAGTAACCCAGAACCATAGACTTGGACGACATAGCGGCGGCGCTGGCGAACCTTCGACGACGCTGAGTACGGGGCGAGAGGGCGGAGCTTTATACCCGACGGAGTGGGCGTGGCCAGTGCTCTGACCCGGTCCCTCCCCGCCTTTCTCCCCTCCCCTCGCTGGTCCCCAGAGCAACGCGCAGGCGCGACTTCTGGCGGCGAATCCCGAGGCTGGCCGCTGGACTGCGCGCAGCCGGCGAGCTCGGCTAGTCGAAGTTCTCCGCGCTCCCCCACGGATGCGAGCCGTACTTCATTCACTGATAGTGCCAGTCAAGGCAGGAGGAGCGTCAACAGCCAGAGGGTAGGGACCCCGGTTACCCAGGGACAGTGAGATAGATTGATGCCGTATTTACTGACCTGGGGTGAGCTGTGGGAAGGGGGTTGTCGAGGCCAGCCTGGAGAGTTGGACCAGGCTCTGACCACCAGGAACTCGCGAGCATTGGGGGGCGGGAAGGGCCGGGGAAGGAGAGGATGATGATAAGAAACTCACAAATTACTTAAAACCATAAAACTGGAAAGTGGGAAGCGATTCAAGGTGAGAAATGGCACCTGCTTTGGAGGGAGAGATCTCTTCTGGCCGGGACAGAGGGGGGTTCTGAGAAGGCTTTAAGGAGAGGTGGGCATTTGAGCAAGGCCACTGAGGAAAAGCAGGCCATGGAAATTAGGATGCAGGAAAGGGCATTCCTGGCAGAGATGTTGCAGAGCAAACACTGGAAGAGGCCAAAGCAAGTCTGTGTAGAAGAAACATCAAATAGTATTGGGGTCAAGGCGTAGAGGAGGACCTTGACTACTAGAGGTGGGGGTTTGGGTGTTTTTCCTCTGGGTCTGTGGAAAGTATTGAGATCACAGATGTTCAGTAAAAATACCATGCAAGCCACAAATGTGAATTAAAATTTTATGTTTCTAGGGATTTGAGACCAGCCTGGGCAACTTGGTGAGACCTAGTCTCTACAATAAGTAAAAAAAATTAGCTGGGCATGGTGTGCGCCCACAGTTCTAACTACTTAGAGGGTTGAGGTGGAAGGATCACCTGAGCCCAGCAAGTTGAAGCTGTGGTGGTGTGCCACTGTACTCCAACCTGGGTGACAGAGTGAGACTCCAACTCAAAGAAAAAAAAGAAACAGGTAAATTAATTTTAATAATGTGTTTTATTTAGCCCAATCTTTCTGAAAATACTATAATTGAGCATGTAATTAATATGAAAATTATTGAAATATTTTACCTTCTTTGTTTTTGTACTGTCATCAAAACACCATGTGTATTTTACACTCAGAACACATCTCGGTTGAGACTTGCCACGTTTCACTTACTCAGTGGCCATGTGTGGCTTGTGACTATTGTATAGGACAGAGCAGATTTGGATGCTTTGCTGAGGTGAGTGATTGTCAGACTCGTTCAGGAAAATTAATCTGCTTCTTTGTAGAGTGGACCAGAGGAGGGACAGTGCTACCATTTTTCATTCACTCATCCATTCATCCATCCAATATTTATTAACATGCTGATTATGGCCAGGCACTGTCTTAGGTGCTAGGGATACCAAATTGACCTCAAAGACCAAATTCCTGTTCTGAGGAAGCATGCATTGTAGTGGGGGAGAAGCAGAAATAAACAGATATATAGTAAATGTCCAGTATGTCAGTTGGTGATATACATCCTCTGGAGAGAAATAAAACAGAGAGATGGGGGTCTTGAGATGGGAGTTGGGGGAGCCCCAGTGGGAAGGGGATTTATGTTTATAACGGATGTGTTCATGTAAGGCCTCACTGAGAAGTTAAGCAAAGACCTGGAGGAGGTGAGGGACCATGCTACATGCTACTCTGCCGTGGGGCTGTCATGGGTGCAGGAGGTAGAGAAGTTCAGGCAGAGCAAGTGCAGGGGGTCACCACTGTATAGATGGCACTTAAAACTGTGAGACTAGATGAGATCACCATGGGAATGAAGAGAAGACACACCGTTGAAGGGTTTGGGGTGGCTGTGGCACATCAACATTTAGGGGTTGGGGAAATGAGATAGAGCTAGCAAAGAAGTCTGAAAAGGGGTTGGCCAGTAAGGTAGGAAGAAAACCAAGTGTCCTAAAATCCAAGTGAAGACGTTCGCAGGAGGAGTGAGCAACCACGTCAAGTGTGGCTGATGGATATATTAAGATGAAGACTGAGAATTCATGGTTTAATTTAGCAACATGGGAGTCACGATGACCTTGATAGAACAGCTGCAGGTGGCCCTGTAGTCTTTGAAAGAACTAAGCTTCTGAGTTAAGCAAGGCCCATGAAAATGAAAAAGGGCACAGATTTGCAACAGTGTCAACTTGGGGGAGACAGAATTTGACAGCTGACCATTGACAATTGACTGTGGAGGAGTCCAGAACTACTCTGAAGGTTCTGGCTGGCCTCCACATCCTCCAAAGATAACAAAAGGCCAGTAACAAATTAACCTTATAACTGAGGTATAAGACTAGCATTGATTGAGCACTGATGATATGCCAGACAACATCTAGGTATTTCATATAATTGATTCCAATTTAAGCTTCGCAATAACTTTTTGAAGTAGACATCTTCCCATTTTACAGAGGAAGAAACAGGCCTGGAGAGGTTAACACCCACAGATGGTCTGGGAGTCACACCCAGATCTGTCTAATAACACAGTGGTGTAGTTCCAGAGCACTTGGATATCTGGACAGCCGCTCACCTCACCCCAGTCTTTTGGGAAATCTGGGGAACACTGGGATAAAGCACTTTTTCCTGGTGCTGGAGGGTTTCCCTGCCTCAAGGATGCTTTCGGCTTTATGAAGTCCCAGAGGACAATGGGTTAATATCTCCTCCTCCATCCCAAGAAATTAGCTTTTCTGGTTAACGTTTGCCGTTGACAAGTCAGACTCTAAGGGATTCACCTCCCCCCCATCTTTTGTGAGGGAAAATTGTTGATTTTATATTCGGTTAGCTAGGAGAGATGATTTTTCTGATATAATTAATTTGAATGAGCGACATCTAAAAATAGTGCAGTTTGGGCCCAGACAATGTTAGGGTCATGGACAAATTTAGCTGAGAGGGAACCCTTGAATCAATAAGTCCATTGGGCCTTATCTGTAGACTTAACCAATAAAAGTACAGCTACTATTGTGTGAAAAGGAGAGACCATGGCAGTTTTGAGATTAAAGGTGGTTTTTACCAAAAATATGCCCCCACAACAGTCCAAACTCTTCACTTAACCTTTGAGAACACAGAGACCCAGAGAGTGGATGACTTGCTGGTGTGTACACAACCAACTGGTGGACTTACAACTCTTAGGCCCATGTTCCTTATGTTCCTGCCACTAAAAAGCCAAGCTGGAGTGGAAACACAAGGTCAGCTCAGCCAACAGTGTGGGACAAATGCTAAGTAGAACTTGCTGAACCTGCCTTACCTGAGTGCTTCCTGGGGTCATCAGCCAGAGAGACTGACCAAAACCTGTGGCTGTCTGCCCTGGTGCTCTTTTTTTTGTGTTTGTTTTTTTGAGTTCAAGTCTCACTCTGTCATCCAGGCTGGAGTGCAGAGGCACACTCATGGCTACTGCAGCCGTGACCTGCTGGGACTACAGGCGCGTGCCACCATGCCTGGCTAATTGTTTGATTTATTGTAGAGATATGGTATCACCAAGTTGCCCAGGCTGGTCTTGAACACCTGGGTCCAGGCAATCCTCTTGCCTCCGCCTCCCAAAGTGATGAGGTTACAGGTATGAGCCACTGCGCCTGGCCCCATGTGCTCTTTGCTGCTGTGAAGTGTTATGCATTCAACTGTGCTGGGTGCTTGGAATATACTGGAAGAAATGTGTGCGGGATAAAGATGGTGAGCATAGTCTTATTCTGGAGTCAGTTTAGAAAGAGAATGAGAATACTGAGTGACCTCTCACAGAAACAAAGATCCCAGTAACACATGTTCTCACTCATATAATGGACCTTGAACATCCAATGTAATACTACAAGAAAATGACTGACGGTACTGGGAAACTATGGGGGGGAGGGGATGGGATTAACAGTCGCAAATATCTGTCTGGGGATGGGGAAACACCTCTTATCAATAGGGTGCCTGAATGAAACGTAATTGTACACCTAACCCTTAACTGTACCCCACAAAACCATAATAAAAAATATTGATTAAAAAAATAAATAAAGTTTTATCATTAGAAAAAAAAAAAAGAAAGAGAATGAGAGCTTGGGCAGCAGTTCTAGAATTCTGATTCCCAGCTCCAAGTTGTAATGTGAATCCCGTTCCCATTCAAGCAGTCCAGCTCAGTGATGGATGCAGGGTAGATCCTGTTTCATGCCCATGCCCCAGCCCTTCCTGCCTCCCTGACTTTGGCCTCCAGCAGGCCCAGAAGAAACTGTGAGGGATGCAAATGACATGCCGGAAGATGCTTTTATTGGGAAGGAGAGGGACAGACCAGATTCCTAGCAAGCCTCGGTAAGTGTGCCGGGCTTGGTCAAGAGATACAATAAATAGATGGTAACCGGGGAGGGCTCCCAATACAGCAGAGGGATGCGGTTGGCCCCAACCTCTGGGCCTACTCCTTGCTCTTGCTGTATGAGCTAGGGTGTGGAGTTGCTGCAGACTGGGACCTGGAAGAGGAAGTCTTGGTGCTCTAAAGGGTATCAGAGCTGCCATCTTGCATGTGAGCAGGCCTTGGTCTTGAAGGTATCTAAGCTGGTGTCTAAGGGCTTATCTGAGGAAAGAGGAGGATCCAGATGAGGCTAGTTCCATGTGGGGGACCCACAGACCTCATGCTACCAAGATGCTTGGATCCTCAAGACATGCCTACACGCATGAAGCTGAGACCCTGGAGGAACATCCTATGCCTGGTACCAGACACCCTCAGTTCCCCCTCAGGGCTGGGCTTGTGGGCTTGTCCACCAGCACTCTCTCTCGCCCAGGAGGACCAGACATTCCCAAGGGGAGTCAGGAACCCCTGGTGTCCTCACCCCCAGCATCCTCCTGACAGCATCCAGGCGTGTCAGAACCCGTGGGGCCTCCTGTGGACATAGTATCTTCAGCTCCCCAGGGCTCATTCGAAGCAGCTGGTTCCCCATCAAGGCCCCGAGGGTCCTCACCGTGCTGTGAGCAAAAACAGCAGAAGCCATCAGTGGTGGACTGGAAGGATGCTGGGCCTGGGCATTTGGGTAAAGAAGGGCTCTGTGGGCATGGCGGTTGGGGTCACAGGAAGATTCATAAAATAGGGTGGTCTGAGAGGGAAGGCGTACAGTAAGCTTTTGGCTTAAACCGATTTGAGAACTTCTGGGTTTGAAGGGAGGAGTGCACTGGGAGGCAGTCCCCAGGTGGGGAGGGCTGGATAAGCTGGCAGTTAACATCCTTCCCCGATCCTTCAGTTCACACCCTGATCCTGGCTGCATTCCAGAGAGTGGAATGACTTGCTAGTGTTCACACAACCAACTGGTGGACTTTACAGGCTCCCCACTTCATACTGTAACCTAGGCTTGGACAGGTCCTGCCACCCTGCCTTCTTCAACTCAGTGGAGAGTGCTGATGGGGGTTCTGGCATGCACAGTACAGGCCATGTTTCTGTACTGAGAATGGGTCTCTGGATTTCTTAGTCATCCTCTGAGCTTTTGCAAAGGTTTCCCCTCCACACCGTAGGGTGAGGCACTCACACAGTGGAGAAGTTCTCTGCCCTCAGCCAGGCTGCAACCTCCTCGGGCCTCGAGCTCAGTCGCAGCATGGGAGCCTAGAATCCGGGAAAACGGGTGGTCAGAGGCCATCTCATCTCACGGCCACCCCATCCCCGACATCTGGGCCCCCATCAGGTCTCTTATCTCACTTGCTTCTGTCCTGGCCTGGCTGAGACCTGATCCTGCTCTCTGCTTGGGCCCCATGGTAAACTTGACTCCCAGTCTGCATGAAACAAGACTGTCTGAACCGAACCCTGACCATCTCATCCACTTGCCATCAGATCCTCCCCACCCCCACCTCCGACTCCTGACTCATGGCTTCTGGATAGCCTGGGCTGGGTAGTACCCGTGGGGGTGATTGGCCCTGGCTCCAGTGGGTCTCCGGCTGTAGGGGCTCCAGGATGTTGCTAGGAATGTAGCCGCCCTGTCCCGCCGCGTTCTTCACCAGCCACCACCGCTTGCTCTGGTCCAGAACCTACCAGGAGTCACCGCCTCAGTCACCCTGAACCACTGTCCAACCAGCCTTCTTTGTCCCACAAGGCTTTCCCTCCCAAGCCTTTCCCAATTTTCTTCTTCCTCCCTAGGCCATTCACTCTGGCAGCCCCACCCCCAGACCTCTCACCCCCAGCGACCTGGAGCTCCTACCACGACCTCCTTTTCTAGCCTCTGGTCCAGGCCTTACCTCCAGTACCTCCCCCTGGGCCACAGTCAGTTCCTGTGGGTTCCTAGCTTCAAACTCATACAGCACTTGCATTTTCAGGGCTGGAGGGCTGGAGGACTGGAGGTTGGGGTTCCCAGGCTGAGGGTCATGGTGGTGTGTCTTCTCCTGAGCAAAGTGTGAGGTGCTCCCTAACCTAGGACTTCTCTCCCTGAGAAATAGAGATGGGGTGACTGGAGAATGGAGCCAATGTCCCAGGCTCGAGAGCCCCAGGTATCTCCTGCCTGCAGTCTGATGGGGACTTTTGGGTTTCCCTAGAGTGTGCTGGGAGGCCAGTGTTAGGTGGGGCTTGGAGTGGGCTTTCTGCCAGCAGAAGGGGTCTGAAATGTCACTGACTTCTGAGGGACGTTTCCTGCAGTGGAATCTTTTACATCTGAGCTCTGCTCTAAGCACTTTGTACTTGTCTGAGGGAAATCAGAGGCATGGGTGGGTGGTACCATGAGAAGAAGGGATGTGGACGAGGGTCAAACATTGCTTTTTTCACCCAAGATATTAGAGGGGTATGATCACATGCGTCTACTGTCTGTGTCTGGCTAAAAGAGAGTTGGAAAGTCTCTGAGATGTAGAGGCCCAGAGATCCAAAGAAACAGCCCTGTCCCTCCCTCCCCGGACCGCGCTAAGTCCAGGGCATACCGGAGGGAAATAGAGTCCTGGGATCCTAAGGGTGCCTGTGAGGGACAGAACAGAGAGTAAGCACGAGCAGGAGGCAGTCAGCATGGTGGTAGGGAGCTGGGGTATCAGACCAAGGCCTGCTCAAACACAGCTCCTTCTTGCCTCCCCCAACCTACAGATGCAGGTGCCCACATGAACCCAGTCCCCTTGGTTGTCATGTAACTATGGTTTGAACCTGGGGAGGAGAAGCTGGCCTGAGACCAGGGCTTTGGGTTGGGCTATACTCAGCTCGCCTTACCTGGGTAGAGGGCTCTGGACACTGCCAGCCGTCGTAGAATGTGGGTTGGTATGGTGGGGGCTCACTGCCTGTCCAGTCATCCCTGGGGAGTTGAGAGAACAAAGCTGAGTCAATGTCCACTCTGTGCCATGCCGTGGGACATGGAGATGGAAGAGATGACAAGGCCTAGCCTTAGGAATCTTTTGGCTAATAGGTGACACAGTCCATGTATACAGATAAAAAGCCCCCAGAGTCGGGCTCGGTGGCTCAGCCTGTAATCCCATGCCTTTGGGAGCCTGAGGCGAGTGGATTGCCTGAGCCCGCGGGTTCGAGACCTGCCTGGGCAGCGAGACCTCATCTCTACAGTAAATAAAAAAAAAATCAGCCGGGCATGGTAGCACATGCCTGTAATTCCAGCTACTTGGAAGGCTGAGGTGGAAGGATCGCCGGAACCTAGCAGGTTGAGGCTGCGGTGGCCGGAAGTGGCCACTGCACTCTAGTCTGGGCGACAGAATGAGACTCCAACTAAAAAAAAAAAAGCCCCCAGAACACCAAGGAGCAAACAGTTGAAGGTGAATAAACCCCATGGTGCAGGTGTCTGGGACCAGCCTTACCTCTGCCCATGAAGATACATCACCTCCATGAGGACACAGTGGGCACATGATTGCCCTGATTGGGGATTTGTATTAAAGTGGACAGAGTGTCAGAGCTGGAAAACTCCCTTGTGGGGGCTTGGGCAGAGTTTTTCTAACCTGCTTTTAGTTTTCCAGCAGCAGATCTCTTTCTATCTGGCTAAGTCATTTGTGGAACTCCACTTCATGAAACAGATCATGGCAGAGCTGCCCCGGTCAGCTCTAGGATGGGGCTAGTACTTTGCCTCTCAGTCTCTCCCTTGCCCTCTGCCCACTTGCCTCTCAGGCTCTCCCTTGCCCGGGAAGGGTTGTGTGGGCTGTGAATTCCAGGCGTGCTCTGCTTGGAGTATTTTCTGCTTGCCTGTCCCTGGAAGGCCCACCCACCTCCATCAGAAAGTTCTCCTCCCCACTTCAGCAGGGCAGAGGTGAGTATTTGAACTGGCGCATCCCTGGATTATTGTTCCTCTCATATTGTGTTGCTCACGGTTCTTATATCTTTGTTTCTTACTGTATATGGATCTCCTTGAGAGCTGTGCTCCTGGGACAGTGACTGGTTCACAGAAGGCAGCTAATAAGTGTTTATTCAGTGGGAAAAAAAACAAGCGATTCTCTCTTCTGATCTTTTTTTTTTTTGAGTCAGGGTCTCACTCTGTCACTCAGGCTGGAGTGCAGTGGCATGATCATGGCTCACAGCAGCCTCAAACTTCTAGGCTCAGGCGATCCTCCTGCTTTATCAGCCCCCAAGTGGCTGGGACTACAGGCATGTGTCGGCTAATTTTTTGAGTTTTTTTGTAAAGATAAGGTCTCGCTAGATTGCTCAGGCTGCTTTTGAACACCTGGGCTCAAGTGTTCTTCCTGTCTTGGCCTCCAAAAATGCTGGGATTACAGGCGTTAGCCACCATACCCAGCGAGGAATCTTAATTGGTTCCTTCTCTGCCTTGGAAACATGCTCAGGTCTTCCTTCAACCCTGTTTCTACTCCTTTTAAGCCGTCATTTGTTACCTTCTCTTTACTAAATTTCTTGAGAACGTGCCTATATCTCCTGCCTGTGTTTTCTTACCTCCTGTTCTTTCATTATTCCTGCGACCTGATTTCTACTTTTGCCATTACTTCATTGAAACTAGTCCACTTAAAAATCGTGACTGCTGAGTCCAATGGCCTTGTATGGTCTCCATCCTTCTGAATTACCACAGCATTTAGTGTTATGCCCCAAATCAAGACACCTGAATGTAATTGACCTGAAATTCAACTCCTTTGAGAGTTTTTATATCTCTTTAGTTATTCTATTTTCTGTGTTTCTGTTTTTCATTTTATTCATTCGTTCATTTCTGATTATGTTAAGACATTAGAAAACATCAAAGGGCACATCTGCCTTAATACTATAATTAAAAATATTGATCAGAGAAATGTAGTTTTATGAATACTGGAGTTGTTTTGCATCTTTGTGGATACTTAAAAATTATATCTGCTGATCTGTTTCTCTGAGGTCTCAAATTTTTAAAGTAAGGATGTGTTTGGAAATATGGATTAGTATATTCCACTGGGTACTCAGTGTTCAAGTGGCTGAGTGGAAGTATTTGAGGCCATCTTGTTCAGTTCGTTGCAGAGTCTCCACTGTTATCTTTTGCTAGTGCTGGGTGGACACCAGGGCTCTGCCCACAATATGAGCCCGGGACAGTAGTGAGAGCCAACGAACTCCACGTCTGGCTTACTCAGTTACTAAGTCCCTGGGGTTCTGGACACCGAACACTGGCAGGAGATGGGAGGTCCAGAATCCATAAATGGTTTCACTTCAGCATTACATCAGGAGAGTGCATGAAAATAGATTGTTTGGGCTAGAAACAACCCATGTGTTCATCAGCAGGTGAATGAACAAACAAAATGTGCTGTAGCCATAACAATGGAATATTATTCAGCCATAAAAAGGAAGGAAATTCTGATAGATGCTACAACATGGATAAATCCTGAGACCAGTATGCTAAGTGAAACAAACCAGACACAAAGGGACAAATATTGTATGATTTCAATTCTATGAGGTGCCTAAAATGGGCAATGTAATTCTCATAGAGACAGAAAGTAGAACTGAGGTGACCAGGGCTTGGGGAGGGGGGAAATGGGAATTACTGTTTAATGGGTACAGAGTTTCTGTTTGGGATGGTGAAAAAGTTCTGGAAATACTGTAGGTAATGATGTTGGTTGCACAACATTGTTAGTGGACTTGATGCCAGCTGGGTATGATGATATGATGACATGTGCCTGTAGTCCCCGGTACTCAGGAGACTGAGATGGGAATACTTCTACTCAGCCACTTTAACACTACCCACATGGAATGTATCAGTCTGTGTATTCATACTCAGCCTTACTTCAGGAATTTGAGTCTTCAGAAAAACAGATCAGCAGATATAATTTTAAAGTATCCACAAAGATGCAAAACAACTCCAGGAGATTGAGACTGCAGTGAGCCATTATTGTGCCAGTGCACTCTGGGTGACAAGAGGGAGACCCCAGCACAAAATAAATAAATAAATAAAATAAAGAACTTAATGCCATTGAATTATACACTCAACATGATACACTGTACGTTATTATGTATTATCATATTCTACCAAGATACAAAATAGATTGTCTTGAATGCTAATTCATGTCTTTAGAAAAATTGAGCAAAAAATACCTTTAAATGGAGCTGAATTGAAAAGCGCCGGGCACTAGGCAAAGGACTCCCTAGAAAAGCTAACTTCCTTCCCTGCTGACTTCGCTGGGATTCTGAAGCCCTCTTCCCTCCTGCTTTCTTTCCATCCTGCTGCTCTTTGAGTGCCCCTTGGAACTGTCTGGAGTTTCTCTGCCTTTGTGACCTCTTTTCCTTTTGCTCTTTCCCTGCAGACGTTTTCCAAGGCCCTGCCCTCTTTGCTCACGGAACAGAGCGTGTTACAGTGGGTTCTGAGGCTCCCGCTGGAGTGCACCCCACAACCATGCCTCTAGCCATCACCTCTGTGCTCATTGTTGTCCCAGACAGCCAAGTGGGCCCTCTCAGCCGAGGGCCCGGCCATGGGGTTTCACACAGTGTTCCACAGATGCCTCGGCTCAGCATGCCCAGGCTGGAACCCCCATTCCCTAAGGCTCCCACCAGTCTGGCCCCCTTGTCCGGCTGCCCTTCTCAAGGTCCCTCCGGGGTGGAGTCGCTCTTTCTCTCTAAACTCCCGGCCACTTGGTTGCCAAGTCTTACGGGATACTACATTGGCAGCATCACTTACATGAGGAATTCTTAAATTCTGGGCTGGATTGAGACAAAATTTCTACTTTGTCCTTGATGAAAATGAGAAACTATTTTAGTAGAAGGTTGCCGTCTCTCTCTTTTCAGAGATAACGTGTTTCTTTCAGTAGGGGATGATGGTAAGCTGTGGGCTTTTCTTTTTTTTATAAACTGCACTTAGCCTAATTAAAAGTTGGGAACTCCATGCAGAGTCTCCCAAATGGCTTTGGAGTATTTCTGGTTTGTGACAGTATAGAGCCTGGCTGCCTCTGATGGCCTGCCCTATGCCTCCATGCCCAACACCCCAGTTTGGTTCGAACCTTGTCTTCACTCACCGGCTGGTGGTCCAGGCCGGGCCCAGCCCCGTCCAGAGTTTATCCTCAGCTGGGGTTAGACATGACTGCAGCAGGTTGATGGCTTTAGGGGGTGAGGAGGGGTGAGATCACTTGGGCTGCCAAGCCGGCCTCAGAGCACTGGGCCAGGATCTGGGGGAGGGATGGAAGGTGTCAGGAAGCCTGGACTCCCACAGGGCCACACAGGGGTGGGAAATGACCAGAGTCCCTGGCTTCCCACTTCTGCAGTGCTCCATTGCCTCCTGCAAGCGGCCTCATCTGCCCCAGGCCCGCTTCTCCTTCCTGTCGCACTTGGAGCCCTGTGTCCTTGGCTCTGACCCCAGCCCATCCCGTGCTACCCTGGCCCCAGCTCCCCTCCCCCTCCACAGCTTCCCTTCCTCCTTCTGCTCCTTCCTGACTTCAGCCTGTCCCTCTTCACTACCCTCGTCCTCCCCCGACTCACGAAGTTCAGAGTTTGGAAGAGGATGTGCACGACCTCAGGAGCACTGTTCTCCTGCAGCCAGTTGGCCAGCCTCCCCTGGGGACACAGGGCAATATTTGTCACCACCCTTCACCCCACCCACTGTGTCTTCACCAGGACCGCCAGGGCCTTGATTGGGAACTTGGTACTTCTCAAAAGTCCCGAGAAGGGGGAGTAGAGGGAAAAGAAGAAAGCTTGGGTAGTGGAGTCCAGAGGGCAGAGGGATGCTAGGGGGAGGCAGATGGGGACGGCCTGGAGACTTGCAGGAAGCTGCATACCAGGAGGTTGAAGCTGTACTTGATCTTCTGGAAGCAGTCAATGTACTGAGCCTGTGTAAGCCCTGCGGGAGAAGGGGTGAAGGGGGTGGGCCCCAGCTCATTCCAGGACACCCCCCTGCTCTCCCAGGCCCTGCGCACTTACCTCCCTGATCCTTGTTTTTTTTCCCAAGTTTCTTCTTCTTGTGGCTGGCCTTTGCTTGGGCCTCCTTCAACCTTCCCATGAACAGCTCGATGTCCCTTAGGACATGGTTCAGCACCTCCTGGGCCCCGAACCACTCAGGGCCGTGAGTGGGCAGTAGGGCCCACCATAGAACTCCTAACCCTGCCCCTCCCTCCCCACCACAAGCCCTAGACTTAGGCCCAGCCTGGGGTCCGAACAAGCCTCCCTGTCCTTCCTCTGCCCAGATCCTGCCCTGCCATCCTGGGAGAAAGTGGAGGCGAGGGGAGGGGGGAAGGGGGTGCTGTCCTCCCTTCTCCCAGGCCTTGAAAGCCTCAGCAAGCCCGGGATCATCTGCAGTTACCTCATCTCTCTTTGTGTCCTCGGGGGATGGGGACCGCCTTGGAGGAGGCTGAGCAAAGGCACTTGATTCTTGGGCACTGGGGTGGCGTGGCAGGGATCTTGGGGAGGGTGGGAGGCCTGCAGGGCAAGGGAACTGTAGACCTGGAGCATCTCTGACTTTGGATGGAAAACTTCTCCTCCACCAGCCCCATGCCCCAAACTTACTGTGCTCCAGGGTCATCCAGTGGGGCTGTCCTGGAGGGAGGCCCCGCTCTGGAGGGAGGCCCTGCTCTGGAGGGAGTCCTCGGTCCAGGAGGGACCTCCGCCCCAGAGGGGCTGCCTGCTCCATAGGGAGTGGCCTTTCCAGAGGAGGCCCCTTCCATCTGTTCTGGCCTGGGCGAAGGGCTCCAAATTGGGGTCTGCCGAGGACATGGTGAGGGATACATCTTTGATAAGGTTCTTGGGACAGAGGCCCTGCCCACACTTCTGCCCTGGGACCCAGAGCACCTCCTCCCTTCTCCAAGGAGCCCCACCCTCTGCTCCCTGGTCTCCATCTGGACCCTTTTCTGACTCTACCTCACCTCATCTGCCTCCCTTCGGGGCCTCTTGGGTCCCTGTCACTGTCTGGGGACAGTCTCCAGTGCCCCAGGCTCCATATAAAGCAACTTTCAAGGCCCAGCCCTCTCTCCATGCTTTCCATGCTCATCTCTGCCCTGGCCCCTCCTTAGTCCAGGCCAGATTGGTTGGGCCACAGTCTCCTGGGCTCCTCAAGGTGTGAGGCCAGGGTCTGGCCCCCTGAGGTCTGAGCGGTGAGGCTCCACAGGCGGGCTGGGCCGAGGCTGCCTACCTTTGCTCTTGCTCTTCCTCCAGGGCCTTCTGCAGGCTGGTCTTCAGTCGCTCTGCCTGGAGGAAGCAGCTGTCAGGCAGGCTGTGTGTGTGTGATGGTCCTCAAACCCCACCCCTGGCCACTCACCCCCACTTCCTGGCACTGGAAGAGCAGAGTGCTGGCGCCTGGCAGACCTGACTCCTGCATGGTGATGGACAGGATGGAACTGTAGGAGCAGGTGTTGAGTGCCACGTCCATGGCCTGGATGCTGTCCAGGCGGTAAGAGTCCAGCTCCTCCTGGGGCAGGCAGAGAGGTCCACTGTGAGGCCACCGAGAACCAGTCTTGGCTTTGGCTGGGTTGCTCTAGCTCTCACATGGCCTGGGCTGGGGTGTCATCCCTCTGACTGACCCCTGTGCCTCTGTCCCCTGTCTCTTCCTAGGCTTGGGTGTGTGTCCTGTGTGGGAACGGTGGAGTTCAGGAGCTGGTGCTTGCCTTCCCACGGCCTGGGTGAGCTGGGGCCCCTTGCTGGGGGGTTTGGCAGGAGGCTGACCTTGGTCTCAATGTCCAGCAGCTGGATCCAGCCGTCTCTGACCTGCAGGATCAAATCTTGGCTCCACACCCGGCCCTGAGCGTCCATCTCCTGCAGCTTCTGCAGGGCATCCTTGGGCTCCTGGACTCTGGGCGTGCCCAGCTTACACGTCATCAAGTGCTGAGGGGAGAGGGGAGGCCCAGGGCTGAAGGAAGGTTTGGAGAAGGGGGAGCTTGAGTATGGTAGACAGGGAAAAGCAGCAGAGGAGGAGCACATAGTCCTTAGCCCCCTTGAGGGTGAGAGTCCCAGGCTCCATATAAAGCAACCTTCAAGGCCCCATGTGAGGGCCAGTGTGGCAACACTGGAGCAGGGACGGGGCCTCCAAGTCCAAGTCTCGGGGGCTGCAAGAGGGGCTTTAGGACTCTGGAGGAAGGACAGTCATGACCTTTAGCAGTTCAGCCTGGGAGGCGGCTGGGTGATGGTGGGTGTGGGCTCCAGGATCCCAACAAATAATGTCTGAACTCTGGGTGGGATATAGGACCCTCAGATTCTGTTCCCAGCTTCCTTTGCCCCGTTGGGAACTCACAGTCCTGGCCTGGTCTTCCTCACTGAATATTCCTGCTTGCAGACCTTGACTCATGCTGTTCACACCCAGAATGCCTTTCCTGTTTCATGTGTGTGTGTGTGTGTGTGTGTGTGTGTGTGTGTGTGTGTGTATGTGTTTTACTCTGTCGCCCAGGCTGGAGTGCAATGGCACGTTCACAGCCACTGCAGCCTTGACCTGCTGGGCTCAGGTGATCCTTCCACCCCAGCTTTCCAAGTAGCTGGAACTATAGGTGCGTGCCACCATGCCTGGCTAATTTTTTGGTTTATTGTAGAGATGAGGTCTCATCAAGTTGCCCAGACTGGTCTTGAGCCCATGGGTTCAGGCAATCCTCTTACCTTCGCCTCCCAAAGTGCTGGGATTACATGCATGAGCCACTGCACCCAGCATTTTTCCCACTTCTGCCAATTAATCACATCTCGTCTCCTGGGAAGAAGCTCAGGCCCCATCCTCTCCCTGGCTCTTGCCTTGAGAGATCCATGGTGACCTCAGTCTCCCCTCTGGTCCTTGCCTTCTGCTGGGCTGACCACTCAGTAGCTTTGTTCTGTTATCTGCTCTCCTCTGGAAGACACCTCCCAGTCTCTCCTTGGTCTCTTGTTGCAGGAGATGCAGTCTGCCTTCTGCCCTTTGACCCCATCTGGACCCAGGTCCCAGCTCCTCTTCCTGTGTTCCCACTGCCAGCATTTCCAAGGAGCCTGGCATCATGGCACAGCTGTCATCCTGAACGTGTTCCCTCTTGCTCTCACTGACTGGGCCTGAATGAAGCCAGTTCCCGGCCTCCATCCTACAGTAAAGCTGAGTCCCCTGGCCTCTCCCCAGCTGGCTAGGGAGTCCCACTCCATTGTCTCTGGAACCCTCAGACCATGGCCCGAGGCCCTTCCTTGCTTCTTCTCCATTGGAGTTCTGACATCTGATGCGGCCTGGGGCCAGCGTCTACCCAGAACTGCAGCCTGACCCAGCGCCTGCTCTCTGCAGCTATGCCCCCTTGCTTCCCCTTGGTGCTGACAGCCCTCTAGGCAGCTAGACCTGGCAGTGCCTGTGGTATCCTCCAGGCAGGGCCAGAGACTCCATCCCGGCCTTGGAGCTGCTTACACTTGCCCCAGAGCTTGGGCCCAGACATAGCTCCCCTCTGATAATGGTCCTCTCAACCTCTCCCAGGGCCTGTAGACCCCACGTGCTCCTTTCCCTAGCCATGCGAGATCCCAGGCAGAGAGTGGTTCCCTGGGGACGAGTGTGGCAGGACTGGAGACGGGTGGGTATGGGTGGGTAGTGGTAGCTGCCTCCCGGCTCAGCCCTGTGCTATTTCTTCCTGTTTGGGGACAGGACATCCACCCCTCGGCCTCCACCAGGCCTGCTCTGTCCACCCCCCGGCCACCACCTCCTCCCTTGCACTTGCTCCATTAGACTTGTTGGATCTGAGTCTGCGAGGCTGGGTCAGGTTGTTGGCATTCATGGCAGGGACTTGTGGGAGGTGTCCGTGTCCAGCAGGGCAGTGGGCACACAGACACACTTGACTTTCCTTGGAGACCACCAGGGACTCCAGAGGGACTCACCTCCACCCTGTGCTGCAGGAGGGTGGGCTCCGAGGCCAGGCTCTGGGAGTACTCCTTCCGGTGCACTGCGGGGGACAAAGTGAGGGGTTGGAGGGGGCAGAAGAGTGAGCTGAGACTTAGGCAACCGCAGGGCACTTGGTGTGAGGAGGGGGAGTGGAGGATGGGGCGTTTGGGAGCTCAGCAGGAGCCTGGGGAAGAGGGGCTGAGTGGGAGGGGACCAGGTGGCTGGGGAGAGCTTACGGTAAATGGCTCTGCTGCTGGGCCGCGACATGGTGACACTGCTCCCTAGAACCCAAAGGGAGCCAGAGATAGCCATCAGAGCCAGGCAGAGGAGTACCAGGCACAGTGGGGCTTCTTCTCTGACCTGGGGCCTCTGGGACCAGACCTAAAGCCCCTGGCTCCAGGGAGCCTTCCCAGAGCTGACTCCAGCCTGAGGAGCTCTCCATCTTGGCTGGGCCTGGACCAGGCCCCAGGCTGAGGGAATGAAGGGTTGGGAAGGCCTCAGGTTGGGCTCCAGGCCTCTCATGACTTAGTCAATAAAGCTTATGCTGAGAAGCCCGAGAAACCTGAATGTACAGAAGCCCGGGACTGGATCCTGTCTTGGGCCTGGGTGTGAAAGATGCCGGGTGGGTGGCTGAGCCCAGCTTCTGTTGGGAAGGCATGGAGCAACTGTCCCTGCTGGAGCAAGCCCTCTTGTCCAAGCCTGTTCGACCCATGAACTGGGGGGACACTGATGCAAACATGTGTTTGTGTGCATGCATACACACGCACATGCTTATGATGAACTCTGCAGGGTTTGTCAGTGACCTGCACATCCCTGACTGTCTGACCAAGTCTCCCGTCTCTTTGCTTTTCCATACTCTGTATCCTGTCCCCAGATACCCCTCCCCATCCCAACTCTTTAAATTCCAGCTCAAGCCGGGTTCAGTGGCTCAGCCTGTAATCCCGAGCCTTGGGAGGCTGAGGTGAGTGGATTGCCTGAGCCTGTGGGTTCGAGACCCGCCTGGGCAACTTGGCGAGACCTCATCTCTACAATAAATCAAAAATCAGCCGGGCGTGGTAGCGCACGCCTGTAGTTCCAGCTACTTGGAAGGTTGAGGTGGAAGGATCGCCGGAGCCCAGCAGGTCGAGGCTGCGGTGGCCGGGAGCGGCCACTGCACTCCACTCTGGGCGACAGAGTGAGACTCCAACTCAAAAAAAACCAGAAAAAAAAATTCCAGCTCAAAGATCACCTCCTTAGCGAAGCCCTCCTTGACCACTGCACCCCTCCCAGCTCAGGGTCCCTCCTAATGCCACACCTGATCTTGCACATTCCTCTCTAGCAGCAACAGTCACAACAGCCACCATAGTGAGCACCATGAGTCTGGCACAAAGCCCCTTAGGGACCTCATGTCATTTAATTGTTACGACCCTCCATAGGTACTTACTTGGTGACATTTGCCAACACTGTTCTAAGGGCTTGATCCTCGTGAACTCATTTCACCTTCAGAACAACCTCACAAAGGGGGTACTGTTATTATCCCCATTTACCAGGGCTTTGAGGCTTAAAGAGGGAACAGGTCTGGGATCACAAGTGAGTATTTAGTAGAGAATGAATACAGACCCACCAAACCTCATGTTTTAATTGTTTATCAACATGTTTCTGTCACTGGACTGTGAGTTGGCACAAAGGTGGTCTAGAATGTGTGTATTTTGAAATGTGATGGAGTTATGTATGGTGTGTGTATACCATACATAAACCCCAAAACCCGGAATTTTGTTGATAAAAAATTGTGTATCTGTTCTTACATGTTTTAAGCTTCAGTCACCTTCAAAGTACTCTCTGATGCAATATATCTATCAAGACACTTTTTCCACTGCTCAGAACAGTTTTAGAACTCGTCAGTCTTGATGCCTTTTGGTGCTTCTGCCTTTTTTTGTTTCACCTCTTCCACATTGGCAAAATGTTTCCCTTTGAGTACTTTTTTCATCCGGGAAAACAAAAAAAGGTCGCTTGGGGCGTAATCAGGTGAATAGGGAGGGTGGGGCACAGGAGTCATGCCGTTTTTTGGTCAAAAACTGCTGAACACTCAGTGCCGTGTGGCAGATATGCTCATAAATCATCCATCATGAAATGGGCAAACGCATTGAAAGAATCTCCCCTTCCCCCCAAAATTCACTGAAGACAAATGTAGCCTCTCACAACAACACTAGCTGGTGCACTGGTGTCCTCCAAAAGATAATTCCAGTTTTTTTGGGTCTCCTCGTTTGCCTGGCTGGGGGTGGGGGTCAGTCATGCACATGGACTGAGGGTATGCATCATCTCAGTGAGATTTTGAGGGTGTCCACATATCGTCGTAGTGCACTGAGTGGTACAGAAACCCAGGGTATCCTGGGTAAATGGGTGAAACATAGAGCGAAGTCCACACCCTTATTTATTAGGACTGTTATGAAAATGACGGAGGATCTGATAAGGTGACTTGGTGGTAGGGGCGTGACTTGCCAGGGAACAATTAGGAGGGTGCGGGGGAGGGGGGCGGCTGGGTCTTTGTTTTCCTTGTTTGGGAGGACCCTTTTCCTCTCCAAGGGTAAGGGGGGCCAGAAGCCCACTCCCCCGCCCCCAGCCCCACTCAGGCAGTGGTGCTTCCTGCTTCTAGACGCGTAAGAGAACATGAGCTCTGCCCGTGTCAGTCCCACTCCTGGTTCCCCCACACAAGGGTGGGCCCTGTGGGTCCCTGTGGGTAGGTTAAGGTGAGAAAGATCTGCTGCTAAAATCCTACCCCCAGGAGAGGAGAGGGGCTGGTTTTGGCCTGCCTTGCTCTTTGTGGGATGTGGAGCTGTGGCAGTCCAGTGCCCCCTTTAACTCCCAAGTGAAGGGGCTTGGAGCAGGAAAGATCATCCTACATCACAGACACTGGGGGGAGCAACCCCAAGATAATTCTGGAGCCTGGGCCACCTTGCTCTGCCTCCCTGCCCGCCAGCCGGCTGCTGGGTTCCAAGCCCATCCTCGGGGCTGGTCTTCCTGACCACATCTGGGAATAGCCTGGAGACCCTGGTCTGAGAAGCCACTGAGTTGCCCCCACCCACCCTGGGATCCCTTGTGACTGGGCTGGGCCCTGATCTTCCCCAGGGGACGGGCTCTTACCTGGGTGCTAGTGAAGCCTGGTGGCTGGTCCCCCCCCGAAGGGGCCGGTCTTTGAGCCGGTGGTCTGGCGCTGGGAGCAGGAGGACAGCGGCCTCTCTGCTAGTGGCCACCGGCACAGCCTGCCAGTGAGCAGGTGGACCCTGTGGTGATGAGGCTGTGGAGGCCACCACACCTGTGCTCTTTGGACTCTGACGGGTGGGGAGGCCTCCTGGGCCACCACCTACTCCACATCAAGCAGGGCCCGCGGCGGTGCCTGTGCCGACAGTGCCCCGAGCTTAGCCAGAGACCCCCGCTTCCCAGCCTTCACCTCTGCTCGTCTCTGGCCGTGGGGTGTGGCCCCCTCTTTTCTCTGCCTCTTCTGGGGCCCTGGTCAACATCAGCCATGGGGGCTGGGACCATAAGGAGAGGGCATTCATGGCCCTGTCAGTCTGAGTTCTGTGTTAGGGGATGGGTCAGCTGGAGGTGAACCCCAGGCTTGTGCTGTGTGTGTGTGTGTGTGTGTGTGTGAGAGAGAGAGAGAGAGAGAGAGAGAGAGATCAATTGATCGATCGATTCATGGGTGTGTGATCATGTGTGCCCAGGTAGCACCTGTGAGCAAGATATATATCTTATCAAAGAAGGCCGTGTGGGCATTCTGTGGAGAGGTGAGATTTCTTCCCAGCAGGGCCCCCCTCATTCTGACCCCTCTTCTGTCCCTTCCTGCCCAGCAGGGAGCCCTCTCACCTGCCCGTTCTCATTCTTTCGCTCTTTTTCCTTTTCCACCCCATTCTGTGCCCTAGAACCCTAGTGGATACCTGGCTGACTTCAGTTAATATGGGAAACTGAGGCCTGTCTCCATCTCTCTTCCTGAAACTACCCAGTGCCTGTTTTTCATTGTATTTGAAGACTTTCCTTGACACCCAGGATGGGCCAGCTCCCTGCCCTCTGGGAGCTCACAGTCTAGCAAGCAAGACCAGGCATAAACAGAAATCAGGGGAGCAAGTTAGGATGAAAGGGCCAAGGAGGGAAGACGCCCGTGTGGACAGGATCACTATGGGGCAGAGGGCAGCCTCCTGGTGTTGGGTCTGTGATGGACAGTCCTGTGGAGTCTGAGACCCGGGGAACCCCATCTTTGGCTTCCCTGGACCATCCTCGGAGACCCCAGTCTTCTCTCCCGCCCCCACCACAGCCAGCACTGCCCCGGGTGACCTGCAGTCCAGGGATGGAACCCCAGGGAGAGGCCTTCCCCACCTGCACTGTGAGGGTCCCTGGGAGAACCAGCTTCGGGGGCCCAGGGACCAGGGCCTGCTGGGCCAGCCCCCAGCCCCATGGGAAGTAGCCGCCCCGCCGAACTCCCTGGCTGTTCGGTTTCCTGGGCTGCAGCCTCATGGCCTTCTCCCTTTTAGCTTCTCTCAGAACAACAGGGCCTGTGAGAGGCCAAGGTGGGAGGATTACTTGAGCCCAGGAATTCTAGACCAGCCTGGCAACAAAGCAGGACCCTGTCTACAAAAAAAAGTAGAAAAATTAGCCTGGCACGGTGGTGTGTGCCTCTAGTCCCAGTTATTAGGGAGGCTGAGGCAGGAGGATATCCTGAGCCCATTAGGTCAAGGCTACAGTGAGCCCTGATTATGCCACTGCACTCCAGCCTGGGTGACTGAGTGAAACCCTGTCTCAAAAGAAAAAGAACGGCACAGCTTGTCCCCTGGGTGCCTCCCCAGTTCCAGCTGCAACTCCATCAAGGCCATAGCCACATTTCACATTCCACCCCCAGCCCTGGTTTGAGGGCCCAGCTAAGGCCTAGTTCCTGCCCAGCTCAGGCCAGGCCTGTCCCTCCCACGAGCCCCTCCCCAGGTCAGTGTGAGTACAACAGGGACTCTCATGGGGGACCTGGAGACTAGGCGGGGTGAGGCTTAGCCCACTGCAGAGATCCGTGTGATGTTTTGGGGCAGAGAACAGTGACGGCCACCTGGCATTCTCAGCCCCTTGCACTCTGCAGTGCCCTTCAGGGGCCCCTGGGAGCAGCGTGGGTGTCCTCAGACAGGAACCTCCGTAGCCTGAGTGGGGCTGGGGCCTGGGGTGAGGTATTGTGGATGGCTAGAGCGGAGTTTCCCCAGGGAAGAAGGGCATTAGGAAGGATAAGGTGGCCAAGTCACCCATACCCAGGAACTTAGGGGCCAGAATTGGTGCTTCCGCATAAAGAAAGCCGCAGATGCCAAAGAAATCCTGGCTGAGGCACCAGGAACTGGGACTCAGGTGGGAGGGCAAGGAAGCAGAACTCAGTGAGCATCTCCTTAAAATTGTGAAGCCATAGAGTCTGTGGGACTTTATTCATTCATTCATTCATTCATTCCACAGCTTCCTGTGACTTTTTTTCTGAGTTGGGATCTTACTCTGTTGCCCAGGTTGGAGTGCAGTGTTACAATCATACCTCCTGGGTCCTGGTCTCCTGGGCTCAGCCAGTCCTTTTGCCTCAGCCTCCCAAGTGGCTGGGCAAGAGGCGTATACCACCATGTCTGGCTAATTTTTTTATTTTTTGTAGAGACAAGGTCTTGCTTTGTTGCCCAGGCTGGTCTCTGGCCTTGGCCTCCCAAAGTGCTGGGATTACAGGTATGAGCCACTGTGCCTGACCTTCTTGTGAAACCGAAGGCTTCCTTCCTGTTAGGCACTGTGCAAGGCCTTAGGATACACCTGGAGGGCTTACAGACAGCTTGGAATTCAACCTGAGTTTACTATCTCTGTCCAAATAACCCAGCCTCTCTGTCTACATTCCATAAAGGGAATGTGTCCCAACTGTGTCCCAAAGGGAAGCCAGCTCATCCCTGAGTCCTCACTGCCCCTGACCCACAAACTATCATTCCTCCAGTGAACCCAACTCTGTAGCTAGTCTGTGTGGATTGACAGACTTGCTCCCCACTCCCATGGCAACTGTCCTCCCCAGACCCCGTCAAACCCTCTGCCTTTGGTCATGTGACAATCTCCTCCACCCTTGTTCTCATTGATCCGTCCCAGCTGTGGGCAGTGAATCTTCTTAACTGGGAGCTTGGCCAACCTCTCCTCTCCCTGACCCCGCTGCCCTCCTGCTGCTCACAGGACACTATCCACATTCCTCGTCATGCAGGGAGGTCCTCGGAACTCCAGGCTGCTTCTGAGTCTGGCCGTATCTCCCCCTCCCACACCCCCTGCCCCTTGTACTTTACACTTATCTTGGGAAGGCCCGTGATTCCTTGAAGAGTCATGCCCGGGCTGGCTGCTGTTCTCTGCCTGGGATGTTCACCGGAAGCACCTGCTGTGCCTCGTGTCTCCATGTAACCCTCCTCTGGAAGCCTTCCCACTGCTCTGGGTTGCTGGGGACACTGATCCTTGGCTCCCAGACACCTTGTCCACACATCCCTTCATTACTGCATGTGTCACATGGAAGGGCAGGTCCCCATCGTACCAGGATCCCTGAAGATCTGATTGCCTTTTGCCACAGTCTAGAGGACAGAAGGACTTGTAAGCAAATAAATGCTCGGTGTCATCGCAGGCATAAAGGGCCGTACTCTGCTCGGGGTCTCAGGGAAGACATTTTTAAATTTTTTATTTTTGTAGAGATGAGTTCTTGCTATGTTGCTCAGGTTGGTCTTGAACTACTGGGCTCAAGCAATCCTCTTGCCTCAACTTCTCAAATTTCTGGGATTACAGGTGTGAGCCACCACGTCCGGCCAGCCTCAGGGAAGATTTCTCAGAGGAGGGAATGTAAGGGCTGGCCCCCAAAGACACGAAGGAGTTTGGTCAAGAGATGAGGTGAGCAGGGATTGCTGGGCAGAGGGAGTGGCAGTCCTACTGGATGAAGGTGACACGGCCCGGTGAGCAACTGGGCATGGTCAGAGCATGAAATGTGTGTGTGTGTGTGTGTGTGTGTGTGTGTGTGTGTGTGTGTGTGTGTGTGGTAGGAAGGTGATGACAGGTGACAGGGCATATGTATGCCTTCATCACCTGGTGCTAAGTAGAGGCATTGAATGGTTTTGCACAGGGAGGTTGCTGGGTTAGCCCCCGCCCTGCCCAGGCCCTGCACTTGGTAATTCTTTTTTTTTTTTGAGTTGGAGTCTCACTCTGTCGCCCAGACTGGAGTGCAGTGGCCGCTCCCGGTCACCGCAGCCTCAACCTGCTGGGCTCCAGTGATCCTTCCGCCTCAGCCTTCCGAGTAGCCGGAATTACAGGCATGCGCTACCACTTCCGGCTGATTTTTTTATTTATTGTAGAGATGAGGTCTCACTGCCCAGGCGGGTCTCAAACCCGCAGGCTCAGGCAATCCACTCACCTCAGCCTCCCGAAGGCGCGGGATGACAGGCTGAGTCACCAAGCCCAGCTGCTTGTTAGTTCTTAGTGAATAAAGAGGGGCTACTGAGGGGTGGGATATTGGATGGGACCAGGTGCACAGGTTTTAGGCTGGAGGGTAAAGGAGCTCCCTCCAGCCACCCTGGCTTGACCCAGGAAGCAGTCCTGGGTTCCTCGGAAGCCCAGGAGCAGGCTCTGGTCAGAGCTGCAACTCTGGAGGGCAGTGTGGGAGGAAGTGCAGGGCCCTGGCATCCAGAGGTCGATGGATGCCACAGAGCTGGACCCCAGAGCAAAGCCTCTTGCGGGTGGACCGTGTGGAGGAGGCACAGCCTCGATGTCAGACTGGAGCTAGCTCCGGAGAAACGGTGGCCCTAGTCAGGGGCTGGTGCCTGGCCCTGGGGCTGTTGGGGTATCACAGAAACAGACCGCACACTGCCCTTGTGGCCCCCAGCCCTCACACAGGGGCAAGTTGTTTCTACGAGCGAGGCAGAGGTGCAAGCAAGAGAGATGAGGTCGCAGGAGTTTACGTTCATGCGTCGAAGAAACCAGCACATCTCAAAACAACTGGAGTCCTGAGAAGTGGCAAGAAGGAAGTAGACGGTGATGTGAAGGAGAGCATGGGGTCGGGAGGGTGCTTTGGCAGCATGAAGTCAGAGAAGACCTCTCTGAGGTGGAGCACTTAAGCTGAGGCAGGGGAGGGAAAATGATGGGAAAGGGGACCGGGAGGCAAAGATCTTGCAGGAGGGGAGGAGCGAGTGGGGGGAGGGGTGAGCTGAAACGGGGTGGGCGGGGCCACAGCAGAAGGAGCCTTTTATTTTCTTTTCTTTTTTGAGTTGGAGTCTCACTCTGTCGCCCAGACTGGAGTGCAGTGGCCGCTCCCGGCCACCGCAGCCTCGCCTGCTGGGCTTCCGCGATCCTTCCGCCTCAGCCTTCCGAGTAGCTGGAACTACAGGCGCGCGCTACCACGCCCGGATGATTTTTGATTTATTGTAGAGATGAGGGCTCGCCAAGTTGCCCAGGCGGGTCTCGAACCCGCGGGCTCAGGCAATCCACTCACCTCAGCCTCCCAAAGGCGCGGGATTACAGGCTGAGCCACCGAGCCTGGCCTTTTCTTCCCAGGGCAACTGGGAGACACTGAGGGGTTTTGAGCAGAGGAGTGGCGTGATCTGACTTGCGTTGCAGACACAGCGCTCTGGCTAGGGTGGGAGAAGGGGTGGACCCACGGGGACCAAAGAGCAGCCGCTGTGGTGACCTGGGAGAACGTGGGGCCTGGACGCAGGAGGGCAGTGAGGGTGGAGCCTCAGATTGCAGGTGGCATGGAGGGGATCTGCCTTGGGTCAGGACACACAGTGGAGGCGGAGGGAGGATGTCAGGATGCGGGTTTTTGGCTTGGACACCTGCGTGGGTCATGGTGACGTTTGGTGAGACAGACGCTGGAAGGGAAGAGGGCTTGGGACGGGGGCGAATGAGAGTTTCTGTTCCATTCTGATGGCTCTAGTTTGAGAGGCGCCTTGGGCCTCCAAGTATTGGGAAAGCTGGGGCCGGCGTGGACATTGGAAGAACATGGCCACAGCAGTCATTCAGAACCGCATGGTATTCGGGGAGCGATGGCTCACGCCTATTAATTCCAGCACTTTGGAAGGCGGAGGCGGGAGGATTGCTTGAGCCTAGGAGTTCGAGACCAGCCTGGACATCATAAAGACCTCATCACTGCAAAAAATTAATTGATTAGTTAATTAAAAACCTCATGTGGTAAAGGATGACTGGGTGGTGGGAGGGGGCGGTGAATTCACAGCGTAGGAAACGGGGAGACCTGGCAGTTGTAAGTACATAAGGGTGGTGTCTTTGTGTCTCTTGACTTGGAGGTTATGAGCACGAGCCCCCTGGCACTGTGGGGCTGGGGCTGGGGCTGGCTGGGGTTGGCTGCGGAGTGAGGGGGTGAGGAGGTGTACTGTCAGTGAGCGAGTATAGACAGTGGGCACAGTGGGGCTGGGGATGGGATGGCGGGCTGGAGGAGAGACACCGGAAACCGGTTCAAATGTGTGTGTAGGAGCACATCACAGCGTAATCGCGGGTGGGAACAAACTACTGGGGAGGTGGGTGGGACAGCAGAGCTGCTGGGAGAGTGGGGGTCCCAAGCAGGTGCAGGGTCAGCCTCTGCAGAGGGTGGAGACGGAAAAGGTGGGCTCATCAGTAGGAGCCTCTGGCCAGGTCCCTGGACTAGACTCTGTCAGGCCCCCACTCCACCACCCACCTGCCCTGCCCCCTAAAGGGAAGAGGAAGGGGCAGGGGTGGGGTGTGGTGACTTGAAGGTAGATGCCAATACTCTGAGGCCAGGGTGCTGTTGGAGGCTTGAGTTTTTAAGCCTTAGGCGCTCAGGGAAGTTGAAGCTGCCCCATCCAGGAGGCTGGGGTTGGGGTCTCAGCCTCACCCCCATTCCTCGAGCTGACCCTGGATCTCTCAGTCTCCTAAGTCCCCGCCTGGAACCGGTGCTCAGGCCTGTTTCTCCTCCCTTTCTCTAATTGCCCTGGCAGCAATGTCAGTCCTGTGTTCCCAGCCTCTGTGCTCTGCACTGGTTCGGCACCTCCCAGCCGTGGATCCATGGGTGACTCCTACACACGTCCCCTCCTTCCTTCCCTCTGTTCTGCCCACCACCCACTCCAGGTAGGTGGACCCAGAGCCCAGACTCCCCCGGCCTCCTGTCCCCAACAGCTTTGAGAGAAAGGACCCTGGAGACATCCGGAAATGGCTCCATTTAGAGGTGGACCTTGGACTGTGATTCAGAGCATGCTTCCCAGGAAAGCTGGGCTGAAGAGGACCTGCGGGCCAGGCTGGGAAAGGGCTGCTGAGCTGAGGAACAGGGTGACAGAGTGAGACTCAGAGGCGGTCTCCGGGAGGGGCATGCCCTCGGTGACCTCGAGGGAGGGGCCCTACCTGGGCCAGCTCAGCCTGTGGGCAGGTGGAGAGAGAGAGGGAGAGATGGGCCCATCACCACAGGACAGTGCGTCAGGTGGCCCTCCCAGAAGTTGGCAGCTTGGAGACTTCTACCTGGGTGGGCCTGGCTATGGCCATGGGTAAGCAAGGGAGGCAGGCCTGGCCAGTGCTGCCCTCACCCTCATCCACTTCTGCTCCCACCCCCACCTCAAACCACTGTCCGAGACTGACACAATGCCACCATACACATCCATGTGGTAAGAGAACATTCAGTGACGGAATGAAAGGTCACCATGTAGCATTAGATAAGAGAGGCAGGTTATAGTAAGATCCTGCTTTTGTAAACAAACAAGCAAACACACAAGCAAATAAGTGAATTGAGACTTAGAAATTGAGACAGAAAAATCTAAACAAAACCTGTAGCCGTATAAATTTAAACAAGAGACATTGCAATTATGTAAATCTAAACATAGAAAATGTTCGTGATGTAGCATGTGGTGAAAAAAGCTGGTCATACTCAGTTTTGTAAAAAAAGAAGTTGTGATCATGAAAAGCTAAATGAAAAATTGTAACCCTGTGACTCTCAACATTTAGCTAGCACTTGCTCAGTGACAGGCACCCATCTAAGTGCTTTAGGTCAAATGTTTGCAACAACCCTTTGAGGTAGATACTGTTATTTTCATTTCCAATTTACATACGAAGAAACAGAGGCACAAAGAAGCACTGAGATGTTAAGTAACTTGTGTCTGGACACACAGCCAGGAAGCGGCAGGCAAGTAATTTGCATCCATGGAGACTTCCTTGAAGAAGAGACACTCGAAGGAACAATCTCCAGGTTTCTGTATGGGGAGAGAAGGGAGGTGGGTCTTTGTGGCTTTATTTTCTTTGTACTTTTCTACTTTTTCCAATTTATCCCCAAAGAACATGTTACTTTTGTAATCAATGCATCTCTGCTCCCACTTCACCCTACACAAAATAAGTGTAATTTAAAAAGTAATGAAACAGCCGGGCTTGGTGGCTCAGACTGTAATCCCGTGCCTTTGGGAGGCTGAGGTGAGTGGATTGCCTGAGCCCGCGGGTTGGAGACCCGCCTGGGCAACTTGGCGAGACCTCATCTCTACAATAAAATAAAAAATTAGCTGGGCGTGGTACGCGCTCCTGTAGTTCCAGCTACTTGGGAGGCTGAGGCGTAAGGATCACCAGAGCCCAGCAGGTCGAGGCTGCGGTGGCTGGGAGCGGCCACTGCACTCCAGTCTGGGCGACCGAGTGAGACTCCAACTCAAAAAAAAAAAAAAAAAAAGTAATGAAACAATGCCAGGTGTGGTACTCACGCCTATAATCCCAGCACTTGAGGAAGCTGAGGCAGGAGGACTGCTCGAGACCAGGAGCTTGAGACCAGCCTGGGCAGGCCAATGGGAAGGCTCAGTGTCCCTCTGTCTGACACGTGGCTCCTTGGTGAGCCCGAGGCCCCGTGCTGTGAGGAATCCCTAGGTCTTGGGCTGGAGCCAGGTTTCATTCTGGCTGGCTTCAAGAGGTACAGGCCTTCCCCAAGCCTCAGGGAGGTGTGTGTGTGCGTGGAGGCGCCTGTGAGGCTCCTCTTGGTTTCTTGCCCCCCCCCACATATCCCCACCTCTGCACAGAGCAAGATTCTCCTCTGTTGTGGGACCCTCCTAGTGACCAGGGGCTCATTACCTCCCCAGCAATGCAGGACATGGGGCCACTCTTATAGGACAGAGGAAAGGACTCAGTGTCAGAAATGAAGTCAGGTAGTGTGAGGTGTTGTTGCTACATGGGTTCTTTGACTCTGCTGCAGAAAAGAGTTCTAGAGCGTGCTGCTGAGAGTTTTTTTTTGTTGTTGTTTTTTTTTGAGTTGGTGTCTCACTCCGTCACCCAGGCTGGAGTGCAGTGGCACGCTCATAGCCACCCCAGTGTCAACCTGCTGGGCTCAGGCGATCCTTCCGCCTCAGCTTTCCAAGTAGCTGGAACTACAGGTATGCGCTACCACACCTGTCTAATTTTTTTGATTTATTGTACAGATGAGATCTTGCCAAGTTGCCCAGGTTGGTCTTGAACCCATGGGCTCAGGTAATCCTCTCACCTCGGCCTCCCAAAGTGCTGGGATTAGGCTTGAACCGCCGCGCCTGGCCTGGTGAGAGTCTTAAAGTACAGTTTAATGCCGGGTTTGATGGCTCAGCCTGTAATCCCAGTGCTTTGGGAGGCCGAGGTGAGTGGATTGCCTGAGACTGCGCGTTCGAAACCTGCCTGGGCAACTTGGTGAGATCTCATCTCTACAATAAATCAAAAAATTAGCCGGGCATGGTAGCACGCGCCTGTAGTTCCAGCTACTTGGAAGGCTGAGGTGGAAGGATCGCCGGAGCCCAGCAGGTCGAGGCTGTGCTGGCCGGGAGCGTGCCACCACACTCCAGTCTGGGTGACAGAGTGAGACTCCAACTCAAAAAAAAATAAAATAAAAAGATAAAGTACAGCTTATTAAAGAGAGAGAGAGAGAGAGAGAGAGAGAGAGAGAGAAAAGACAGCTGCAAGAAAGGACACAGGTAGCCTTAAGGGAAAGGACATCCCCCTTTTTGTTAGCAGAGTGTTTTATATACAGAGTGTGCCCCCAAAAATGTTTGCACGTTTTAAGAAAGAAAACACTATATTGTACTACTCAACATATGCCAATAACAAAAGATGAATACAAGTTACATTTGACTTCTGCAATTACAAGAGGTGTTCAAAGTGGTTACCATTAGTGCCCAGATACTTCTGATTATGGCAAACTAAAAGTAATACATAGATAACATCTCTTAAAATGTGTATATGTTTTTTTGGCACCCCGATATTTCCAAAATGATGGTTAAGCAACCTATTTCTCAAGTTTGATCACAAATTTCAATTCTTATAAATGTAAATAAACAATTTTTATTCTTATGTCTGCCTGTGTCACAAGGAACTTTTGAGATAATAGAGAAAGTTGCTGTTTAATTAAGTTCCCTTCTAGGTCATGGTGCCTCAATGTCCCCAGTAACTCCCTACTGCCTGTTTTCTGTCTTTGTAGCCAGTCGCCCCATGTTCCAGGTTGGGCCTGGGTTTCAGTCACTGTGTGGTTGTTTAAAAGGGTTGGCTGGTACCCAGATGCCTGATCATCTGGTTTCCTAATTATCTAGGCCTGCCTGTAAGAAACGCTCTATCTAAGCTATGCTAGCTGTCCTTTCGCAAGGAACACTCAGCTCTTAGCCACCGTTGCCTTGGGACCTGAGTTCTCTGAGCATCAGGTTCATCATTGGTGGAAAGAGCTGATGATGGGACAAAATTTACATAGACACAATGGTCATACACCTGGAGCAGCGAAGGGCTCCTGAAACTGGCTTCCAAACTGGTCTCCCTGCAAGCCCTTCCTTCTGCTGCCAGCTTTCCCCGTGGTGCCGCCCAGGATAGTTCTGGTCCCTCAAGACCAAGGTGTCTCTTCCCCAGGCAGGCTTTCCTCAGCTCCTCTGCCACCCAGGAGAGCAGGGTGTCCAGGCCAGCCACCATGTTGATCTCTCTAGAGTAGCTTCTCAAATACCTGGGAAGCCTAGTTGAAAAATGCAAAGTCCTAAACTTCACCCATGGAAAGTCCGATTTAGGGGGTCCAGGAAGCAGACCCAGAATCTAAATCTTTACATTCTTCCCAGTGGTTCTGCCTTTAAGTGTGTCACCTAGAAGTGACCGGTGCCAGGCCACAGCCTGACCAGCTTGGCCCTGAAAGACTGACCCTCTGGTTGCCTCCTGTCCTTCCTAGCCTGTCTCCTGGGTGTGCCCTGTGGGGTATGCTTGGGTGACAACCAGTCAGCGTCACTCCCAAGAAGCTTGTTCTGCAATGTTCTCTGAAACTGTGCAATAGCTGAGACCAAGGGGCCCGGCCACCCTGACTCTGACCCTAGTGGATTTAGCACCTGGAATGTTCGTTCATACAGAGGGCTGGTCAGATGGCCTCAAAGGGCTCCTTGAGTGAGGCTGGGGAACTTGGCTCCCCCTCAGGCTGCGGGAGTCTTGCCCTGTGAAGAACCCAGGCCACCAGATCCTTTTCTGAGAGACCTGCCCACAGTTCCAGAGCCAGCCTTGGCAGAAGTGGGCAGCTGTGGGTCAGGAGGCAGGGGAGTGCCCCCAGCCTGTGACTGGGGTCTGGAAGCCTGCAGAGAAAATGCTAGGCTCTCCAGTCCGAGGCTGACCAGGTCCTAAGGAGAGTGTGGACAGCTGTGAGGTCCCGGGTGGACTGATCCGCAGGGGAGAGCTATGGCCTTGTGTCTGCAGTCCTCCCTGGACAGGAGGGGACCTTGGAGAGACCCACTATGCCTCAATCCCCGGCTCCCTGAAGCGCTTACTTGGATAAGGGGCTTACACAGGGCCAAGGCAGGGCCCATTCCAGCTGGCCAGCTGTGAGATTCTAAGAACCTTCTTCCTTAGGCCAGGCTCAGACCCTCATCCTTGGAATGTCCTCCCAAAGCGCACCCTCTTGGAAGCCCATCAGATATTTAGAGACAGGTTCACGGCCTCCTGGAACTACCTGAAATACTCTCAGAGCCAAAACCCCTGGGCTCAAATTAAGCTTTTGGAATCTCAGCTGCCTTATCTGTGAAATGGAGACAACCACGGCTACTATGTATTAAATGCATGCCCTGGTCAGGCATCGCAGTAAGCGTGTCACATGCCAGGCACAGCGGTGTTTACTGATGTTTCCTGACCCTTGGCCAGGCTGCCCACTTCGCCTCCCGGCTGTCTATGGAGAGAGGTGCGGGCTCCCTCTGCTGGAAAACTGGTGAATCGCAGTCAAGAAAGGAGAGGCCACCGCAGAATTGCACTGTCTGGCGGGGAGGGATCTCAGAGGTGACCTGGCCCAGCCTGGTAATTTTTTTACAGATGAAACTGAGGCCAAGGGCGGCCACCTCACTGGATGGTCTTCTTGAAGTTTGCCTATGTGGCTCTCAGACTGGGGCGCTCCCCTGACAGAGGTGGTTTGGTTCTAATGGGCTCCCTGACTCCCGAACCCCGCTTTTGATCCCATTCCCCCTCACCCCTCTGGGATTGCCCAGTGGAGTGGTGGGAAGGACACCTGCAGGCCGCAGGCACAGGGCAGAGGAGGGAAGCTCCTGAGAGCAAGGCTGGGTTGTGGCGTCCACCCAGAGAACACTGTCCCTGGGAAGGGCAGAAACCCAGAGAGCTGGGGTCTCCCTGCCCGTGTCACTCAGGGAAGCAAGTGGCAGATTCACAGACATCCAGGTCCTTCCTAGATCTGCTCCTCCAGCTGGTAAGAACGTTGGTGGTAGAGGTCCAGAGGGACTGCCAGTGGGGAGGACTGGCAGACTTGGAAGATTCTGGAAGCTTGTAGCTTCTTTGTGTTTACCGTTCATGGTAGTTGCTCTTATCAAACACCTTTCTGCTGGAATTACATGACATGCGATATGGTTGTTTCTTTTTCTTTCAATATGACTAAAAGGTAGGTATTATTAAGCCCGTTTCATGAATCGGGAAACTGAGGCTTGGAGCTGTCAAGAAATGGCCACGTATCTCAAGGAGCTGGGACATGAACCCATGTCAGCTCCACTCACTGCATCGTCTCTTGCTCTGTTCTTGCCTTCCTGTCCCCTCAGTGAATGACCACAGGACCCCTGGTCCTCCCTTCCGTCCCTTACCCACCATCCCTGGACGAGTGCTCCAGCCATGGGCTGGGAGCTTAAGACGCCTCCGCAGATGCTGCCAGCCCCAGCCATCTCTCGGCCACTTAGGCCAGTGTTCCTGAGATGCTGCTGATGTTCCTGAGATGCTGCTGATGCCCCAAACTGAGGCTGTGCTCTCCACAGTCCCTCTGCCCCTGCTCCTAGTCCCACGTTCCCATCTCAGGACATGGTCCCACCGTTCATTGCCCACGTCCACTCATTGGTCCTCTCGCTTTTTCCCTTAAATCTTCAGAATCTGCTCAGTTTTGCTTCTTTGTTGTTACCACCTTACTTCAGACACCCCCCCACCCAATATTCCTACTCTACTGCAGCCCCTGAACCTTTCTTTTTTTTTCTTTTTGAAAAGTTGGAATCTTACTCTGTCACCCAGGCTGGAGTACAGTGGCATGCTCATGGCCACTGCAGCCTCCACCTGCTGGGCTCAGGTGATCCTTCTGCCTCAGCCTTCCAAGTAGCAGGAACTACAGGCATACCCCACCATGTCTGGCTATTTTAAAAAAACATTTATTGTAGAGATGCGGTCTCGCTAAGTTGCCCAGGCTGGTCTCGAACCCCTGGACTCAGGCAACCCTCCCTCTTCTGCCTCCCAAAATGCTGGGATTGCAGGGGTAAGCCACCATACTTGGCACCCCCGAATCTTTCTTTCTTTTTTTTTTTTTTTTTGAGTTGGAGTCTCACTCTGTCGCCCAGACTGGAGTGCAGTGGCCGCTCCCGGCCACCGCAGCCTCAGCCTGCTGGGCTCTGGCGATCCTTCCGCCTCAGCCTTCTGAGTAGCCGGAATTATAGGCATGCGCCACCACGCCTGGCTGATTTTTTTTTTTTTATTTATTGTAGAGATGAGGTCTCGCTGCCCAGGCGGGTCTCGAACCCGCGGGCTCAGGCAATTCACTCACCTCAGCCTCCCAAAGGCGCGGGATTATAGGCTGAGCCACCGAGCCCGGCACCCCCGAATCTTTCATGCCATCTTCTTTCCTGGGGGATTCTCCCTTCCAAACCTTCTCCTAATTAATGCCCAGCAGAACTTTCTAAAATTAAGATCTCCTTGCTCCTATGCTTTAAAAAAAAAAAAATTGTGACCAGGAGTGGTGGCTCATGTCTATAATCCTAGTACTTTGGGAGGCCGAGACAGGAGGATTGCTCAAGGCCAGAAGTTCAAGACCAGCCCTGGGCAACATAGCAAGATCTCATCTCTACAAAAAATCAAATATTAGCCAGGCATGGTGGTATGTGCCTGTAGTCCCAGCTACTTGGGAGGCTGAGGCAGAAGGAAGGGCTGAGCCCAGGAGGTTGAGGCTGTGGTGAGCTGTGATCATGCCACTGTACTCCAGCCGGGGCGACAGAGTGAAACATCGACTTGGAAATAAAATAAAAAATAAAAGAAAATCATATACGTAGGCTTTGTCCAGGCCACCGGAGATCTCACTCTGCCTCCTCACCAATTCATACACTTCTCATCCCAAACCCAGCCACAAGGACTACCTGAAGCCCCCTGCGGGTACGTGGGACCTCTCACCTCTCCATATCTTACTGCTTTGTCTGCCTTCCCACCTTTCTTTGCTTGGCTAGTGCCTAGTCCTCCTTCTGGTCTGACCTCACACACCTTCTCCTCTGGGAAGGCTCCCTGGACTCCCCTTGCTTCTTTTTTTTTTTAGTTGGAGTCTCTCTCTGTCACCCAGGCTGGAGTGCAGTGGCACACTCACGGCCCTCCCCACCTCAGCCTGCTGGGCTCAAGTGATCCTTCTGCCTCAGCCTTCCAAGTAGCTGGAACCACAGGTGCGTGCCACCACACCTGGCTAATTTTTTGACTGATTGTAGAGACAAGGTCTCACCAAGTTGCCCAGGCTGGTCTTGAACCCCTGGGCTCAGGCAATTCACTTCTGCCTACCAATGTACTGGGATTACGGGGTGAGCCACTGTGCCCAGCCAGTTGCTTCTTATATCTCTGTCTGAAACTTTGGTGTAAGATATGGGTGAATATCTGAATTTTATCTTCTGCTAGATGGTGAGTTACTTTGTGTGATTCCCACAGCCAGGCCAGTGCCTGGGCCCTCATAGGTGATCACTGGGTGAGTGAGTGAGTGAGTGAGTGAATGAATGAATGAAAGTAGAAAAGAACCAGAAGCTAGGAGAGCAGAAATGGCTGAGAGAGGAGGGAGTGGCCCAGAATCCTGTTCCCAGGAGGGGTCCACTTCTCCTGGACACAGATTTCTCTCACGTCTGGCTGTTCGTTAGGGCACTCCTCCCTTTCCTGTCTCTCTCCGACAGACTCCTGGACACCAGTGTTGGGAGGGCAAGGGGCCCAGAGGCGGATCAGAGACCCACACCGAGACCATTCCATCTTCCTCCTGTAAGGACCCTGCCAACCTCCCTAAGGGCAGGTGGCATGGAAACAGGAAGTACTGGGACGTGATCACCTTTCCCATCCAGCACTGATTATGCACTGACTGTGTGCAGAGCTCTGTGCTAAATCTCTAAGCTTGTGCACACCCCAGTGAGACGCCATCCTTTATCTAGTTGCAGATGGCACTAGGGTGGGCATAAACCGCGGGTGACGGGATTGAGCTCTGGCCGACGGGTGCCAGAGGACACATTCCGCAGGGTGAGGCTGCCAGAGCTGGCAGCCAGCGAGAGGGTGAAACTTGAACTGGGTCTTGAAGCAGAGAGAAAAGGCAAGGATATTGCCGGAAGGAGGGATGGCCTGTGCAGAGGCTGGAGGTTAGGACACAGTCAAGTGTGTCCCGCTGACGAAGAACAGCTGCTTTACCTGGGCAGGTGTGAGGGTTGGAAAGGAATGGTAGGGAATCTGTCTGGAAAGGGACACTGGAAGTAGGTCCTGGAGGACTTTGGCAGGTCAACAGGTTTGAACTTGAGCCAACAAAGTGAGGTGGTGAGACCCACAGGACAACGCGCTGGGATGGTCTTTGTCTTCTGGGATGGTCCCTGTGGCCGGCCAGTTGCCAGTGAAGGGCCATTCCCACAGCTGCCAGCAGGGGGCAGGACAAACTCACGTTCCCTTAGCTCAGGCCAGTTCCGCCTCAGGGCTCAGGGTCCTGGCAGAGGCCTGGGGAGGGTGTCCCTTCTGGGCCTGGGGAGGAGCTCCAGGCACAGAGGAAACAGGTCAGCTGTGCATGACTGGGGGCGGAGCGAGGCTGGCGAGCTGTGGCCACTGAGGCTGAGCATCCATGCTTCCTGGACATGGGCTCCCTGACACCAGCACAGCTTTCCAACAGCGCCCCTTCGTCTGTGGCATCCCCAGCCCTTCCTTCTCAGCAGAGGGGCCTCAGTACCATGAGGTGTCTGAGTTGGGCCTCTCAGGGCACCCCAGCACCTTTGGAATCAGACCCAATCCAGGAACGTGAGAGAGAGGGAAGGCCGGGCGTGGTGGCTCACGCCTGTAATCCCAGCACTTTGGGAGGTGGAGGTGAGTGGTTTGCCTGAGCCCACGGGTTCGAGACCCGCCTGGGCAGCGAGACCTCATCTCTACAATAAATCAAAAAAAATCAGCCGGGCGTGGTAGTGAATGCCTGTAATTCCGGCTACTTGGAAGGCTGAGGCGGAAGGATCGCCGGAGCCCAGCAGGTCGAGGCTGCGGTGACCGGGAGCGGCCACTGCACTCCAGTCTGGGCGACAGAGTGAGACTCCAACTCAAAAAAAAAAACAACCTTTTCTCGAGCAGCCACTGCTTTGTCTGACTTTTCACATTTTCTTTTCCTTTTAGAAAAGTTCTTATGCAAATTCCATTTTGTGGGCAGAGATTTTGTCAGGGCCTGGGTCAGAGGCAGAGAAGAAGGAGCCCTGGGGGGGGCGGTGAGAGGAGAAGGGGCTGGACTAGACCCTCAGGGCGAGGTAGCCTGTCCTCGCTTCTTTTCCCAGCCTCTACTTGTTTTCTGTGTCTGGGTGGGGATGGAGGCCCATGGAGTGCAGACTTCCCTCCATGGGCCTCCTCTCCAGATGAGAGAGGCCTGCTCCTCCCAGCACCCCTCCTCTGCCTGTCCCCTCTAGCCACCCACTCCCAGCCTCAGATGGCCACCCCATCTTCCAGGGGTCCCTGTCTCAGTCTGTTTGGGCTGCCGTCACAAAAGACCCTAGACTGAGTAGTTTATAAGCAACAGAGATTTGTTTCTTGCAGTTCTCGAGACTGGGGAGTCCAAGATGAAGATATTGGCAGATTCGGTGTATGCCGTCCGTTCTTGCTGTGTCTTCACATGTGGAAGGGCAAGGGAGCCATCTGGGGTCTCTTTTATAAGGGCAAGAATCCCTTTTACAAGGCCACTAATCACCTTACAAAGGCCCCATCCCCTAGTACCATCATCTTGGGGGTTAGGATTTTAGCATGAATTTTGGGGAGATACAAACATTCTGCCCTGGTCCCCCAAATTCATGTCCTTCTTACATGAAAAATACATTCATTTCATTCGACTCATTCTGGCACCAACTTTAAAAGTCTAAATCAGATAAATGACACTCAAGGTATGACCCATCCTCAGGCAAATTTCTCTCTTGTGAAATCAAGCAAGTTATATTCTTCCAAAAGACAATGGCAGATAGGCATAGGACAGACATTCCCATTCCAAAGGCAGCAGTAGGCAAGAAGAAAGAGGTAAGAGGTCCCTCCCAAATCCAAAACCCAACAGGGCTGACAACATTAAATTTTAAGGCTTGACGCATGGTGATACACACCTGAAGTCTCAGCTTCCCAGGAAGCTGAGGCAGGTGGATCCCTTAAGACCAGGAGTTTGAGGCTGTAGTGTGCTACGCTTATGCCTGTGAATAGCCACTGCACTCTAGCCTGGGCAACATAGAGAGAACTTCTCTCTTGTAAATAAATAAATAGATAAATAAATAAAGCTACCTGGGAGGCTGAGTTGAGAGGATTGCCTGAGGCCAGGAGGTCGAGACTGCGGTGAGCTGTGATTGTACCACTGCACTCCAGCCTGGGCGACAGAGTGAGATCCTGACTCAAAACCACTCCCCATCCCCAAAACAAAATACTTAAGCCTTGAGAATGATGTTCTTGGACAGAGAATCTGCCCTCTGGGCACGTTGGGGTAGAGTTGGACCCACAAGGCTCCAGGTGGCCACTCCCATGGCTCCATTTGGCATTGCCCTAGTGGGGACTTTCTGCAGAGGTTCTACCCTCACCAAGGCCCTCCACCTGGGTAACACAACTGAGGCTACCTGGTGGCTCTCATCTTCAAAGTCTAGGTGGAGGTAGCCACGCCCCCACAGCTCGTGCACTTTGACACCAACAGGGGGGTTTTGTGGAGCCATCAAGTTTTACCACCGGTGCCATTCAGAGGGCTGGCCACGTCAGCCTGTGCTGCACTTGGACCCCAATGGAGCCACATCTGGGGTGACCAAAGGGACTGGGCTGGGGAGTGGAGCCTTGAAATCATACTGTCCCCCAGGCCCTTGCATGCTGGCCCTGTTATGGGAGGGACAACCACGATCTTTGCCAAAGTGCCCTTGGGGACATCCATCCATTGTCTTGTCAAATAGCTCCTGACTTCCCTTGGACGGGCCATTCATATTAATCTTTTTTTCAGATCATCACTTGACCGCATCCTTGGTGTTCTCTCCGAACATGTCTTCATCCCTTTCAATATAGATAGGTGGAGAATTTTCCAAATTTTAAAACTCAACTTCCCTTTTGGTGAACAATTCTATATTTAACTCATCCTGTCTTCTCACATTTTATGGTAAGCATGCAAGAGAAGCAAAGCCGTACCTTCAACACTGCTTAGAAACTTCTTCAGCCAAATATTTTAATGCATTGCTTACAAGTTCCACCTTCCACAAACCACTATGACACAGACACAGGTCAGCTAATTCCTTTGCTACTTTCTAAGATGGTCTTTATTCCAGTTTCTGATAACACATTCCCCATGTCTGTCTGAGGCCTTTTGAGAATGGCCTTTACCATCTGAATTGCTACTAGTAGTCTGTTCATGACCAATTAGGAGACTGCTAGGAAGATTGAGGCTTAGTCTCTACCCTCTCCTTTTGTCTTTCTGGGCCCTCACCAGAACTGCTTTTACAGTTCTTATAGGACAGTGGAGTTTTTTTTTTCTAGCACATACCTCTAAACTCTTCCAGCCTGTACCTGTGACTTAGTTCCAAAGCCACTTTTACACGTTAGGTGTTTTTTACAGTAGCATTCTGTTCTAGGTATCAGTTTTCTGCTTTAGTCCATTCAGACTGCTGTAACCAAACGCTTTAGTCTAGGTAGCTAATAAACAGCAGAAGTTTATTTCTTACAGTCCCAGAGCCTAGGAAGCCCACAATCACGGCACTGGCTGATTCTGTGTCTGGTGAAGGCCTGCTTTCTTGTTCATAGAAGGCTCCTTCTGGGTGTGCTCTCACAAAGGGCAAGACGGCTCTCTGGGGTCTCTTTTATAAAGTCACTAATCACCTTACAAAGGCCTCAACCCCTAACACCATCACTGTGGGGGTTAGGATTTTAATATGTGGATTTTGGAGGGAGGGACACAAACATTCAGACCATAGCAGACCCTAATCTCAGCAATCATCTAGTCTTTTGAATATGAGGATACTCATCTTTTCTTTCCAGGGACCCCTTTAAAATCAATTTTAAAATTACCATAAATAATACAATAGCAGAGAAGAGTATATAAAAATTAAAGTTCATCCCTAGGGTATGTCTATAGACAGACAACCATATATAGCTACAAGTGCTTTAATATATATAAGTGTATATATACATATATATACACACACACCCCCGCATGCACACAAACACACAAATGGAACCATATCATAACCATACCATAGCTATAGTGTTTTGCTGCTTGCTTTTTTCCCTCCGCTTAATACCAGCTCTTGGACATCTGTTTCATGTCTCCCTCTGTAGTTCACCCATTTTTGTAATAATTTTGGGGAGTTGGGTGCTGGACACCAAAGACAGTTCTATGTATCCAAGGAAGAGCCAGGGGCATGAATGGATGTTGTGTGGGGGTTGGTGGGGGAGGATGTCTATTGTGAAGATGTGAGTGACTGGATCCTTTTTCTTTCTTTTTTTTTTTTTTTTTTTGAGTTGGAGTCTCACTCTGTCGCCCAGACTGGAGTGCAGTGGCCGCTCCCGGCCACCGCAGCCTCGACCTGCTGGGCTCCGGCGATCCTTCCACCTCAGCCTTCCAAGTAGCCGGAATTACAGGCATGCATTACCACGCCCGGCTGATTTTTTTTGATTTATTGTAGAGATGAGGTCTCGCTGCCCAGGCGGGTCTCGAACCCGCGGGCTCAGGCAATCCACTCACCTCAGCCTCCCAAAGGCGCGGGATAACAGGCTGAGCCACCGAGCCCAGCTGGTATCTCATTTTAAAAAATGTAAACACCCTTAAAAGGGAGGCTGAGCACAGTTCTCTGTATTTGCTGGCTAATTGAACATCTTTTTTTCTTTTTTGTGAACCCCACATATTGGCTTTCAACCACTTGGGAGAATGATTAATTGTTTTCTTATTGATTTGTAGGAGCTCTTTGTGTATTAAGGAGATGAGCATCCAAGATTCATTTTATTAGTTCCTTTTCTACAAATCTTTCCATGTTTGGAAAGATTTTCTTAAATAGCAGTTGTAAAGTTAACTACATTTTTTTTTCCATTTTCTCCATCTGATCCATGTATACTTACTATCAAAATGTTTATCCACACAGATGGCCAATGTTTCTGCATTGAGTTGATACAACTCCAGCCAAAAGCAAAGCGCTGGAATTTCTGCTAATCTCCGAAATCTCATCATGGCTAAACGTAGGATATCCATTGGCTTTCTGAAATATTTTAAGTGGTGTGAGGAACCCTAGAGGCCTGGGGCCCCAGAGTGGGAACTGCAGCCTTGGGGTCAGCCCCTTTGCTGGTGTGTCCCTCGGCCTGCCCAGCTCTCCTGAGCTCATGGTGTGGTCTGCACCTGTGTGCACCCCTCTGTCCAGCTGTGGATTCTTCTGTTCTGGCGAGTGGGCTGGGTGTTTGCATATTTCCACCTTTGTTTATAGGCGCTTATGGGTGTGGATCCCTCTTCCCTTTAGTTGAAGGACCTTGAGGCAAGACTGAGGTTGCTTTGGGCCAGACCCCATGGGACTTTTACTAGGGTCTGAGAGAAAGTGGAGAAGGGGGGGAGGGACCGGAAGAGGCACACCCCGAGAACCGGGCCCCAAGCCCCTCCTGCCCATCCATCAGCCTCTCTACTTCCTTGAAGACATGCTCCCAGAGCCCTGGCCTATTCCCTGGTGTAGGCCCCAGGCAGATTGGGAGTTGGTTTGCAGAGCCCCCCACTGGGCCTGGATGCTGGACACCAAGTATGAATAGGCCTCTGTGTCCTAAGGATGGGTGGTGGGTGGGAGTAGGTGGGAAAGGGATGTCCTGGGAAAGGAGGTGGCTTTCAGGCTTTGGGGCACCCACCCCCCAATCTCAAGGTGGTTCCACTTGGGAGACCAGGTTCCTTCTAGTTCTGGGTTGTGCATGTGTTGGGGGGTGGAGGCTGTGACTCTGAGCCCTCAGATGTGGGGATGGGAAGAGGGAAAGAAAGACTAGAGACCTGCTTCTGCTTCCTAACATGCCTGAGCCTCTGCAGCTGACTTGGAAGATTCTAGGTCTTTTTGTTTAACCCCGGGATTAACTTTTAAGAGACTGCTACATTCCTGGGGGATTGGCGGGTGAAGGTGATTAATGGGGTTGGCAGCAGGAGACAGAGTCTGAGGAAATCAACAAGGCTCCAAGTTGACACCCCTGGGGCCTCAGATTCCCAGTGCTGTGGCCAGGTGTCCCACAGGAGGACTGGCACCTCGGCTGAACCCAGACTGCTCACCTCTGGGGGTGGGGAGGGAGGCCTTGGGCTCCAGATGAAGGAAGGACTTCCTCACCTCTTCCAGTTAATGCCTCTTCCCCCGCAGCTTTCTTGGGGTTGCTCCTGTTCGCTGTCTTGGGGTGCAGCTCTTCTGCTTAGCTGGGGGTACTCAGGGCAGAGAGTGGGCACAGCAAGGGCAGGGCCAAGGCAGGCAGTCCTGAGTCTGTCCCCTGGAAAGGTGCTTTGGGGGCAAGTGACTCACTCCATGATGCCTGAGCTTTTTTTTTGAGTTGGGGTCCCACTCTGTAATTCAGGCTGGAGTGCAGTGGCACCATAGTGGCTCACCACAGCCTTGACCTCCTGGGCTCAGGCAATCATTCCGCCTCAGTCTCCCCCATAGCTGGGACTACAGGCAGGTGCCACCATGTCTGGCTAATTTTTTTTTTTTTTTTTTGTAGGGAAGAGGTCTCACTATGTTGCCTAGGCTGGTTTTTTGAACTCCTGGGCTCAAACAATCCTCCCGCCTTGGCCTCCCAAATTGCTGGGATTATAGGCGTGAGCCACTGTACCCAGCCAGCTTTTTCTTTAAAGCAGGGCCAGCAAGATAACATATAGACAGTGTCTGGCTCCGACTTTCTTTTTTTTTTTTTTACCCAGCCCCTCCGACTTTCATTAAGTGTTATCTCATTGGCTCCATTTGTGCTGCCTGGGCCCAAACGGAGTCTCTGAGGAGGGAGTGAGAAAGAGCTACCTTTCCTTCCAAATGTCTTACTTTGGTCTACAAGAAGATCATCTCACTAAATACACAGCTCTGCCTTGACAGGGAGTTTGAATGGCACCCCTGTACACAGTGGAGCTTTATAGATACGCCAGTCCCATTTCTTCCATGCTGGTTCCCACCAAGCCCATCACAGCCAGGCTGAGGGGACCCCGGTGCCAACAGTTGGAGCATGGTGGGGAAGAGTGGCTTTGGAGCCAGGCAGCGATGGGCAAACCTGGCCACACACAGGAGCTGACTCCGAGGACTGGCTCCTCCGCAGGAAACGGGGACCTGGCAGTCCCTACAGTTGTGAGGATTAACTCACACCAGGGGCACCGTGCTCCCCAAGTAGCCTAGAGTCAGGTGGCTGGGTCCCTGTGCTCCCTCCTCCTCTGCAAGCTGTGAAGTCCTTCCCAGTCAGGTCCTGCCCACCTGGTCCCTTTGACTCTAGACTGATTTTTTTTTTTTTTTTTTTTTTGAGACAGGGTCTCACTCTGTCACCCAGGTTGGAGTGCAACGGCACAATCACGGCTCACTACAGCCTCAGCCTCCTGGGCTCAGGCAATCCTCCCACCTCATCCTCCCAAATAGCTGGGGAATACAAGCATACACCACCATGTTAATTTTTTGATTATTTGTGAAGACGAGGTCTCACTATGTTGCCTAGGCAGGTCTTGAATTCCTGGATGCAAGCGATCCTCCCATATTGGCCTCTCAAAGTGCTGAGATTACAGGCACGAGCCACCACACCCAATCTCTAGGCTGATTTTTTTTTTTCTCCTCTACAAAATGCTCAGGGCTTGAAGTCCCTTTCAGCTCTAAAATGTGGTGACTACTCTCTCTCGCTGACTCTGACCTGGGCTGCCTGACTCCACAATCAGTTTTGTAGGTGGGTTCAAGGTGAGGCTTAGGCTGAGAACTTAAGACACAGCCGCTTTGTGGGGAGAGTAGTCAGGAAAGGTCTAGACCTCGTGGCCCACCTGCTGGGGTGAGAGAGGAGGTGGTGGATGGTGGATGCCTAAGACATGTGTATGCATGTGTGTGTGTGTGTGTGTGTGTGTGTGTGTGTGTGTGTGTGTGTGTGTCCCATTGTCTCACTTTTCTAGAACTGTCCAAAATGAGGTAGGGTCTGCCTTGAGGCTGTCGGGACAGTGTGTGTGTCTATGTGTGCTTGGGTAGATGTGACAAAATGTAGCCCTTGCTAGAGCCATAAAACAAAGGCTTCTCGATTACTTTGGTGCTGTTTGGGGATTTTTTAAATACCCCTGCTATCTGTGAAATCAAGGGCTTTAATCCATTCTTTCTTTTTTTTGGGAGTAGGAGTCTCACTCTGTTGCCCAGGCTGGAGGTAGTGGCAAGCTCATGGCCACCGCAGCCTTGACCTGCTGGGCTCAGGCTATCCTTCTGCTTCCGCCTTCCAAGTAGCTGGAACTACAGGCACGCACCACCATACCTGGCTAATTTTTTTGATTGATTGTAGAGATGAGGCCTTGCCAAGTTGCCCAGGTTGATCTTGAACCCATGGGCTCAGGCAATCATCACATCTCGGCATCCCAAAGTGCTGGGATTACAGGCTTGAGCCACTGCATCCAGCTTCCATTTAATCCATTCTTTCAAGGAACGTGTTGAATGAGGGCCAGGGGACCGAGCTGCAGGTCCAGAGGCTGGCCCTGAGCTGGGTACCAGTGAGAACAAGATGTGATTCCCAGGCTCCAGCCCATGGCTTGGTGGTGCAATGTAGAATACAGGTAGCTCTGGGGTATAGAGTCCAGGACTGTGGTGGCCCAGAGATGGGCTGTAGGAGGCTTCACTGCCAAGGAGGGCTTGAGCCTGCCCCAAGGACCAGAGGGGCATCAGTGCTGTCCCCACCATGGGGATGGAGAACTAGATGTAGTGTGGTGTAGCCAGAGTACTGGGGACAAGGACAGTGGGACAGACGAGATGCTCATCTGAGGGTCACATAACTGAGGATGTGGGGACCTAGCTGAGGAGTTTGGACTCTAGCCTGTGGGCAGCGGTTCCAAACTCAGCTGTCTGTAGGGACCAGGGTGGGAGGAGAGGGAGTGGAGATGCCAGAGCAAGAAGAGGTGCCCTGGGGGAGCAGAATTTGTCCCCGGAGCTCTGGCTATTGTCCCCACAGCTCTAGCCATTTGTCCCAGGTTGGGAGGGGAGTGCAGACCCAGTGTAATATGTCACCCTTTCAGAGAAACTGGAAATCTGGGTTTTTATGTGGGCACATTTATTTGCAAATGTTAACAATGAATTCAAATGGAATCCGTAATGAGGCAAAACACATGGCTCAGGCCAGACAGAAAGGTCTGTGATCCAGGTTTGGCACACCCAGGTCGCTGGTATGTGACCACTGCCTGTGGTGATAGGGGAGGGTCCACAGGTTCCAAGCGGGAGTGACAGGGTCAGAGTTTGTTCTCTGCAGTGGATTCTGGGAGTGTCACTAAGGAGACACGGGAACCAAGTAGTTTTGTTGCTGGTGCAGGGCTTGTTCCCTCTACCAGTGAGAATAAGATGTGATTCCCATGCCCCAGACAACAGTAAAGAAACTGGCAGAAAAAACTCATTCTTCTTTCTTCATTCATTTACCGAGTGTTTATTAAGCACGTGCTGCATGCCAGGGGCTGTTTTGAGCAGGAGCTGTCAAGGGAAGCCCAACCTTATCTTCCTCATCCCCAGACCAGGGTCCAGGCTTATTCTGCTTTGCCTTCCCAGGCCTCCCGTCCTTCCTTCTTGGGCTCTGAGACTGCACTTTACCGTCCCAGGCCAAATCTACTCTCTGCAGGGCCTCCTGAAGTTAGCACTGCCTCTTTCCTGGATCTGCCCTGCTCCCAATGGATTCCTTCCTCTCCCCCCTGGAGTAAGTTGCTCATCCCGGTCCTGCCGTCTGCACACTTACCCTGAAATTCCAGGGTGCAGGCAGAAGAGGAGCCGTGCCCCCCTCAGCTTCCCTGGTCTTGTCAGCAGAGCTTTCACTCTGCACGCAACTAACATGTATTCATGCATCTAGCTGAAAGCCTACCTGGGAGTCCAGGAACCTTGGGGGATACAAGGATCTTGTTTCTCAAGGCATGCACAGGTAGAGGAAACAAGCCCCGCACCAGCAGCAAAACCACTTGGTGCCCGAAGGAGGGTCCCCATGAGCCAATGAGGGCTGTGGGAACATCAAGACCCAATTCCTTTTTTTTTTTTTGAGTTGGATTCTCACTCTATCGCCCAGACTGGAGTGCAGTGGCTGCTCCTGGCCACCCCAGCCTCGACCTGCTGGGCTCCGACGATCCTTCTGCCTCAGCCTTCCAAGTAGCTGGAACTGCAGGCATGTGCTACCACGCCCGGCCAATTTTCATTTATTTATTGTAGAGGTGAGGTCTCATCAAGTTGCCCGAGTGGGTCTCAAACCCGCGGGCTCAGGCAATCCACTCGCCTCGGCCTCCCAAAGTGCTGGGATTACAGGCTGAGCCACCAAGCCCGACCGAGACCCGATTCTTAGCGCGCGGCACTTTAGTCTTCCTTCGTGGTCTCATGGAAGCCCCACCACAGCCCCTTAAGGTCAGCCCATTCTGCCAGCCCATTTTACAGGTGAGGCTATGGAGGCTTAGAGAGTTGAGAGAGGTTGTGTAGCAGTCAGTCACAGCACGTGGGCTTGGCTCTGGGCAGTTGACTTCCTTCATGGAGGAGGGGCCCTGTGTGTGGATGTGGCGGCCAAGCCTGAGGTGGTGGCGGAAGTTACCCTTCCTTTTTGGTGTGGGGCCATTCAGGAGTGGGGTGTGAGCACTATGGGGAGGGTGGCTGCTGGGCACATTCCCAGCAGACATCTGTCCAGATCTTCTCCAGGATGGCTCCGCAAAGCCCGCATCCTCCACTGACTCCTCATCCAGTCCTGTCTCGGTCTCTGACTCCATGGTCCATGCTTCTCTTCCAGTCTATCCCTCCTTGTGGGTAAAGACAGCGATGTGAGTGGGTGTGGATTCAGAGCTGGGATCCTCACTCACCTGTGAATTGACTCTGGGCCTGAAAAATGGGTGTAAGCACTGAATGTCCTGCTGGGATGGAGTGTCGACCAAACCATTAAAGATCACAGAAGGAAACTGCTGGAAAGACTAAGAGGCATGAGCCATTCATTCATTCAACAAGTGTTTATTGAGTACATACTCTGTGGTGGATCCGGCTCTGGGCTTGGGGTGTATTGTCCTGAGGAAGACAGATGTAACTCCTACCTGCATGGGACTCATGTCTAGCAGGGGAGGCAGGTATGAATGAAATAGCCCTATGGATAAATACTTGAGGGTCAACTGAACTATGTCTGGCAAGATTATTTAACAGCGATGGAACGTGGGGTCTGGAGGCTTTCCTGAGGAAGTGGGACTTAAGCTGAAGGATGAGGGATCAGTCTACATGGGAAGAAGAAGCCCCAGGGTATGGGTGCAAAGCCCTCGAGGGGGGAACAAGCCAGGGGCTTGCAATAGGGCAACAAGGGGGGAGGCTGGGAGACTGGCCAGCTGGATTGGACATGGCCTTGCCAAAGAGAGCTCTGGGAGGATTTAGTTGAGTGATTGGATGACAGTAGCCTGTGTCTCTGGGCTTTCGCTCTTTGACCCGGGTTCCTGGAGCTCCTCCCTGCCTTCTTTGCCCTTGGTGTCCCTGCTGTGTGGTGAGAAACCGGGCCTGGGGGGAGGCCTCATCCCTCCTTGGGCAGAAGGGGCAACTGATTGAAAGCAGATGTCTTTCCCCGGTGGGGCCGGCTGGGAGCGGCGGGGCCATGGTGGTGGGCCCGGCTCCCCAGTGCTGACCTCAGACCTGCACCGCTGGCATGTCCAGGCCGCAGACTCTCTGTCAGCAAAGCCGCATCCGTCCTGCAGAGAGACGGTCACTGTGGCTGCCCACACCCCCAACCCAGCAATTTCCCTGCCACGGTGAGAAACCTCCTGGATTCCGGGGCCAGGGCTCAGCCTCCTCTGACTGGGCTGGAGCCCTGGCTGGGGGAGTGAGAGGTGCCAGCTAGGTTCTTGGAAAGGTCCAAGGCCAGGGGAGGTCTCGGTCATCCTTGCCTGGTTCCTCGGCACATCTGCACCTCCACAATGCCGAACGAAGCCACCGCCATCCCACCTGCCGTGTCCTAGGCTCTGTGCTAAGTGCTTTGCATCCCCCCATGTAATCCTCACAGGCAGGCCCAACTGCTGGAGAAGTGTGTGACTGAGCTCAGAGAGGGCACCTCTCACACAGCTGGTGGGTGCGGAACTGGTCTCTGAGCCCAGGCTAACAGGCTCTGGAGTCTGTGACCCCTGGGGTCCTCTGTGAGGGCCCTGGCTTGTCCCTCTTGGACACTTCCTTGCGGAGGGAGCCCAGATTGCTTGTGCCCCAGAGGTCTTGGAGGCCTAAGTCTTGACAGAGGGCACTCGGATGGGCCCAGAGAGTGCTGAGGCAGCCTCTGGGGGAGTGGAGCCTGAGCTCTGAGCTGTCAAGGGCAGGTGCTTGCTGTTGAATTAGTCTGGACCACGCCCAGGGAGCCCTTGACAGAGGGAGTTACAATTTTGACCTTTGCCTCTGAACACACCTGGGGCACCTCTTGAGCACCTGCCCCTCTGGGGCTGCGGCCTCCATTGGGCCTGCTGTCAGGCTCCCCTGGATATCCAGCATCCTCACGGTTCTCCCAGAAACGCCTCTTGTGTCCTTCAGCCACCCTCGTGGCCACCACCCCCAACTGTCCCTTGCTCTCAGACCACCCTAGAAAGGCACTGTCGTTTCTGCTCCTACAAGGCTGCCCCCCATGCCTTCCGGACCTGTCTGCCTCCCCACTGACTTCGTTTCCCTGGTCTCTTTCCTCCCTTCTGCCCATCCCATCTCTACCCGATCCCTCTCACCTTCAGAGAGATCTTTTTACTCAGTCAGTCAACAAACATCCACTGAGCTATACAGACATCCTGGCTGAAACTCAGGTTCAGAAGCCAGATACCTGGAAAGCAAGCGCTCACAGCTTCTGCTTCTGGGAGCTCACATCTGGAGCTTCCAATGCATAAAGAGAGAAGCCAAAGGCTCTTTTGCTGGATCTGGGCCCTGATTTTGGCTTCTCCCTGCTGTCTAGTTACTAAGAGAGAAAAAAAAAATATGGCAGGATGCCTCGCTGGAGACCATTTTCTCTCTGCTCTGTGCCAGAGTTACCTTGGCGATCCTCGGGCAGGTGAATCAGCCCTGAAGTTTGCTACTGGGGGTGAGTCTGGGGTGGCAGAGGAGTGCCGTTTTCTGGGGGCTTTTAGATGCTGAGGAATAAGGAGGCTCTTTGTGTTTGGGGGTCTGGAAAGGTGAAGCAGCCCCAACCTCAGTGTGGATCTGGAGCAGGAAAAGAGACTCAGACTCGGATCCAGTCTGCGAGGGGAGGACTGGAGGCCCCAGCAAACCCCGTACAGGGAACGGTCACACGTGGGCATGAGCAAGCGTGGGAGGGGGTGGCTACCCCGGGGAGCAGGACCAAGCAGGCAGTGACCCTCAGTCACCCTTGACCATACTCGGAATCACCCCTGGAGAATTCACATGTGGCGCTCTGGTTGGCATAGACACGCTTCCACCTTCTGACCACCTCATGGGGGCGGTCAGCGCTCGGCTCTCCTGGCTGAGGTGTGGAAGGTGGACTTTCCACTTCCCTCCTTTTGAGCTCAGAAGACCCGAGGCCCTTGGGCAACCTGAAGGGAGAGGAAGCTTCAAGAGGAAGGTATGTTTCCCTTTCAAGTATAGTAAGTTGGGACTGGGTGGATTTAATTAAAATGTCAGAATCAAAGAAATGCAATAGTGTTAGTACCTCCAACTTCTGCCACTTATAGTGGTTACTGGAACAACAGCTGGGCCGGGCATGGTGGCTCACACCTGTAATCCCAGCACTTTGGGAGGCGGAGGCGAGAGGATTGCCTGGTCCACAGGTTCCAGACCAGCCTGGGCAACATGGCGAGACCTCATCTCTACAATAAATTGAAAAAGTAGCTAGGTGTGGTGGTGTATGCCTGTAGTTCCAGCAGCTTGGAAGGCTGAGGTGAAAGGATTGCCTGAACCCAGCAGGTCGAAGCTGCCGTGGCTGTGAGCATGCCACTGCCCTCCAGCCTGGGCGACAGAGTGAGACTCTGACTCAAAACAAGAACAAAAAACAAGCAAAAAGCTGCTTTTCGGCAGCCTACTGCGTGCCAGGTAATATGCCGAATCTCCCATAGGGATTATTTTATTTAGTCTCTGTCACCATTTTATAGATAAGCACACTGAGGCACAGAGAGGTTCACTCCCTTTCCTAAAGTCACACACTATAGACTGGGCTTACAACCCATGTGTCTCTCACTCCCAAGTCCTTCAACCGCAGAACTCACCCGACTGTTGTGTCTGGGGGTGGGAGCTTCCTGAGTCTGCAGGGACTCCAGGAGATAAGGGCCTGCAGGAAGGAGCCCTGGGGTCTGGAGGCCCGAGGCCTGAGGAGATGGTGAGGCCTCCCCCCAGGTGCCTGTCCCCTGCAGCAGCTGGATCTCATCACAGTGTGGATGGCAGTCTTCAGGAAGCCACCTTTCCCGGGCTGCGAAGGAACAGGGTGACCACAGCCCTGAACCCGGGCGCCCCTCGAGCTCCCACTGCCCGCCCTTCAGGGTTTCACAAGCCCGTTGACGTTGACAGGGCAGCCTGTGTGGAGAGCTCAGGAAGCCTGGGGGCCCTGTGGTCTGCCGGCATTGCTCAGAGTTTCCGGGGTTGAGTACTTCCTCCTCAGGGCTCTGCCAGGCCAGCGCCCCCTGTCTGGAGGCTGCCACCCCCTCCCACCCCATCCTGGTGCCTCTGTGGGCCCCATCTGGCTCAGAGACAAGCCACCTTCTGTCTAAGAGGCCAACTGACTCCAAGCCTCTGAAGGGCCAGGAAAGCCCCCTCCTCTGGGTGCTGAGCCTTGGGTTGGATTCTGAGGCCTTGGGGGTGGCCTCAGGCTGTGTGAAGGTTTCTTGGGACCAGCACCACCAGGTGGGACAGGGACAGTGCTACTTCTGGTCACAAGACTCAAGTTCCACTCTCAGTGTTGTGACGTCAGGCAGGTGTCTTACCTCTGGGGCCCCCTTCCCTCATGGAACTGTTAGAAAATCCTTGGCCAGCCGGGCTCGGTGGCTCAGCCTGTAATCCTGTGCCTTTGGGAGGCTGAGGTGAGTGGATAGCCTGAGCCCGCGGGTTCGAGACCCATCTGGGCAACTTGGTGAGACTTCATCTCTACAATAAATAAAAAATTAGCTGGGCGTGGTAGTGCACGCCTGTAGTTCTGGCTACTTGGAAGGCTGAGGCGGAAGGATCGCTGGAGCTCAGCAGGTCGAGGCTGCGGTGGCCGGGAGCGGCCACTGCACTCCAGTCTGGGCGACGGAGGGAGACTCCAACTCAAAAAAAAAAAAAAAAAAGAAAATCCTTGGCAAATGAGAAAATACTGCTAGTGTTGATGGCCTTGACAGGGCCAGGGTCTGACTGAGCCAAGGCAGAGTCAGGAACATGCACATGCAGGGACTGAGCAATTTGTGCCAGAAGCTGTTCTAAATGTTTTACAATTATTAACTCATCTACCTCTCTTATCAGTCTTATGAGGTAAGTATTAGCTGGCCCCATTTTACAGATGAGGCAGTGGAGGCCCAGCGAGGTCAAGTAACTGGCCCAAGGTTACATAGCTAGAGGTAGGAGCCAAGATTTGGAACAAGGCAGTCTGGGATGGCATGGGTGGAGGCAGGGGTGGTGGAACTGGAAAGGATGGGAGAAAGGCCAGGACTGGGTTACATGTGCCCTGTCCACTGCTGCAAGGCCAGCACCCAGAGCAGAGCTTAGCACATAGCAGGCACTCAAAATGCCATCCCGAACCGTGAGCTCTGTAGAAGCTGTGGCTAGCTTGCTTGTCTGGGGACATTGACATTTCACCCGACAAAGGATATCAGAGCTGCTGCCTCTGTCCTGGGCTGAGATTCAGCCCCTGCCCAGGCCTGTCCAGGGCAGACTTCTTTCCCCTGAGGCTGGTGGACCCCACAAGCAGGCAGACAGGAATTTAAAATAGTTCCTCAATCTCCCTCGGCCCCTCCTCTAAGGCTCAGCCTCCCCTCCCTTTCCTCCCAAGGGGTTTGTTTTTAGCTCTCCCAGATCCAGGCGGGCTGGGGACTAGGGGGCCCGCAAACTTGGAAGAGAATGTCTGCTGCCGGCAGAGGCTGCTGAGAGACCAGCCTGTCTTCAGGGCCAGAGAGCTGGGAGCTGGTGAGAAAGGAAGCTTCCTACTCTGTGGCACTCAGAGCCCACCAGGAATGTGGCTTTGGGCCAGGATCCCTCTGGGCAAGAAAGGATGACTCGGCAGAAACAGCGCCCTGGCCCCACGGGACAACTGGAGCCGCTGCGCTGGGGGCTGGTGCCAAGTGGCAGTGCTGGTGAATTAATGACCCTTCTGCCTCAGCTTCCTCTCCACCCTCTTCTCCCCCTAGCCCTCCTTTAGATGCAGTCTCTGGGCTGGGGTCTTAAGACTGTCAGAGTAGCAAGAACTGGTCTCCATCACCAACTTTCAGGCAGAATTGGGAGGGTCCTGGGGCTGGAATTGGTAATGTGAGGGAGAGTCAGTCAGCCTCCTTTGAGACCTGACCCTCTCCAGGCTGGCCAAGGGCAAGAGCCCAGCATGATGAGGGGTTGGAGGATGGACGGAGCAGGCCTGGGCTGGGCACCGGGGAATTCCAGCCCAGGAGAGCCAACTGGAAGCACATGTGTTTAGACAGGCACAGAACCCGCAAAGCTGCTTCTTCCAGCCCGGCTTCCCAAGAACAAAGGATCTTAGGAATCCTGGGAGATGCCTGGGCAGAAGCCCCTCATGGCACAGGCCCGTTGCCTCCGTGGATTATAATGCCCCTCCAGTTGGGCACCAGCCTCCTGCCTGCTTGCACCCCAGCTTCCGACTGAAGGGGGTGATGATGGTGGTGGTGAACGTGCCCATCTTGTCAAAGTTGGACAGCAGCGACTGCTGCTACTGTTGCTTCCCACACATCTTCCTAACCACTGTTGCCTGTCTTGTCCCACATGTTTCTCACAGCAGGTAGGTAAGTTCTCACTGTGCCAACATTTCCTGCAAGGCAGAAGGGCAAGTCACTTGCCCAAGGTCACCCTGGGCATGAGTGGCGAAGCAAGTTTCCACGTGTATAATATATATATTTTTAGAGGTAGACTCTTGCTACATTGCCCTGGCTGGTCTCGTACTCCTGGGCTCAAGTGATCCTCTCACCTCGGGCTTCCCAAAGTGCTGGGGTTATAGGCATGAGCCACCGCACCTAGGCTAAGTCTGGAATCCTAAACACTCTGCTTGATACATGACTCCCCTGAGGGGAATGAAAAAGGGCAGAGTTCCCATGGCTCTGCCACCTCTTGTGGGTGCCACAGTGGCTGAGGGTCACCAGGGTTGGCCCGTGGAAACACTGAACCTCTCTAGGAGGTATTGCAACAGCCAGCGGTTTCCTGTGCAACACGTCGTGGGGTGCTCGGGTCTGGTGAGCAGCGAGGATCCTGAGACTTGGGGCTAGAAGACACGAGCCTGTCTCCTGACTTACTAGCTGTGTGACTTTGACACTGCACTTGGTCTCCCTGGACTGTGGTTCCCTACCCTGTAAAATCCATTACCTGCCTCAGCAAGAAAAAACATAGACCAGGAGTCCACAGCAGCCAGGGGCCCGGCCAGATAGAAAGTGAGGGGGTGGGGGAAGGAGGCAATAGCGGGGAGGTGATCAGAGAGGGGGCAGGAAGGGCTGGGTGGGGAGCTGGCATCACGCTGCTGCCTCCGCTCCCAGGTCTGGAAAGAGGCCAGTAGAGATCAGGATTTCCTTTCATAACAGATTAGGGAACAGGTATTTTGTGTTAATTCATCTTCCTGATAGAGATCGACCGGGGGCGATCGCCCAGGAGCCTTTGGTGAGGACATGGAGCAGAACGGCTGCATCTTCCCAGGAAAATCACACGGGCAAAGCTGCTGCTCAAGGCTGCCAGATGACAGCCAGTTTCCTGAGAATGCCCTGCTTGCTGACTTTCTTCTGTCCTGCTCTAACCTGGCTTCTGTTGGTTGACTGGGTCCTGTTGCCCTAGCAACAGAGCAGTAATGGAGATGGCTGTGCGTGGCCATGTTGAATCACTTAATTATTGCAAGCAAGCACTCTGCCATGTTAGACTTAGTCACTGCCTGCGACGAGATGTGGCGGAGGTGGTCTTACATATGCATGAAATAATAGACCCCCAACAAATACTTCTGGGTTGATCGAAGAGCCTTTGGAATTATGAAGACGTTATGCTGTGCCCATTACAGTTTTATTGCTGAGTCTATTTTATTATATTCAAAACTTTGGCAAACTGGTAATTTCCATAGGATGTGTATGGCAAGGCTACTCCCAGCTACCCAATTCCTCAACTCTTTATAAAGTTTCATCAATAACAGCAGGTCTGTCCTGTTGAGTCTGTTATTACGGCTCTCTTCTGGAACATCCTGTAGTGGTTATTTTTTGGAAACATCATTTAGTTCATAATCTCTTAGCAACAGGACTTTGAGGGCTAACGGCCAATGTATAATCCCAGCAAGATGATTGTGACTCCGCGGGCAAACAAACCCACAGCAGCCAAGTCTGGGTACTCTCTGATTATGGTTTAATTGTTTTAGGTCATTGAACGTCACGGGCACCCACCGCGGGTCAAACTCGCTTTGCTATCTGCCTGTGGGCATTTGCGGAGGCAGCCACACGCCCAGGGCCTGAGGAGAACTTTCGGAGTCACCAAGTGCCTCAGGCATCACTGCCTGGTCTCATCCTTGGTGCAGACGTGGAGTGTCTGATGGGGAAGGGCATGGAAGGCAGGGACATTTCCCTCATGCTCTGTAGTGTACCTGGCGCCGTACCTCCTTGTCCCCTCCTAGCCTGCTGTGCAGCAGTGTTAGGACCATCCTGCAGGCTATAGGTGAGGAAGCAGCAGGTGGCATCACTGGCTGCACTCCCGAGCTGGCAGAGGCAGAGGCAGGATATGAACCCAGGCCTACCAGAGCCCACAGCCTCTGTTCTTTCTAGTTCAACATCCAAGCCTTTGGGGGTAGCTGGGTCTTCACTGGAAGATTGGTGTCCATAAGACTCCGCTTGGGAGCAGAGCACATGAAGGTCATTGTTACAGACCGATTCCACAGGTCAGAGGCCGCACACACAGTGTATACATCCGGTGCCACTGAGCCCAGCACTCACAGGCGGCATGGGCTGGGACCTACCTAACTGCTGTTGGGGGCGAGGAGTAGGAGTAGGGGGTTGCAATTCCCTTTTTAATCCAGTTCTTTCTGGTCTCTACCAGAGATTGAGACCATAGGTCTCCATTTGTGTGGGGTAGAAATTAAATTTTCAAAAAATAGCTACCACTTATTACCATGGGCAGAACACTTTACTTACATGCCCTTAATTACTCCAAAAACCTTGTAAAGATGTGATATTTTTTTGCCTCTTTACATGTCAGAAACTGAGGGTCAGAGTGATTGGGTGTATTGCTCTAGGTCACAGAAAATAGGTTCATCTTGTGACACCTGTTGTCCTGCCCTTGCCTCCCTGCAGTTCCATTGCTCATGAGCTGAAATGAATGACCCCAGAAACCTGAGGCTTGTGCTCTGCGGTCCCTCACTTACATGGGCTCCTTCCAAGTTGTTAGATGCGGGGGGCTGGGGGGTGGGCACAATACCGCCAGAACCGGCGTGCTGGAGGTGCACACTGGTAATAAGAGATCCAAGTCACGCTAAGATTTGTAACACACAAAAAGATGAAGGAAGAAAAGATTTATTAAGAAAACGGTCACTTTCCATAGCAGGAAGAAGGCCAGCACTCTAAGGTGAGTGTGGCTGTCTGGGGTGCGATCCAATGCCGCATGAAAGATGCAAAGAATTGCACAGAAGTTAAATTGGAAAACATAGTTTATTTAAAAATACATTAGAGAGAGAGAGAGAAGATTCATTTTCCCAAGTTGGGGGGGGGCAAAGCCAGGAAGCATGGCGACAGACATAATTCAAAGAGCACATGGCCACACCAGAGCCTAGCAAGGCAACGGCCAATGGCTGCTCATGGTTGAGTCCTTTTAACCATTCCCTTGGATGGGGAAAGGTCAATAAGGTGATTGGGTGGTGGTCTGCTCACGTCATCACAAAGGGGCAGGTAAGCACAGGTAAGTCAGATGATGGACAGCAGGCAGATGGGCGAGTTAGTCACATGATTGCTGTCATGATGGGGTCTGTCTGTGCTATGCAGGCCACAAAGAGCTGATTAGGTTAACTTGGGGGTTTTGGACCTGAAGGATTTTTTCCTGTGGAGAGACTTGTTAGACATTTGCCATCTGCAAACTCCTTGACCAAAGGTGGTCTTATCATTTCTATGACTTCTGCCTTAAAAAGGAACCTGAAAGTTTATGATAGATTTTTATGCTAAATCATGAATTGAAAGGTTGGGCTGACCCAGTCTTGCATCAAACGGAGATTTGCTGAAGGGGTGGGATAGCCTGCCGCTTGGCCTACGGTAGAATGTCTAAATGCTTTCTAATAGCTACACTGAGATCAAAAGACTAAACCAAGAATAAGCTAAGTTTCTTCTAGGTTTCTGTAGGTACCTCCTTTCACAAGGCCCTAGAAATCGATTCAGATGGCCATACATCTTTGTAGAATTTGCAAAAATGTGATTTAAAAATTACTTTTTTCCTAAGCTGGGCATGGTGGCTCATACCTGTAATCCCAGTAGTTTGGGAGGCAGAGGTGGAAGGACTACTTGAGCCCAGGAGTTCGAGACTAGCCTAGGCAACATAGTGAGATCTCAGATCTACAAAAAAAATTTAAAAAATAGCCAGGTGTGATGGTATGTACCTGTAGTCCCAGCTACTTGGGAGGCTGAGCACAGAAGGATCACCTGAGCTCAGGAGGTCCGAGGCTGCAGTAAGCCGAGATCCTGCTCCTACACTCCAACCTGGGCAACATAATGTGACTCCAACTAAAAAAAAAAATGCTTTTTTCTGAAGGAGTACCTCCCCCAATTGCCCAAACCTTAGCTTCCACAGGACTGAATCCACCCTACTCACGTGTATGTACCTTGAACATCCACCTGACAATTACCCTCCCTTCTAGCCCCTTGCCCTACTTTATTTTTTCTCCTTAGCACGTTTCCTGAACACACCATATCCTTTCTATGTTAATCTAATTTATTGCAGAGCGTAGTCACCACTCATCACGTGTTTTTGGGTGAATGAAAGCAGTCATCATCCATTTACCTAAAACAGTCCTGTGTAGATGGGGCTGTGATTATTTTCATAACATAGACCTGAAAGGTGACATGCTCAAAGGCATCTACTATCAAGTACAGCCCCCTTTCTAAGCTCTGAGTTGCCTTTGAACTTGGCTATGGCATCGTTGTTTACTCATAGACTAGACTCACTAGTGTTTCAATCTTGACGGTCTCTCAATGAGTTTTCCTTTCCCCAAAAATCTTATCAACCACCTCCCAAATATCTCAATCACTTGTTCCTTTTTTTTTTTTGAGTTGGAGTTTCACTCTGTCACCCAGACTGGAGTGCAGTGGCTGCTCCCGGCCATGGCAGTCTCAACCTGCTAGACTCAGATTATCCTTCCACCTCAGCCTTCCAAGTAGCTGGAACTACAGGCACACGCTACCACGCCCGGCTAATTTTTTGATGTACTGTAGAGATGAGATCTCGCCAAGTTGCCCAGGCAAGTCTCGAACCCGCGGGCTCAGGCAACCACTCACCTCAACCTCCCAAAGCTCGGGATTACAGGCTGAGCCACGGAGCCCAGCTATCTCAATCACTTCTATGTCGGAAGTCCCACCCCTGTCTTCTAGCTTCCTGATGTTTCCCTGCCCCCAGGCTGTTCCCTCCAGAGGCTAATCTGATCACATCGATCTCATGCCGGAGTTGGCCCAAGGATCTGCATTTCTTAGAGATCATGTTTGAAATCCTCATCCTGTGCCCTGGGGCCCACACTGGCTGTTCTTTTTTCCCTTTTCAGTTTCTCCAACTCACTATCTCCTTCCTGACTCAGAGCCTTCATACGTGCTCCACCCCCTTTTGGTGCCAGAACATTCTTCCCCTTTCCCTCCTGTCCTACTTAATTTTTACTCACCCTCTGGTCTCAAAGCAAGCATTACGTCCTCAGGGTTGCCTTCCATGTTCTCCCAGCCTGGGTCACAGTCCCGTGTGTATCTGCTTAGAACCGATCACAACTGTCATTAAACAACCACCTGTGTCTTGTTTGTTTGTTTGGTTGTTTGATTTGTTGTTGCAAACCTTCTCTTCCACCTTCCTTCCCCTCCCAACCAAGGCAAGCTCACAGAGGGCAGATTGGTTTGTTTTGCTCCTTGCCATATCTTTGTTTTATCTGTTTGGCTTAAGGAATAAAGGTGTTTATATGCAGCCCCTTGAAGTGAGTCTTTCATATCAGCAAGTGAGAGTGTGCCATGCCCATCCCATGCCATGTAGTTATTTAGAGGCCCAAGTTCCTTCTGTGCCATGGCGGTTTGTCATTCCAGGGAGCTGAGGCTGGGTCAGTGCCACATCTTAGCTGGAGCCAGCAGGAAGGGGGATGGGATTTCTGGGTTTGGTTCCAGTTATCTATTATTGAATAACAAACCACCCAAAATTTAGTGCTGTAAAACATCAGCCAGTTCATTATCTTCAAAGGTTCTGTGGGTCCGCGAGGAATTCTGAGGAATTTGGACAGAACCCAGAGAGGATGGCTGATCTCTCTGTTCTACAGTGTCTGGGCTTCAGCTGGGAAGGCTCAAATGGTGAGGGGTAACAGCGTCCAGAGGCATCTTCACTCACCTGGCGAGTGACTGGAAGATTGGGCTCTGCAGAGCCTGTGCCAGGGCACCAACACGTGGCCTCTCCAATGGTGGCCTCAGGGCTCAAGAGTGCATGTCCCCAGAGAACAATGTGGAAGCTGCAAAGACATGCAGGCCCTCATCTCAGAAGTCACATTACTTCCCACAGTATTCTTGGTCAAAGACAGCCCAGGTTCAAGTGCAGGGGTCATAGGTCTTCACTTTTTTTTTTGAGTTAGATTCTCTGTTGCCCTGGCTAGAGTGCAGTGGTGCAGTCATGCCTTGACCTCCTGGCCTCAGGCTATTCTTCCACCTCAGGCACCTCAGTCTCCCAAGTAGCTAGGACTACAGATGCTTGTCACCATGCCTGACTACTTTTTGGATTAAAAAAAATTTTTTTTTGAATCACAGTCTCACTCTGCCCCTAGGCTGGAGTGCAGTAGCATGCTCATTGTCACTGCAGCCTTGGCCTGCTGGGCTCAGGCGATCCTTCTGCCTCAGTTTTCCAAATAGCTAGAATCACAGGCATGAGCCATTATGCCCAGCTAATTTTTTTTTTTTTTGAGTCGGAGTCTCACTCCGTTGCTCAGGCTGGAGTGCAGTGGCACACTCATGACCACCACAGCATCAACCTGTTGGGCTCAGGCGATCCTTTTGCCTCAGTCTTCCAAGTAGCCCGAACTACAGGCAGGCGCTACCATGCCTGGCTAATTTTTTGATTTATCTGTAGAGACAAGGTCTCGCCAAGTCATCCCAGCTGGTGTCAAACCCCTGGACTCATGCAACCCTCTCCTTGCCTCCGCCTCTCAAAGTGCTGGGATTACAGTCATGGGCCACTGTGCCTGGCTGGATTATTTTGTAGCGACAAGGTCTTGCTATGTTGCTCAGGATGGTCTTGAACTCCTGGACTCCAACTATCCTTCTGCCTCAGCCTCCCAGAGTGCTGGGATTACATGCGTGAGCCACCGTGCCTGGTTGTGACCCCCACCTCTTGATGGGGAGAGAGTGGAGAAATCTGTGGTCATATTTTAAAACCATTACAGCACGTGCCAGCTTTAGTTACATTTCACTGGTGAGAGTATAGTCAGATGGCCTCATCTAAATGCACAGGGCTGGAAAATGCTGTCCCAAGTTAGACAGCCATGTGCCTGGCCTCACCTCCATTACAAGGGAGGAAAACAGAATGGATCATGGTGGACTGTAAGTCCTATTCGCTGCAGTCACTACTCTGGCCACCAAATATCTATGTTTCTCCCTCTTCCCTTACATACCATATGCTCCTAGGGGTAAACACCAAAGTCCTAGTGACAGCATCCACTGCTGCGTGTTTGCTGGACGATTAACTGAATGTTGCAACGCATCTGTGTCCAGCCCATTCATTAGAAAGCTGGAGTTGGCAGACACAGTGTTCTATTTCTCAACCTTGAGCCTCAGGTGGGCTAGTTCTAAGTGGGGAAACAAAATCAGGTAGCCCCCCCCCCCGTTGGAAGTGGAGAGAAATCTGCTTTTCCTTTGTTTGGGTGCTTAATACAATCATCTACAGAGTAGGAAACATGAAGAAATGTTAACTGAAAAGAATGCCTATCTCACTCCGCATCTCAAATTAACTCCAGCTGTAGCTGTGTGCAGTGGCTCATGCCTGCAATTCCAGCATCCCAGCACTTTGCGGGGGCGGGAATCACTTGAGCCCAGGAGTTTGAGTCCAGCCTGTGCAACACAGCGAGACCTTGTCTCTACAAAAAGTAAAAATTAGCCAGGTGGGGTAGCACACACCTGTAGTCCCAGCTACTCAGGAGGCTGAGGCGGAAGGATCTCCTGAGGTTGAGGCTGCAGTGAGCCGTGATCATGCCACTGCACTCCAGCCTTGGTGACAAAGTGAGACCTTCAACTCAAAAAAAAAAAATTAATTCCAGATGGATCAAAGAGTCACCTGTGAAAAATAAGCACATAAAAGGTTAGCAAAGGCCGGGTGTAGTGACTCATGCCTATAATCCCAGCACTTTGGAAGACCGAGGTGAGAGGATTGCCTGATGGGTTCGAAGCCAGCCTAGGCAACTTAGCGAGACCTCATCTCTACAATAAATCAAAAAATTAGCTAAGCATGGTGGTACATGCCTGTAGTTCCAGCTACTTGGAAGGCTAAGGCAGAAGGCTTACCTGAGACCAACAGGTGAAGGCTGCCCTGGCCATAAGCGTGCCACTGCACTCCAGCCTGGGTGACAGAGTGAGACTCTGACTCAAAAAACAAAAACAAACAAACAAACAAACATACAAAGCTAGTAGACACACACAGGAACAGACAGTTTGCCGAAGAAAAAACAAAAGGCTGATGGTGGAATGAAAAGATGTGTTCTTGAGACTGTGGGGAGACAGAAGCCTTCATACGTTGTTGGTAGGTGTTTAAGTTGATCATGTTTAGAGGGAGGTTTTGGCAACAGCTTTTGTGGTGTCAAATGTTCAATTCCCTTTTATTCAGAAACTCCTCTTCTAGGTATTTATTCTACAGATACATGGTATTCCCACGAGCGAGCAAAACTGTATGTCAAGAATGGTCAGTGTGCTTGTTTAGAATAGCAAAGTGACTGGAAACCACCTAAATGCCCATCCATGGAAACATCAAATGAAGTAGGATTCCAAGCGGCTGTTAAAAAGAAGAGGATAGCATTGAGCGCTGGGGCTCACACCTGTCATACCAGCACTTTGGGAGAAGAAGGTGAGAGGATTGCCTGAGTCCAGGGGTTGAGACCAGCCTGGGCAACTTGGCAAGATCTCGTCTTTACAATAAATTTTTAAAAATTAGCCTGGCATGGTAGCATGTGCCTATAGTTTCAGCTACTTAGAAGGCTGAGGCAGAAGGATCACCTGACCCAGCAGGTCAAGGCTGCGGTGGCCATGAGCGTGCCACTGCACTCCAGCCTGTGAGATTCCAACTCAAAAAAAAAAAGAATAGTATAGATTTGTTAGGATTCACCAGGAGAAGTGTCCATGAACACTGACAAAACAAAAGGCAAGGTGGAGGGCAGTGTGGATAGTGCCATTCCACTGGTGTTAAGAAGGAAAACACGCTGACATATTTCTTTTTGTTTTTTGAGTTGGAATATATATATTTTTGAGTCTGAGTTTGTCCAGGCTGAGAGTGGAGTGACACAATCATGACCCACTGCAACCTCGACCTCCTGGCCTCAGGCAATTTTTCTGCCTCATCCTCCCAAATAGTTAGGACTATAGGCATGTGCCACCATGCCTGACTAACTTTTTGGAGATTTGAGGTCTTGCTGTGTTGCTCAGGCTGGTCTTGAACTCCTGGGCTCAAGCCATCCTCTTACCTTGGCCTCTCAAAGTGCTAGAATTATAGGCACGAGCCACCATGTGGTCAATATAATTCTTATGTATAAAAAGTAGACCAAACGCAGTGGCTCACACCTATAATCCTAGCACTTTGGGAGGCCGAGGTGGCAGGATGGCTTGAGTCCAGGAGTTCAAGACCAGCCTAGGCAACATAAAAAGACCTCATCTCTACAAAAATGAAAACAAAAAAAACTAGCCAGATGTGGCGGCACACGCCTGTAGTCCCAGCTACTTGGGAAGCTGTGGTGGGAGGATCACCTGAACTCAGAAGGTCAAGGCTGCAGTGAGCTGTGATTTGTGCTACTGCATTCCAGCTTGGGTGATAGAGTAAGACCCTGACCCCCCCCCAAAAAAAAAAAAAAATTAAAAAAAGAGAAAAACATAAAATTAAAATAATTTTTAAAATTAAAAAAATACCTGGATAGATTTGTAGAAAGTGTTAACAGTGGTTAACAAGTGTGAGTTCAAGCGGGAGGATTATTGCTCTTTGCTTTATACCTTCTCCACTGTATGGGTTTTTTGACGATGCACGTGTAATCACTTTTATAGGAAAATCAAATCCAGAGTAGTGATCACCTGTAGAGAAGGAGGGAAGAGAATTAGACAGAGGTGATAGGGCCCTTTAACTATATTTATAAGGTTGTGTTTCAAAAAGACTTGAGTGGTGAAAATGGCAAATTGCATGCTAGTCCCTTTTACCACAATAAAAAAAAGAAACAAACAATAAATTGACACAAATGTGGCAATACGTTAAGGATTGATAAGTTTGGTTGGTGGGTAAAGAGTATTCATGATATAATTTCCTGTGCTTTTCTGAATATCTGAAGCATTTCACAATTTTAAAAAAAGTTAAAAAATTTGTTCAACATCAGATAAAATTAGCTTAAATGAAACCAGAAAAATGAAGCAAAAGGAAAACAAAGTCTTTAAAATAAACAACTTTGTAGCCCATAAGGCAGGCAGTGATAACCCCTTTACAAAGGGCTCAGTAAATTTCATCGTTTTCTCACGGGAGGTATGGAAACTCCCCTGAAGTAACCACTGTTAAAACTCCTGCCTGTAAAGCTCAGCCTGTAATCCCACGCCTTTGGGAGGCTGAGGTGAGTGGATTGCCTGAGCCCGTGGGTTCGAGACCCTCCTGGGCAGGCGAGACCTCACCTCTACAATAAAATCAAAAAATTAGCCGGGTGTGGTAGCGCGTGCCTGTAATTCCGGCTACTCGGAAGGCTGAGGTGGAAGGATCACCGGAGTCCAGCAGGTCGAGGCTGTGGTGGCCGGGAGCGGCCACTGCATTCCAGTCTGGGCAACAGAGTGAGACTCCAACTCAAAAACAAAACAAAACAAAAAAAACAACTCCTTACAAATCTATCCATGTATTTCTTTTTTTTTTTTTTTTTTGAGTTGGAGTCTTATTCTGTCACTCAGGCTGGAGTGCAGTGGCCGCTCCTGGCCACCACAGCCTCGACCTGCTGGGCTCCGGCGATCCTTCCGCCTCAGTCTTCCGAGTAGCTGGAACTACAGGCACACGCTACCACGCCTGGCTAATTTTTTGATTTATTGTAGAGATGAGGTCTTGCCAAGTTGCCCAGGTGGGTCTCAAACCCGCGGGCTCGGGCAATCCACTCACCTCAGCCTCCCAAAGCTCGGGATTACAGGCTGAGCCACCAAGCCCAGCTGTATTTCTTTATATATAAGAATTATATCAGCCAAGCAAGGTGGCTCATGCCTATAATCCCAGCACTTTGGGAGGCTGAGGTGAGAGGATCTCTTGAGCCCAGGAGTTCAAGACCAGCCTGGGCAACACAAATCTCATCTCTACAAAAAGTCAAAATATAAGTCTACAGTCTCAGCTACTTAGGAGGCTGAGGCAGAATCACCTGAGCCCAGGAGACTGAGGCTGTGGTGAGCTGTGGATCATGCCACTGCACTCCAGCCTGGGTGACAGAGCAAGACCTTGACTCAAAAAAAAAAAATTTATCAACCTGTTTTATTTCTTAACACCAATGGAAAGACACCATCCATACTGCTGTCCACTTTGCCTTTTGTTTTGTCAGTGTTCATGAACACTGTTCACATGAACCCTAATGAATCTCCTCTATTTTTTTTTTCAATTAGAAAATATAGTTTATTTAGAAATTAAATTAGAGAGAGAGAAAGAAAGAGGAGATTCACCTTCCCAAGTTAGGGAAGGGGGCCAAAGCCAGGAAACTTGGTGATAACCATAGCTCAAAGAGCACATGACCACACCAGAGTCTAGTAAGGTAATGGCAAACTCCCCTATTCTTTTCTTACAGCCGCTGGCTTTCTACTTTAGTTACTATTTCCAAGGATGGACATTTAGGTGGTTTCCCATGTCAAGGCCTAGGATACCCCTCAGATGTGAGAGACCAATGACTGTTGCTTGGAAAAGCGCCCTTTACCAGCCCAGCATGGGGGCTGCATTTGGTGCAGTGAATCCAGGGTAGGCAAACCTGGGGTGGGTGAACCTGGGGTGGGCAAACCTGAAGTGGGTGAATGAACCTGGGGTGGGTGAATGAACCTGAGGTGGGCAAACCTGTGTTGGGTGAACCTGGGGTGGAGTAACGAACAGGTCACAGCCTGTCGCCTGGGTGCAGGTGAGAGTCGCTGAGCCTCCCAGTGTGGGGGGCAGGGAGGCTGGATGGATATTTACTGGATCTACTGTGAGCCCCCAAGGGCCTCCCTGGGCAGAGGAGCAGGGTGAGGAAGAGGAGCCAGGGATGGCAGGTGCTCCCTGCAGGCCTTCACGGAGCCCCGTCCCCTGCGCTCGGCCCTCTTTGCACAGCACTGAGGGATGTCTCCAGCCGACTCACCCTCTTCTCAGCTTCATACCATTCATGTTCCCCAACCTCTGGGGCTTCCCCCTCACCCGCTCCCCTGCCCTCACCCTGGAGAGGTGGAAAATCCACGGGAGGGGGTGCCCCCCTGCATTCATACCCTTCCCACCCCTTCCCAGCATGGGTCACAGGCAGGGCCTTATCTGCTGCACCTGCAGTTCTTTTAGCCATCTTGGTTTCCTTTCTTTTGAAAAACACTGACCGCAGGGCAGACTTGACTCTGAAGCTTTGAAACCTTCTTCCTGTGAACTTGTGATGTGGGTGATTTAAAAAAAGAGGATAAAGGTCAGCGGGTCTTACCAGGTACCTTTGTCATGGGCTCTGGAGGGGAGTATCATCAGCGGGCACAAGATGGGGGTGCTCTGAGGACCGAGTTGTTGGGTGCCAGACGGTGGGCATTTGGGCAGGCTGCCCTGAGCCCTGTAGAACCCTGAGCTCCCTCCTTCCTAGGTGCTGCTATCTAGGGTGCGTGGGAGGATTCCCACATGGGGTGAGGGGAGGTGGACTCGGTACTGCCCAGTTTTCTTCCAGCCGGGCCCACGGTCCTAGCCTGAGCCAGGCTGTCTGGTCCAGCTGTCTGACCTCCAGCCCCCACCCATTCCCTGAGGTGGCTTGTTCCCATGGCGAGGTTTCTGGGGCTGGCGCCTGATTTCTCAGCAGCCCCGATTTTGTGTTCCTGTTGCTGACTTGTAGAAACCAAATGCTGCCCATCAGCCTGTGTGTGCTGGGCTCCAGGCTGAGACCCTTAAACACATGATTGCGTTTCAAATGTGGAACAACCAAAACGTAAGCACATTCACCACCCTTCTTGTACAGAGACCGAAACTGAGGCCCAGAAAGGCCGGATGTCCTGTCCAGCCTAACCAGCTGGGAAGGGGTAGAATTACCACTGAGTCTCCTCTTCTAGTCTGCCTGCCGACTTCTCTACCCTGCCCCAGTCCCTGGAGGCTGAGCTGTGAGGACTGCACCCTAAGGGTGGCCTTACCCTCTGCCTTGACTGCTGGGGAGGCAGAGAGAAGGGTGAGGTCAGGGCATCTCCTGTGGGGTAGCCACAGTCTGGCTGTGTCCCTCCATGAGGCCACAGCTGCTGCCAGGAGGCCCTCAACTCAACTCCGGAGCCCTCTGCAGGACTGGTGACCTCCCTGGGTCCCTCAGTTCTATCAGCAGAATAACCTGATGCTATTGGTGCAGGTTCCTGAATCCTACCCAGACTGACAGCACAGTCTCTTTATTACATGCCCCTTGGCTATCCCAATTGGTGGGTGCTGTCTGCTTCCTGCTGGGACCTGCCTGGTCTGTCCCGTCCAGCCGGCTCATTGGCAAGGACTCCATGGTCTGCAGGGTCATCACAGACAGCAGCTGGGCCATGGGAGGAGGGGGCTCCCCTTTCCAATTCCCGTTCTTTTCTCTGACTCTGCTCACAACCTTGCCCCACCCCCATCACCACCCCCACCTGCGATTCTTCCTCTGCCAGATGTCTGGGGATGTTTGCAGAATGAGAGTCACAGCTAAGCAACTGCTCCCTCCCCGCCATTCCCCAGCCACCCATGATGCATCCAGGAAGTGGTGCTCAGCGGGCTCCCAGGTCTTGGGTGTCACAGGGCAGTCACAGAGGCGCCGGGACCCTGAGACAAGGTGTCCTGGAAGCCAGTGCACAGAAGCCCGGTGATTTCATATTGCCGGAAGATTACTCTTCTCTGGGGGCCCTTGACTACTCACTCACTGGCAATGTAGGGAGGCTGGCTTCCCACCAGGCCTGCCCCAAGGGACCTGTGTGTCACTTCCTGAGGGAGGCTGACCTTGGCCCCTAGCAGTGGCTGTCTGCCTTACCACATGCTCCCAACACATCCCATTCCTCCTCATGCTGTGACCCTCATTACACAGACATCCCTTGTCCCTGGTCCACTGTACCCCCCACAACCTGGAAGCAGGTCTGTGCTGTGTTGCTCACCACTGTCTCTCTAGTGCCTGACACAGTGCCAGGCAGACAGAAGGACTTTGACAGATATTTGTGAAACGGAAGTGGAAAAATGGTGTTTCAATCAATACCGTGCAGGCAATTTCTCTCATATCTAGGTGGTCTCTTGGCGAACGATGACCAGCTCAGTGATTAGGGTCCTGGAAAGAAAGAATGTCAGCCTGCAGAGTCTGGAGACTGGACTCTGGTCCCTGCTGCATCATGCACTAGGGGTGTGACTCTGGTCAGAATTTTGGAGTTTTAGGTCATTCATCTGTAGGATGGGATAATACTTGTATTTGTTCTCTATTGCTTCGTAATAAATTCTCATACACTTGGGAGCTTAGAACAACGCACATGTGTTATACCACAGTTTCTGTGGGTCAGGAGTCCAGGCACAGCTTAGTTGGATCCTCTGCTGGGCTGCATTCAAGGAGTCAGTCAGGGCTGTGTTCCCATCTGGAGGCTCACTTGGGGATGGATCCACTTCCAGGCTCATGCTGGTTGTTGGCAGAATTCATCTTCTGGGGATTTGGGACTGAAACCTTCTTGCTGGCTATTGGCTGGGGACTGCTCTTTCTAGAGGCCACCTGTAGTTCCTTGCCTTTCTATTATTTATTTATTTTTGAGTTGGAATGGCACTCTGTCACCCAGGCTGGAGTGCAGAGGCATGCTCATGGCTCTTGCAACCTTGACCTGCTGGGCTCAGGCAATCCTTCCACCTCAGCCTTACAAGTAGCTGGAACTATAGGAGTGCACTACCATGCCTGGCTATTTTTAAAATGTATTGTTGCGATGAGATTTTGTTAAGTTGCCCAGGCTGGTCTTAAACTCCTGGGCTCAGGCAATCCTCTTGGCTTGGCCTCCCAAATGTACTGGGATTACAGGTGTGAGCTACTGTGCTTGGCAAGCCCAGGTCTTCATGAATCTGCATAACATCCTTATGAGCCCAGGTCTTCTGTAACATAATTGTGGAATTGACATCCCTTCCCTTTGCTGTATTCTGTTGACTAGAAGCCAGTCACAGGTCCTGCCCACATTTGAGGGCTGGTGACATGAACACCAGCATGTTCACAGAGACTCCTGGGGTTTATCTTCTAGAATGCTAATCTCTATCCCATAGACTTCTTGAAGAGTTAAGGGAAGGAATGCATAGAAGCATTCTACCCGGTGCCTGGCACTTAGTTAGAACTCAGGAAATGTCACAAAAGGTAGTAGGAGCAGCAGTCTTTTCTGGGGCCCACTTTGAAATGTTGGTCCACAGCTGGTCCTCAGGCCCCGTCGTGCCCTATTTCATCTACTCAGCTGCTTCAGTCATGATCATCACCTGTCTAGGTCTTAAAGGCAGTTGAATTTGCCGTGTGGTATTACTAACTGGAATGATCATCAGGTGTTTTTATTATGAGACCGAGAAGTTCTTGGACGATAAGGCTGTGTCTTACTAATTTTTCTTGCCTCTGGTGTTAGTTGAGCGTAGGATGTTGGGTTAAGTTTGGGTGTTCCATGGATGTTGAGTCATTGCACCAACCAGAATAAGTGACATGGAGTCTAGAGCTACAGTCCCAGGAGATGAGTGACAAGTGGTGATTGATGGGGAGAAGGAGCAGGCATGGGTTAGACGAGTTAGGTGACAGCTGGGAGGAGCAGGAAGTATCTTTGCAGGTCGCTGTTTCCGACCCTGCCATGGGAAGCCCCATGGTCCTGTTGCCATGCCTGTCCTCCCCCCCAGCTTTCCTTCATTCATTCTGTTCCACTCACCACACAGACCCTCTCCCGCTGAGCAGGGTCTCGGTGGGATATGACTATTGTGGGCCCTGCCCCATCTAATGGGAACAGAGAAGACAGATTCTTGCAGAGACAGACCATATGGACTCGGAAGGGCCTTAGATTTGGGGTCAGCACCTGCCTGTAGGATGCAGATAAGGAGTTGTGTCCACTGAGCACCTGCATGTGCTACTGAGTTCTACACTTTACAGGTTTCATTTCCACCATTTTTCAGTCTTCAGGATGGATAAACCAAAGCCCAGAGAGGGGAGTCTCCCTGGTCACACAGTTGCCAGGTGGCAGGGTTAGGACCAGAGCCTAGGTATTCTGTGCTGCTGGTCCAGGACTCTGTCTTGACAATTCTTCTTCCAACCAAGTCTGAGGGCCTGCTGTTTGGTCAGATTTGCCTGCCTTGGCACTGGTCTGGTTCTTCATATCGGGCGCTCTGCCCCCCCCCCCCGCTCCCCCCACCCTGCCACCTTACCATGTCTTCTTTCCCTCCACTTCCAGCATTCTCCCCTCAGGTGCTCCAGCCTCCAACTGACTCAGACCCCCATCAGTCATCCTCAGCCAGCTCAGTGCCAGCCGACAGTCCATACCTTGAGTGTAGACATTTCTTCCAGCGGGAACAGAAGCAGTTTGAGGCTCGCACATCTGGACTGTTACCCAGCAAGCCAGAGGAATCATTTCTGTCATTTCTGGGCAGGGTCACAGGCCTGAGAGCTAGGGTCTCCTCACAGAGGTGGGAGGGGCAGGGGCAGGAGGAGGGAGGTGGTGGCTGCCTGTCCTGGGGCGGGGGCCAGGTCAGACCAGAAGCTTACCTGCCCTCCTCAGGTAGGAAAGTGAAGGGCAAAAGCTCAGGAAAGTAGCCCAGGGCCCAGAACTGCAAGAGCTTGTAAACATCTGAAAACACTTATAAATCCCTTTGTGGGATGTTTTTGTTACCCATCTGGTTTTCCTCAGGGCATTAGTGGTAAAACCCTTAAAAAGTGTGTCTTTGCAGTAGGGAGAGGAGAGGAGCTAGGTGTCTGTGTTCCTCTGGCACCCAGATGGGGTGTGGGGAGGGAGAGTGGGTGCAGGTGACCAAGACTGGGAGATGATGGCTGTGTCCCGGCAGGGTAAGGGTCGGCCTGGACCTGGGCCAGGGCTGCAAGAAGACAGCCTGGGCTTCAGCTGCCACAAGGATCAGATGGGCTGGCGTTATCCCGAAGCCCAGCCTGGTTTCCAAGAAAATGCTCTTAAAATGGCTCTAAAAGTGACCCAGGAGAAGAGCATCCTGTACCCGACTCCTCCTCCTTTCATAGATGGGAGCCATTATGGGCTTCTTGTGTAGCACCTAGGCAAGGAGAAAGCTCACAACAGACACACACATACCTGAACACCCATCACCCCATTGCATAACACCCAGTACTCTGTCCCAGAACACCCATCACCTCCATCCCAGAACACCCATCACTCCCATTCCGGAATATCTATAACCACATCCCTGATCTTCTGGAGCCTGGGCTATGGAACACACACAGTCAGGAAGGAGCATACAAGCCCCACCCAGGGACAAAAACATCCATAGACACCCACAATTGCACTCCATCACACAACAACTAGGATACTCATAACCACAGGTGATTGCACATGAACAGGCCACAACACACAATCAAACAAAATTATACTCACGGCATGCAGTGAGATATAACCATGTACTGTCTCATTCAATCATCCATCTGCACAAAATCACACACACTGAACACAGGTATATACGGTGTTTCTGAATCACACACAGGACACAGTGATTCTGAATCACAAACAATCACACAGAACTGGACACAGTCACACACAGTGATTGTGAATAACTCACGGTCACACACACACAATGAGACACAGGTACACACAATGTTCTGAATCACACACAATCACACAAAACTGGACACAGTCACACACAATGATTCTGAATCACATGCACAACCAGACACAGTTACAAATAGTGATTCTGAATCACACACAGTCACACACACTGGACACAGTCACACATAATGATTCTAAATCATATACAATCACAGAAATGGACACAGTCACACACAGTGACTCTAAATAACTCACAGTCACACACACACAACTAGACACTGTTACACACAGTGATTCTGAATCACACACAATTTACACAGTCACACACAGTGATTCTGAATAACATGATCACACACCAGACACAGCCACACACAGTTACTCTGAATCACTGGTTACACACACTGGACACAGTCACATACAGTGATTCTGAATCATACACAATCATACACACCAGGCATAGTCACACACACTGATTCTGAACCACATAATCACACACAACCAGACATAGTAGCGCATAGTGATTCTGAATCACACATGGTCACACACAACTAGCACAGTAAGAGTGATTCTGAATCACATGCAATCACATACACTGAACATAGTTACATGCAGTGATTCCGAATCACACACAATCACACATAGCTGGACACAGTCACATATAGTGATTCTGAGTCACACATGATCACATATACCGGACACAGTCACACACAGTGATTCTGAATCACACACAACTGGACACAGTTACACACAGTGATTCTGAATCTTACACAACTAGATATAATCACACACAGTGATTCTAAATCACATGAGATCACATACCACTGGACACAGTTACACAAGTGATTCCAAATCGTACATGATCACACACAACCAGACACAGTCACACATGGTGATTCTAAATCACACACAGTCTCTCTCATACAACTAGCCACAGTTAAACATGGTGATTCTGAATCGTACACAGTCACACACAACCAGTCACACATAGTGATTCTGAATCACACACAGTCACACACAACTAGACACAGTTACACATGGTGATTCTGAATCACACACAACCAGTCACAGTTACACACTGTTTCTGAATCACATGTGATCACACACACTGGACACAATTACACATGGTGATTCTGAATCGCACACAATCATACACAACTGGAAACAATTACACGCAGTGATTCTGAATGGCACCTAATTACACACAACCGGACACAGTCACACACAGTGATCCTGAATGACACACACACACAACTGGACACAGTCACACACTGAATCTGAATCACACACGGTCACACACAACCACAGTCACACACAGTGATTCTGAATCACACGTGATCACACACACTGGACAGTTATACATGTTGTTTCTGATTCACACACAGACTTGTCGCACTCTACACAACCACAATCACACCCAACCACACTCATCAGCCCATGATGACACACAGGCACTGGCAATCACACACAGTACGGTCAGGGGCAATCCCAGGGCAGGCTCTGAAGGGGCCAAGCATTGAGGACCGAGGGCAGGGGTACCTTGTGCTCTGAGTTGGGATTGATGAGGGCCTGGTTGTGACTAAGGCAGTGAGAGGGGTGTCCACCCAGACCATCAGACAGCCCACTTCCTGGTCAGCCCTTCAGAGCAGCGGAAGCAGGGAAGTCCCCCCATCCGCCCAGCAGAGCATTCCTGGGTCCTGATGTAGTCTCCTCTGTCTCTTGCCTCCCTCTCCTTTGGCCTTGGCTGGGCTACTGGCAGGAAGCTTGGACCAGCTGGGGCTGCAGTGAGTCAGCAGGAAGGGCTCGGGGAATGCCAGGCGGGTGGGTGGCCAACAGGGCTTGCCACTGCTGGAGCTTCTGAGGGTGGAGGGGCTGCCCACTGGAAGTCACCCACCCAGGGTAGAGAGGGCTATGGCATGGGATCAGGTGGCCATAGCCATTTCTCAGCCAGCCCTGTGTGCAAGGCCTCTGCACTTAGAAGACTCCTGGGGAGCATGTGGAAGGGACTATACTCCTGCAGGCTGAAATGCGGCCTCCCTCGCCTGCTGTGGGCCTCTGCTCCATGTGGTCCTCAGGTGAACTTGACCCAGGGCAGCCCTGCATCCCTAGCACCATTCCCTGCTCTCCCTCATCACTGACTCACTTATTCATTAGCACTTAGTGGAGTGCCTATGCTACCAACATGCATGGCTGAGCCTTCAAGTAGAAAGATCATCTAAAAGACAATTCCAGGCCAGGTGCAGTGGCTCACATCTGTAATCCTAGCGCTTTGGGAGGCTGAGGCAGGAGGATTGCTTGAGCTAGGAGCTTAAGACCAGTGTGGGCAACATAGCGAGATCTCATCTCTACAAAAAGTTTTTTTAAAAAATGAACTGCACGTGGTGGTGCACAGCTATACTAGCTACTACTGTTCTAGCTACTTGGGAAGATGAGGCAGGAGGATCATCTGAGCCCAGGAGGTCAAGGTTGCGGTGAACTGTGACCATGCCACTGTACTTCAGCCTGGATAACAGAATGAGACCCCAACTCAAAAGAGAGAGAGAGAAGGAAGGAAGGAAGGAAGGAAGGAAGGAAGGAAGGAAGATGAATGATTCCAGAACAATGTGGGCGTATAGGAACAGAGATATATACATGCTACCATAGAGACTGCTGGGTCGACTGTTCTTGAGCTCTCAACACCCAGTCCCTGCCATGGGGGCCAGGATGGTGGCTGACAATGGTGCCCTTCCTTCAGGCTGCTCTTGACTTCTCTCTACCAGGCAACCCAGCAGAAGGGGCAGGACCCCTCCCGGAGAAGGCGTTGGTGGACCCGACTGGTCATAATAGAGTCATTTTCATTTACCAAACAGAGTCGTGCAATTACACTTGCAAATCTGAAGGACACATTTTAAGTGCTACATCTGAAGGAAATCTTTCTAACATGGTGACTTCTGGCTCTTGCTGCAAGGCAAACTACCTGCAGTAGATTAAGGGTCATTAGTCCCAGGGTTATTAATACCAACTCCCATCATGACTAGATCAGGCTTTGGTGATGCTTCTTGGGCTCAGAGGCTCGGAGTAGGTGCACAAAAGATACTTGTGGGAGGGACACTTGTGAACCCTCCAGCTGGGCTGAAAACCTGGAATGCAGCTGGTAAGATACAGAATGCTCCTTGGTGTCCTGTCCATGGGGCACGGTGGCTGCTGCCAGGGTTTTTCTCTTTTGCTCCCTGGGCCCTTCTTGTCTCCTTTTTTTTTTTTTTTTTTGGGAGTCAGAGTCTCACTCTGCTGCCCAGGTTAGAGTGCGGTGGCACGCTCCCGGCCACTGCAGCCTTGACTTGCTGGGCTCAGGCAATCCTTCCACCTCAGCCTTCCAAGTAGCTGGTACTACAGGCGCACAGCACCACACCCGGCTAAATTTTTGTTTTATTGTAGAGACAAGGTCTCGCCAAGTTGCCCAGGCTGGTCTGGAGCCCCTGGGCTCAGGCAATCCTCTTGCCTCGGTCTCCCAAAGTGCTGGGATTACAGGTGTGAGCCACCACGCCTGGCCTCTGCCTCCTTTCTACTTTGCTGCAGGGTCTCAACCTGCTTCCCCTGTAGGCCCTGCACTATCTTCCCTGCATTGGCTGAGAAGTGTGTCCTCCTCTAGCCAGGTCCCTCTTACCTGGCTAAAGATGAGCACTAGCCTTCCTTTTAATCCTAATCACTCTGGAAATAAGGTGTTGACAAAAATCAGAACCAAGGGAAAGTAACAGAGGTTCGGGAAGCTTAAAAATTTTTCTATCCTACTTGGTTATCCATTTGAAAAAACAAAACAGATGTCATTCCTGCCTTGCATCTGTAACACACAGTAAGACAAATCCCAGATAGACAAAATATTTAAATATAAAAAGAAATCACAAAATACATGAAAGAAAACAGAGGTGAATATTTTTTATTTTTTTGAGTCAGGGTCTCACTCTGTTGCCCAGGATGGTATGCAATGGCACAATCATGGCTTACTGCAGCCTCAACCTCCTGGGCTCTGGTAATCCTCCCACCTCAGCCTCCTGAGTGGCCAGGACCACAGGCGCTCACCATTGGGTCTAGATAATTTAATTTATTTATTTTTATTTTTTGTAGAGACAAGGTCTCGCTATGTTGCTCAGGTTGGTCTGAAAAAATCCTGGGCTCAAGCAATCCTCCTGCCTTGGCCTCCCAGAGTGCTGGGATTACAGGTATGAGCCAGTCACCATGCCTGGCTTAATTTTAGAGTCGGGAAGACCTTTCTAAGCAGAAACCCAGAAAAGTCTGTTATGCTTAACTACATAAAAATTGTAAAGTTCTGGACAACAATGGCTCTGTATTCAAAGCCAGAGCACAAAAGACAAGCTGGGGAAAATATTTGCCACAGATAAAACAAAGGGTTTGTATTCCGGAGCTACAAAGAGCTTTTCCATGCCAAACAGAAAACAGTGCAATAGAGAAACGAACAAAAGGCACGCACAAGTAATCCACAAAAGAAGAATTAAAATTAGCTAATAGGTATATGAAGAATGTGTGCCCTTCCCCATAATTTAAAAAAACCAAGTCGTCAGGATAGCAAACATTAAAAAGGTGAATAGGGCCAGGTGCAGTGGCTCACGCCTATAATCCCAGCACTTTGGGAGGCTGAGGTGAGAGGATTACCTGAACCCATGTGTTCGAGACCAGCCTGGGCAATTTGGCGAGACCTCATCTCTACAATAAATAAAAACATTAACCAGGCATAGTGGTATGTGCCTGTAATTCCAGCTACTTGGAAGGCTGAGGTGGAAGGATTGCTTGAGTCCAGCAGGTTGAGGCTGTGGTGGCTGTGAGTGTGCCACTGCACTCCAGCTTGGGCAACAGAGTGAGACTCCAACTCAAAAAAAAAAAAAAAAAAAGGTGAACAAGATTTAGCATTGACAAGATGTGGGTTAATGGGCATTTTCATAGACATTGCTGGAAGGAGAAATTGGTAAAAACCTTTTTTGGAAGGCAATATTGTAAATATACTAAAGTTGGAAATATGCCAGTCCCATTTCTAGGCATTTATTCTAGAATAAGAACATGCACTCACACATCAGGACATTCATGGTGCATTTTGGGTAAGTCTGTGTGAATTTGTTCCTTTTGTGTTTGGTCCTGACCCCCTTGGGATTCTATAAGCACCTGGGATATAGGGGTTACACGTCTAGAAAACCCACTTATTTCTCTCTAAGCCCACCCTTAAAGGCTCTCATGAATCCCATTTCCCCCTCCTCAGCAGCTCACTTTTTGTTGGAAAATCCCTCTGACTTTGGGAAGACCATCTGTACCTCAGCCTCAGAGGGTGAGCACGTAACCTAAACCAAGTCTGTTCAGGACATTCCATCCTCCCACCACAGCCATTGGGTCAGTGGTGGGCACATGACCTCAACTAGTCCAATCATAATGCAGCTCAGGAATTTTGTTGGAAGTCCCAGGACCAAGGCTTTCCTTTCCTGTTGAGGTCATGGATAGTTGGATAGTTGTGTGACCTGAACTGCTCTGGCTCTTTTTAATGACAAACTTAAAAATGAGCCTGAGGAGAAAGCTAACCTACAGAGCAAGAGGATCACTGAGAAGTGGAACGAAAGCCTGTTGATACTGGAACCTCTGGATCCGACCACGCCTGAATCCCTCCTAGCTTCTGGACTTTTCTGATGCAGGAGATAATACATTCTCTCTATTGTCTGAGGCAGTTTGAGAGGAGGTGTTTGTGTGTTGCAGTGGAAGTCTCTCAAAGACAGAGTCCCTCCCCCTTGTAGACAGTCTGGCTCCTTGTCTCTGAGAGACTCTGCCTCAGAGAACAAAGTCTTGTACTTTCTTCTTGGGAGCTAGGGAAGCCCTGTCTTCCTTCACCCAACACTGGATTGCTTTGGGATAATGTTGAAGTGGTATGTGGAGGAGAGAGCAAAACGCCTCCCATCTGAATGAGCACCTATGACAATGTGAGCACAATATTAGTATCTCACTGAATTATCTCACCACATTTGTTTCAGCTACAAAGCGAGAAACAACTCAAATGCCCATCAACAGGGTGACCCGTCCTGGGTCATATGGGGAGATCACCTGTAGCCTTTAAAAAGGTGGAGGAAATTTTCTACATCCTACCATGAAAGGCACTCCAATTAATCATTTATAGAAAACATCAGGTTGAAGAACAGATCGTATACTATAATATGTGTTTGTTTTTGAGCCGGGATCTTACTCTGTCACCCAGGCTGGAGTGCAGTGGCACATCACGGCTCACCACAGCCCCAACCACCTGGGCTCATGTGATCCTTCTGCCTCAGCTTCCTGAGCAGCTGGGACTACAGGCACATGCCACCACACCCAGTTAACTTTTATTTTTTGTAGATACAGTGCCTCGCTATGTTGCCCAGGCTGGTATTGAACTCCTAGTCTCAGGCAATCCTTCCACCTCGGCCTCCCACAGTGCTGAGATTACAGGTGTGAGTCACCATGCCTGGCCCACTTTTATCTTCTTAAAAACTGTAGTATGGCTATATCTGAATAAATAAAGGTCTAACAGGAAGGTAGCTTTGCACAGCATTTTTTTTAATCCCTGGGGGCTACAATTCTGCGGGTTTGTATTTTCATTTTTTTCCCACTTTCTTATTGAATTTGTGCAGGGTAATAAAAAAATATATTTTTAAAGAAAGTTCGTACAGTGCTGGCCTTTAGTCTAAGCTCCCTGTTTGTTTTTGTGGCGGTAACTAGAGGCCTCGAGGGAGATGCCATCGCCTGAGTGTCAGTTCAGCCACCCCCGCTGCTCTGAGAAGCGCCAGCCCTGGCCTGTGTGTAGGTGCCAGCAAGACGACTCTAGGTCTGGCAGGGCCTCGGGGGAAGGGCTGAGTGCCCAGTGGTCCGACCCTGGCCTATGGTGCCAGGTGGTATGGAGGGACAGGCCAGGATGCCAGGGGGCAGGTTGGCATTGTTCGAGGAGGACATTAGCTTGGGCAGTAGGCGAAATCTCAACCCCCAAAGACATTGGCTCTGAATCCCTCACTCTCTGTAAATGTTACCTTACTTGGAAAAACTGAAAAGGTCACAGCAGATGTAATGAAGTTAAGATTCTTGAGGTGGGCAGATACTTTGGGGTTATCCCGGTTGGGTCTAAATACAATCACAAATGCCCTTCTCAGAGAGGCAGAGGGAGGTTTGACACAGACAGAAGAGAAGGCCACGTGACCAAAGAGGCAGAGACTGGAGCGATGTGGCCATAAGCCAAGGAATGCCGGCAGCCACCCGAAGCCAGAAGAGGCAAGAAACAGACTCTCCCCAGAGTCTCCAGAGGGAACACAGCCTACTGACACCTTGATTCTGGCCCAATCATACTGATGTCGGACTTCTGCCCTCCAGAACGATGAGAAGATAAATCTTAAGTCACCAGATTCATGATAATTTATTATGGCAGCTGCAGGAAGCTAATATAGCTTTAGAAAGTGAGGCCTGCCTGTAGCCGAACAAAATGCTCTTCCCTGCTGAGCTGCCTTCCTAATTACATACTGCTCAGGGAGAAAAGAAAATGAGGTTGCTTTCCCTAGACCCCCTTGAGAGGGGCTCAGAGACATCTAATGAGCTCTGGCACTTGTGAGGGGGTGTGGGGGTGTGGAGGCTCCTCTTGGCTCTCCCCAGGCCCTGGCTGGGAGAAGGGTTGCCCAGCAACCACAAGGCCTGACAAGGTTCCCCACTGTGCCCCGGTTTCTCCTCAGAGCAGTACTTGCTTGGAGCGTATTGTTAGAGTGCAGAAGCTATTACACACACACACACACACACACACACACACACACACACACACACACACACCCTCAGCTCAAAATAACTCCCTGGGTTCTAAAAATGGAATTCTGTCCAGTAGTAATATTTCTCACTCCCGCAATAGTAAAATTTCTCACTTCCTCGTGCTCTGTCGTTTTGTGTCTGGCTCAAGGGGGAACTGCTATTAATGGCAGTTTCTGCCTGATGTAACCCCTTGGCAAGCCACCTGCCAGAGGAGGGTGACAGTCCCTTGCACAACACGACTTCACACACTCCCAAAGAACCTCCCCAAGCAGGTTCTGTTCCTGCGCTGATTGGTATCTGTGGCCTCTCTTGGGACTGCACATAAAAATAATATTAATAACCATGCTAATAAACGAATGACTTATGTAGCTCTTTATAATGGCACTGTCCGAGGTACTTAACATATGTGAGCTCATACTCTTTTTGAGCTCATGAAGCATGTGCTGTGGTCGTTCTCATTTTACAGATGAGAAAACTGAGGCACAGAGAGGTTAGAAACTTGGTCAAGGATATACAGCTGCCAAGTGGCTGAGCTGGGATTTGAAACCAAACTGGAGGGCTCTGGGCTCTGTGTCCTTACCTCCTCCGTGGTACTGGCTGGCTGGAGTGGGGGTGCAAAGCCAATTGTCCTGAGCAGGGCTGGAGGCTGAGGTTCGGACTTCGCGGGTAGGCCCTGAAGTACTTTGAGGTCAGGACGGCGGTGGCCCGGAGAGGTGTCCCAGCATCATGCGTTCTACCTCAGTGCCTTCCATATTTCCTTTTGCTGGGTCTTTGCGAAGCAAATGTGGAGAATGATCCTTCGGCTTCTGGGCTCAGACCTCAGGTGAGTGACCCAGAAAAACCGATGTCAAGTCTTCAGGCCCGTGAGGCACACTTAGTCTCACCCTGCTCACATTTACCGGGCCATGGGTGGATAGACGGCCCATGCACACAGAGGATGACCTGGTGCTGAGACTAAAAGGGCGGCTGAGCAGACTCTCTTCCCTTGAGAGAGGCTGGCAGGAGAAGGGCAGAAGGAGGGAGGAGTGCACAGATGCCCTCCCCCAGGGCTCTGGGAGGAGTGCACAGATGCCCATGTTGTCTGTGCCCATGCAGGGCTGGCCTGGCACCTTGAGGTGCACAGAGCCGAGAAGTGGGAGTGAGGGAACCTGGCCTCTGGTCTTTGCTCTGCCCAGGTTCGAGGTGAAGCATCTCTCTGTATCCTGGACTTCCCCCCGTAAACCACAGGATTAGATGTGCTTTGATCCATGAAAGCTTTCCATAAGCCCATAACTGCTCTACAAATCCATGCTGGCTTCCTCTAAGAGTCCTAGGCAGTGAAATCCAGCCCTCACGTCCTGCAACTCCTGTCTTCTGTCAGCGTGCTCAGTCTTTTCTCACTAGCAAAACAGGGGTTAAAAATGCTCATCTCAGAGGGGCTGTGGGGCTTAAAGAGACATTGCAGGAAAGCCTCTCCTTGGAAGGGTGGAGCCCCACCCTGTGGGACCCACCAGAAGTGGGGCCCCTGCTAGCCTGGGCTCAGATGGGGCAGGTGCATGAGTGCTCAGATCCTCCAGAGGTAAAAGGGCACCAGGAGACAGGATGGCAGACTGGCAGCTCTTGGGTCGACACATTGTATTTCATTGTTTATTTTTTTTGTCCAGCAAAAATAGCACACTTGAAAAAAATTCAAGCCAGGCTCAGTGGCTCAGCTTGTAATCCCAGCGCTTCGGGAGGCTGAGGTGAGTGGATTGCCTGAGCCCGTGGGTTCGAGACCCACCCGGGCAACTTGGAGAGACCTCATCTCTACAATAAATCAAAAATTAGCCGGGCGTGGTAGCGCGCACCTGTAATTCCCGCTACTTGGAAGGCTGAGGCGGAAGGGTTGCTGGAGCCCAGCAGGTCGAGGCTGCGGTGGCCAGGAGCAGCCACTGCATTCTAGTCTGGGCGACAGAGTGAGACTCCAACTCAAAAAAAAAAAAAAAAGAAAGAAAAAAGAAAAAAAGAAAAAAATTCTGAGTGTCCTGCAGGGGGTCTCCTTTCTAGCTCACCCACGGAGCCCAGCCCTCCTCCTTGTCCTGGGGACCAGAGGGTTTGAATGTTCCAGGGGGACAGGATTGACACTGTTCCCACCCCCAACCCCACCCAGGTCTCGGAGACCCCAATTGGTCAGAACCCCCCCCGGCCTCTCCTCCGGAGATGAGAGCACCAAGTTCAGCCCTCTGGGTCTGCTGCCTCCATTCCTTTGTTCTGGGGTCTCTCTGGACTCCTCTCTATTCCCAGTCATTGCAGAGGGAGGCAGTGTCCCCGCTGGGCCAGTGGAGGAGCTGAGGGCTGGGTGTTCTCTGGCCAGCAGCCCAGCAAGCTGGAGCATGTAACGAAAGATCGTATCTTCATTGAGTCTGCCTTTCGGGACAAGAGCTTCCAGTGTTGTGCTCGCCCTGTGATATCCATCTGGGCACCGTGTCCCCTGTTGCCTGGCTCTGGCCCTTGAGGCAGGTTTAGCAGCCCATTTTCAGCTGGTTCTGAGCACAGAGAGGGTGATCTCTGTGCTTCTCCTCTTCAGGCCTCCTAACAGCCACCCGGAAAGGCTGACATAAGCCACGCCCGCCGTCTCTTCCACCCCCCTCCCCCACTTCACATGCTATTGGTGAAGTGCAATCACAGCCATCCTGGAGGGGGACTCCTAGGTTTGTGGAGGGGATGAGTAGAACCTTAGATGGAGATCTGATGAGTATTTATGTCTTTGTTTTGAGTCAGGATCTCACTCAGTCGCCCAGGCTGGAGTACAGTGGCATGATCATGGCTCACCGCAGCCTCGACCTCCTGAGTAGCTGGGACTATAGGCACATGCCACCACACCTGGCTAATTTCTTATTTTTTAATTAATTAATTTTGTAGAGATGAGGTCTGGTTACATTGCCCAGGCTGGTGTCGAACTCCTGGGCTCAAGCAATCCTCGGCTTCCCAAAGTGCTGGGATTATAGGTGTAAGCCACTGTGCCAGGCCCCCTGAGTGTTAAACCCTGCCCTTGCCCCCTGGTGTGTCCTGATTCCCTTTGCTGTGAGGACCATGGGAGATGGGAGGGACTGGGTGTATCAGAGATACGCACTCCAGACTGAGATACACACAGCAGCTGAAGAAGAGCCCCCTCCCCGAGTCCTAGACAAGGCTTTGAGGCTCCCAAATGGTCATGGACATTGTGGCCTTTGCGAGCGAGACCATGAGACATGGAGCCATCATGGCCTCAACAGCTCATGCCACTCCATGGGCGCCAACCTTGCCAGAAGGAAGTAAAGTAGGCAGGTTCACTCAGCAGGGAAGGGAAGCTTCTAGTGATGCACAAGAGAGGGAGGCTAGGGCTGGACAGGAGGGGAACAGCCAGGGGCTCGGATCCTGGGCACCTGGGCATTGGGGATCGCTCCCAAGAGGTCAAGCTGGTGAGCTGGCCACACAGCCCTGTCTTTCCTCTTCTCTGTGATTTGTGGCTGGTCAGAAGCTGAGGGCAAGTGTATGTTTTCTGTGTCTGGTGGCCTGGGGACAGAGGCTGAGTGTGGCCATGGGGACCTCTTCTGCCCATGAACCCACTGCTTCCTGTCATACCCCCATGGGCGGGCTGGGGCCACCTTGTTGCACAGCCTGGATTGCTGCAGCCTGGGGAGGGGACAGAACCTGCCCAGAATCTCCCAGGCCTGTGCCACTCTCCCCAGTCCTGGCAGGAGTGGCTGGCATTCACTGAGCACTCCTCTGCCCAGCTCTGTGCTAAGTAAGCGCTTTATGGGCACCATTATTAGCCTATTTCACAGATGGAGAGACCAGGACTCAGGGAGAAGGTCTTACCCAGGGCCAATGTCAGGAGTTGAATCAAGGGAGATGGATGCTAGAGTCCTCATTCTTAGTATAACTGTGCCACCCTTTCTTTCCTGATGAGCCTCCCCAGCCTCTACTAGACATTTTGGGTGATCTTTCTCCTTCCTGGCCTGAGGGACTGTCAATCTGCTTTTCCCACCCTCAGGCCCCAGGGCTCTTCTGAGAGAGTCCAGCCTCAATCACAGGGACCCAGGGGTTTCCCAGCTTGTCTCCTGACTGGGCCTCCTTCCTCTGCTTGAAAGAGGGGTGAAGGAAAAAGTAGGGGAGGCTGCAGGGAAAGTCTTGGGGTGGGCACGAGGAGGTCCCCGCCACAGGCTGGTAGTCCAGGTAGTGTCCCTCTTAGTGTCCCCAAGGTGGAGATGGGGGAGGAGGAAGACATTGGTCAGGGGTGCAGCTAAGGAGAGTGACCAGACACTTCCTGCCATTTTCTGCAGGGGCTGAAATACTAGGAAGTTTAGGTCCTGTGTCTACTCAACCTTCAGGCCTCATGACTTCCCTTGGCCTTGTCCCTGCCACCTTGCATAAGGGCCACCAATTACAGGCCCGATGGCAGTCTGCTGGGATCCTGCAGTCAACCCACTTAGCTCCTGATGCTGTGTTGGGATGCCTGGGCTGTGTTCCTGCCTGCTGAGAGTGGTCCCCACTCTTTGAGAGGATGCTAGCAAACCTCTTACTTTGCTGGAAGGTCAGGGAAGGCCTAGAGGGCAGATTCTTTAAGGATGGAAGAACCAGAGCAGGAACGAAGGGCAAGATATTCCCAGGGGTGGGAATAGTGTGGACAAAGGTGGGGTGTCAGAGCAGACCCTTTTCAGGTCATTGTGAGTGCAGTGCGTTCTCCATATCTGTGGGTTCCACATCTGTGGATTCAACTAACCGCATGAAGAAAGTATTCTGGAAAAAAAAAATTGTATCTGGGCTGAACATATACTGACTTTCTATCTTGTCATCATTCCCTAAACAATATAGTATAACAACTGTATACATAGCATTTACAGGCATTAGGGTATTATAAGTAATCTAGAGGTGCTCTGAAGTATGTGCTTAGGTCATATGCAAATGTTCTGCCATTTTTGTATCCAGGACTTGAGTGTGTGTGTGTGTGTGTGTGTGTGTGTGTGTGTACAGGGGGTCTGGAATCCATCCCCCACTCAAGCCTTGGTGGATGGAGTAGAGGAAAAGTGAGAGGGCAGGTGTGTGGGAGAGGTGGTGGTTCACAGCCTGACCCCTGAATACCACATTGCAGAGTAAGACCTTTATGCCAGGGCAGCAGGGAGTCATAGAAGGGCTTTGAGCAGGAGAATGATGTGGTCGTGCTTGCTTTCAAAAAAACTCACTCTGGGCCAGACACAGTGACTCACGCCTGTCATCCCAGCACTTCTGGAGGCTGGAGCAGGAGGATTGCTTGAGCCCAGGAGTTCAAGACCAGCCTGGTAACATAACAAAACCTTATCTCTCCAAAAAAAATTCTCAAAAAGTTAGCTGGGAGTAGTGGCACACCCCTGTGGTCCCAGCTACTCTGGAGGCTGAGGTGGAAGGATCGCCTGAGCCCAGGAAGTCGAGGCTGCGGTGAGCCGTGATCGTGCCACTGCACTCCAGCCTGGGCAACAGAGTGAGAGCCCAACTAAAAAAAAGTAAAAAGAAAGAAAGAGAGAGAAAGCCCACTCTGGCCACAAGAGTGGCGAGGGAAAAGCAGGTGCCCGCAGAAACATAGCATCCACACACATTGTGGTGGAATGGTACCATGGTGCAACAGCCCTGGCCTGGGCCAGACCAGTCATCAGCCCCTCAGCTGAAACAGAGTCGTGTGGCTGGAGAATTGAGCAGGCGTGAAGAGAAACACATGTGGCTGCTGTGAGTGTGGTTGAGGAGGCCATTGACTGAAGAGGCTGTTGTTCATGCAGATGAGTCAGTGGCCTGCGCCCCGTGCCAGCGCTGCCGGCTTCCTGCAATCAGATAAGGGTGCAGGGAAGAGTGAGGACATGAGGGTGCAGGCGGGTGCTGCACTGGGGAGGCTGTGGGTTGAGACGCCCAGGCTGGCCTTAGTTCCAGCCTCTAAGGCTTGGTGTGGGGGACTCTTTTCTGTGCGGAGGTGGGACATCCCAGGTTAACCGCGGCAACGCCAACCACATCTTGCCCTGCTCTCTCCTCAGTTGTCGTCCTCCAGGCCCCAGCACCCAGGGTGACGCGAGGCAGGACGGGGAGGCAGCGGGGCTTGTGTTTTCTTCCTCTCTGAGATGGACACCTCATTGGCTTCCAGCTCTCCTACCCTGAGAACCCGGGACCTCTCTTGGTCTTGATTCCCTGCCCAGGAGCCAGAGGACTTCTTCTCTGTAGACCTTGTCCCTGTAAACCCCATCCCCTGTAGACCGTTCCCCATAGCCCCATCCCTGTAGACCTCATCCCTGTAGACACTATCCCCCATAGACCCCAAAGACCCCATCCCCGTTCCCTGTCCCGGTAGACCTCATCCCCGTAGACACTATCCCCCATAGACCCATCCCCAAAGACCCCATCCCCGTTCCCTGTCCCGGTAGACCTCATCCCTGTAGACACTATCCCCCATAGACCCATCCCCAAAGACCCCATCCCAGTAGACCCTGTCCCTGTAGACCTCATCCCCGTAGACACTATCCCCCATAGACCCATACCCAAAGACCCCATCCCCGTAGACCCTGTCCCTGTAGACCTCATCCCTGTAGACACTATCCCCCATAGACCCATCCCCAAAGACCCCATTCCGGTAGACCCTGTCCCAGGAGACTCCATCTCTGCCAGTTGGCTCCTCAGGCAGATATAAATCACCAGCCAAGACCAACGGGCTTCCTGCTGAAGCCCGAGTCTTCATCAAAGGAATGAATGAACGAAGGTAGGATGTCAAGCATCCTGGGGCCTGGGGGGGGAGCCATGATTGTTCAGGTAGGGGCTATCCGGGCTTCTCAGACCCCAGCTCCTACACCCGGCAGGTCCCCAGGCTGAGCCAAGGTACAGCGTTCCCTTGGGACTCCCTGAGCTGTACTCTGAGGGTGCACGGGAGGCGAGCAAGCTTGCTTTGAGGAGGGGAGGTGGGGGGTGTTGGCTTTTGGCTGGAGAGACGGCGGGCAGGAGGCTGCTGGAGCCACTGTCCTCGCCAGACCCCAGACCCCAGAGGTTAGAGGGCGAGTCATCGGTTCAGGCTTGGCAGCTCCCTTGGCCCCAGCTGGAGGTGGTGGGAGGCCTGAGGGAGAACCCAGGGCAGCCTCCCTGGTGGCAGAGGCTCAGCGAGAGGGGTGGGAGGGCAGGTGCTTCTAGGGAGACTCCACGGGACAGTGGAGAAAAGGAGTCCAATCCTTGACTAAGGCTGTGAGGAGTGAGTAGGGCTGAGTGCATGCTGAGTCATGTCCTCATGGGATGACAAAAAGTGAAGGGGATGTGTGACCCGTGGGCAGCCCAGGGGCCAGTGAAGTCACTGTCCTGTCCCAGCTCCTCCTGTTGCTTGAGATCTCAAAGTTCCTTTGAAGTGATGTAAGACCAGACTCTGAATGTCATTCGTTCATTCAACAAACAGCCACCAGGGAGAAAGAGGCGTGGCTCTGAGGCCCCGGCGTGGGGGCGGGGAGGGGGGCACTGACACACCAATGGCTGTTAACCCTTAACAGATGATGCTGTAGCCTACAGAGGGCGAGGGACAGAGAGATGTGGGGACACAGAGAAGGGCTGGCTCTGCTGGGTCGTGACAGGGAGGGCTTCCCTGAAGAGGGGGCATTTCTGGAAGAAAGAGTCAAGGAGACAATGGGAAAGGGCAGGGCATGTCCCAGGGCTGGGATCACTGCAGGAGGCACAAGGGAGAAATGCCGGGGACCAGCTCCAGCCGGGTTCAGGGTACCCCAAAGGTGGAGACGGCGTCGGCGATTGGGGGGAAGAGAGAGAAAGAAAGAGACTGGACTCCGGTCTAGTGCAGAAGTGATGTGTGTTATTGGGAATTACAACGGGTCTTTTACTCAAAGTCAAAGTCAGATGTGGGAGGGGCGTCCCCCACCCACCAGAAACCTTAATCCATGAAAACTTAATCAATGATTGCCTTTAAACCCTTTTCATATGATAATCTTAAAACCCCATAACAAAGGATAACCTAATTTGTGACTGACATATTCTATAAACCTTTTTCATCCTAAGCTGATTGATTTATGCCAAGTCAAACAATTCTATAGAAGCTTAAGTATTTACTTTACAAAGGAAAGTGGCCCATCCCAGAATGTTTGGAATGTGGCCCAGTCCAAAGTTCACAGTGGGCTACCTGCAAGTAACCCAGCCGCATTCTTCCAACAAAATGGCTGTCTTCTAAAACTGTATTCTACAATTTACACCTTCAATAAATCCTAAGATCCAGAAGCCTGTGACCAATACTAAGGCTCTTAGATGTGACACGAGTTTGAATTATAAGTTGTGTGAAAGCCAAAACTGCAGTTTGTGGAAGAATGGGAGCAATGAGCTTCTAAAGTTAGCTTGTGTTCATCCTGGTCTCAGAGTTTTTATGTTTTGAGCTCACAGGAGCTTAATCTGGTTAGTGCTGAGTAGAAAGGGGGAGGAAATGGGGTCAATAGCTCCTGAACGCATCCTAGTGGTCTCGGGGTCAACGGCTCTTCCTGATCCCTAAGGCTCAGTGGGCCTCCGTGGCCGGCTCCCAACAGAGAAAGGACCTGCAGAATGTGCTGGGTGCCGGGACGTAAATGAGCGGGTTGGCTGTCCGAGGGGAGGCTAGCATGGCCTCCAGAGGATTTGCCAATCGCTTGGTGTGGGGTGAAGAGTGAGAGAGGCTCTTGCTCTGATGTGGGGTGTGGGGCTTGGCAGCAGGCAGCGGCTGAGCTTGGGCTGGTCCCTTAGCGCCTCTGAACCTCAGTTTCCCGCCTGTGCAATAGGGCTCGCTGTGCCTCTGGGGTTGCTGGAGGCTTCAGAGGTGACGTGCTTTGCAAGCTGTAAATAGCTCTTCAAACTGAGGTGTCATTGAGAGCTCTCCATAGCAGCAGCCACTTCCATGTCGACCTTTTGAGGCATGACCACAGAGGCTGCTTGCACCCCGTCAGAAGAGGGGGATGTGGTGTGACCTTTCCCTATGTTCTGTGGGGTGACTTTGTTTGGGACCAGCTGCTGCCCCACTCAAGGTCCCAGGGCCTGCTCTGGAAGAGCGTTGGAGACAAGGCATCCACAGCCTGACTCAGGCCTGGAGGACGGACAGAGAAGCAGGAGAGGGCAGGGCCAGGGGACCCACCAAGGGACAGGGATCCTGTGGCAAAACAGAACAATAGGGCAGCAGGTGAGTGAGATCAGACATAGTCAGACCATGAGGACATGGAGAAGAGGAAAGAATTAGAAATAGAGCCCAGCCGGGCTCAGTGGCTCAGCCTGTCATCCCGCGCCTTTGGGAGGCTGATGTGAGTGGATTGCCTGAGCCCGTAGGTTTGAGACCCGCCTGGACAGTGAGACCTCATCTCTACAATAAATCAAAAAATCAGCCGGGCGTGGTAGCGCATGCCTGTAATTCCAGCTACTTGGAAGGCTGAGGCGGAAGGATCGCCGGAGCCCAGCAGATAGAGGCTGTGGTGGCCAGGAGCGGCCACTGCACTCCAGTCTGGGTGACAGAGTGAGATTCCAACTCAAAAAAAAAAAAAAAAAAAAAAATAGAGCCCAGGCACAGTGGCGCGCACCTGTAATCCCAGCACTTTGGGAGGCTGAGGCAGGAGGATTGTTTGAGCCCAAAAGTTCAAGACCAGCCTGGGCAATATAGTGAAACCATCTCTCAAAATAAAAAAAAAAAATTAACGGGGTGTGATGAAATGCACCTGCAGTTCAAGCTACTTGGGAGGCTGAGGTGGAAGGATCACCTGAATCCTAGAGGCTAAAGCTGCAGTGAGCAGTGATGTTGCCACTGCACTCCAGCTTGGGCGACAGAGTGAGAGCCTCCCTCCTCACACACAAAAAGGGTGAGCCAGACAGGCTCCCCGCCCTCAGCAAGGACGTCTGATCCCTTCGCCCTCACGGCCACGCACCTCTGCTCTCAGCCTCTTCAGCTCTGGGAGGGCCTGAGGAGGTGAGGGTTGGAGGGGAGGAAGGAAGGGCCTTTAGCTCCACTGGCCTACAGATGGACACGCTTTCTGGCATTCCTTCCCCATGCTATATTATCATGGCAGCAGATTCAGTTCTGTCGGATCCCCAGGGCACCCCGACTCAGCCCGGGTAGTGTCCCCCATGGTCCGTGATTCAGCAGTTCTTTTCAGAGGGTGGGGCCCCAGCTGGCTCTGATCTCTGATCCCCATAGGGCCGAGAATCCGCCTGAGGCTTGGAGGTCCTTGGCACCCGGCCTGGCTCCTGCGCTCTCCCCAGGCCCCTCATCTGCTCCCGTGACCTTGGAGGTCCCTCTGTCCACAACACCATGGCATCAGAACAGGGCCATGCCCAGTGACTCAGCCTGGCGCTTCCCTTTGCACTAAGTAGGTGCCATAAACATTTGTGGAATGGAATCCTTGCCTCCGGTTAGGATTTTTCCACTCAGCCACACAGTTGCTCTGGTCCTGCCAAGGGCCTAGCCCGTTTCTGCATCTGCCCATGTGTCCGTGCACCATCCTGTCTCTTCCCCACAACACCCCGTGTCCCTGTGGACATCCCTGCAGAGGGCTCCTCAAAACCACCCCGTTGCCCGGCACATGCTACTGACCTCGGCCTTCTGTTCACTCGGTGTTTTCTTTCCGCAGTGTGTGTCTCCGTGGGGTGACTGAAGAAGACAGGCCCTGGGGCAAAGGCACTGGGGGAGTCCAGCTTGTGTGTGTCCGTGTGTGACAGACTGGCTGCCTGCTGCAGGCAGGGCAGAGAGCAAGCAAAGCTGAACTTCCGTGTGGAGATAAAGAGGCCTGTCATGGGTCAGGTGATCACCCATCCTGGTTGCCCAGTGCAGGTCTGGCTTTCACCTCTTGCCCTGGACTAATTACTTAACAGGAACGCCAGTCGTATGGCTACCTTATTCAGAGGGGCTGCCGTGCCTCCCCTGGGTGTGAGGGACTGAGCTCATGCCACACCTCCAGAGCATGGCAGGGCAACTCAGCCAGGTCCACACCTCTTCCTTCAGCCTTTGCACCCAGGGGAGCGTCATTTTCCTGATTGAAACGGTGTTTTGAGGTTGAGGCAGGTTCATCAATTACACGGGTAACAGGACAGTCCCTGGTGTAACTGTAGTGTGAGTTGCAAGGGAAAGCATAACAGGCATACGAGCATCCAAGAAGGTCGAGTAAGGAAGGGAAAAAGCTTTGCAAGCTGTCAAGTTCCTAGATGTTCATAATAACAGCTCACTCTTATAGTTACTTACCATATTGGTAAACAACCTCACAATGGGAAAATTTTTACCTCAACTGTACAGGTGCAGAAACTCAGGCAGAGACAGGTTGTGTGACTTGACAAACATCACACAGCTAGTGTCAGAGCCAGCTTAGAAACTCCAGAGCAATGCTCTTAACTACTGTGTTAAAGCACCTCACGTACAATGCTCCAGAAATATCTACTAGAGAAAGCCAAATATACAAAGTTGCTTTGTAAATAGAAACACTGTTGCAAACATTAGCCAGTTGTAAAATATTTGAGAAACAGTCAAATTGTGTCCAACTCTGAGATAGAGTAGATAATGAAAGTATTTACAAACTTCTCCTGAATCTGTTGTTTCGAAACAAGCCTTGTAAATTAAGATGATATTTTTCTCCTCTTTTTCCTCTTTTTCAGATGTTTAAATTACAATGGAGTTGTTTTGATGGTCAGTGTGTTATTTATTTTTTGTGATAAGGATTGTTACAAGTCCAGTCAGTTATTGCTCCAAGACGTCTCTTCCGTGTTTCTGTCTCTAGGGTGCTATCCACAGCCCAGCCATCTTCACAGCACACCTAAGTCACTGTGACGGCTTCCTTGCCATCACTGTGATTGAGTCACTCTCATGTGACATCCGTCCTTCCCATAGCTGCTCGGAAATTCAACATAGTTTTCCCCATTCCAGTGGACCCAAAATACGCCTACATTATAGTCAATGATATAAAACAGGGAATGACAATGGGGGTAGGATTACGGGAAAAAGAATTGGCCAATTTTTTTATTATTCACTGATGATACAGTTGCATACCTAGAAAACCCAAGATAATTCACTAATAGGCAAATACAGCTCACATTTTTTTAGATGGCTAAAAAACAACCACCAACACTTACATAGAACATAACCCACTCCAGGCCCTGTTCTAAGCACTCTGTGTGTGTTACCTAGTACCCTTCGACTCTTGGTGTCCCGTTTCTGTAGATGAGGGCACCAAGGCACACAGAAGTTTAGTGGCTTGCCCAAGACCCAGGAGGTTTGGCTCCTGCGGCCACTTTCTTGGTTACTCTGCTATCAACAGATTTCCTATTTCCCAGCAATTGCTTCTTACTAAATATATTAGGAGGGGAAGATGCAGTCATGATAGCCACCAGAGGTGCTGGCTTTTCCCTTGGGGACCTCGCTCTGTCACCTGTGTCCCTTAGCAGCTGCACTTGTGCCCAGAGTCTCCGGAAGCTTCTCACGAAGTAGCCATCAGCTTTTCTGGCCCTTATGCCACTAACAACAGGGACCCCGGGCTCGGCCCAGGAAGTCAAATGGAAAGAAGCACTGCAATACCCCGTCATGAGCTTTGTCCCTTCCCTTGCAAGGACACATTCTGTCCAGAAATCAACTCTGCCTTCAACAAACACAGCTAGAATCTTCTTAAAAAAATCACAGCTCCATTTCAGGAGAGGGCCACTGATCTACACTTTTGTAATTAAAAGGCCCACCTGGGGATTTTTTCCTGAACAAAAGGACGGAGCGCCCTACACGAGCATTGCAGCCTCCACATCTTACCAGACAGAACCGCCCTGCAGTCATGCCCGTGGGATCCCAGGCGCGGCTGCAATGACTGCCTGATGTCTGTGGGACCCAGGAAAGGCGTGAATGGTGCCATCTTGGTTTGCTAGTAGATTGTGTGTATTACAGTCTCCTTCATCATTTGGGAATTTTTCCAGAGCAGAAAGAAGCAACACTTCCTCTTCCCTCTAGCCCTTTCTAGGGCACTAAACGGCAAAAGGAAATGGGGTGAAAGGAATGGGTTGCTCATTGGCTGGTTGCCTAAGTTATGGCTGAGGGCCCTCCTTCCAGAAGTGAGCGAGGACATTTACCAGGCGCCTTTTATGTGTGCACAGCATGTTAGGTCCTTTCACAAGTCATTTTATTTGATGATCACCATAATCTTACGGAGCAAATGTTGCTCTACTCACTTGAGATGTGAGGCAACTGAGGTTCCAGGGGAAGGAACTTCTAGTCAAAAGCGTGGATGTGGCTTGAACACAAGGCATGTTGGCTTCATCATATTATGCTGTTGGATGGGTTGTGAGTTCAGGTATCTCCTCAAGAATGACAGCCAGGCAGCCATGGTGGGACAATTGCCCACAGGATGAGAAAATTCCGAGGTGGGTAGGATTCTGGGGTAGGAGGGCGAGGGAGGAGGCGGGACTTCTTTTTTTTTTTTTTTTTTTGAGTCGGAGTCTCACTCTGTCACCCAGACTGGAGTGCAGCGGCCACTCCCGGCCACCGCAGCCTCGACCTGCTGGGCTCCGGCGATCCTTCCGCCTCAGCCTTCCGAGTAGCTGGAATTACAGGCATGCGCTACCATGCCCGGCTGATTTTTTGATTTATTGTAGAGACGAGGTCTCGCCAAGTTGCCCAGGCGGGTCTCGAACCCGCGGGCTCAGGCAATTCACTCACCTCGGCCTCCCAAAGCACGGGATTACAGGCTGAGCCACCGAGCCCAGCCGAGGCAGGACTTCTAAGCACTGATGGCAGCCTCTGGGATGTGAGCCCAGCCAGGCCCGCCCCGCCTGCCAGCTCTGAGTCTCCTCTGCTCCGAGCCTGTCTGCAGGCTGGAAGAGCCCTTGCCACTCCAGAGGACTGAGGCAGAACCACAGATTTCTCACATGGGTCAAGCGAAATGCCAGGGATGCTAATGGGGTAAACAGGAAGGAGGGAGTTTGGATCTGGTCCCCGTGGCTGGGCCCGAGGGGTCAGCCTGTCCTCTGTGAGGAGCGGGGGATGGAAGGGACTGTCGGTGCCTCGCCCCTCTCTGGCCCCAGCTTTCTCTCTGGCTTTTATGAAACTTCCTGAGGCTTTTTCGAAGATGGGGGTTTGGCCAGAGCAGGAACGCGTGAGAAAAGAGGCAGCAGAGAGGTACAGGCTGGGGGAATGGAGGCAGGAATCCTGCTGGCACGGAGGGCGGGCCTGACGGCCATGGCAACATTGACCAAGCTCTTACCATGGCCAGGAGTGCTCAGCGCTCTGTGCACACAATGTCTCAAATTCTCACAACCACTTAAAGGCTGGGGTCTCTTACTGCCCCCGTTGTATTGAAGGGGAAGCCAAGCGATCTTGTCCAGTGTGTCAGAGAGGGAGGGTCTGAGGAGAGAGACTGAGAGAGTCCAGAGGACTTTGGCAGGGCAGGCTAGTCCAGAATTGAGGTCACTAGTCCCAGGTTCCCCATTCCTACAGCCCCCTCACCCTGCTGCCCTGGCTACACATTTCCCCACTTGGTGGGCCTGTCTCTTTCAGTTACCTTTCTGTCCACTCTTTCCCCCAGTAAAGGCTGGGGGCCTGCTGGTTCACACTGAGAAAAATGACTCCGAAGGCGGCTGAGGTTTTCTGGAAAGAGCACCACACATGGAGGACCTGGCTCTGAGTCCTCCCTGGGCCACTCACTACATGGAGGAAGATCACTTGGGAGTAGGGGCCAAGAACAGTGCCTGACACATAGTAGATGCTCATTTAAGTTTGCATCGGTAAAAACAGAGATCATAGCCCCCCCTCAGAGTCTGTATTAAGGTGGGGTGGATATTCTGCATGTGAAAGCTCTTAGGAAACTGTGACATTATTTAATTTAAAAAGTATTAGTATGATCTCAGGAATGTGTGTATTTTATGGGAGAGCAAAGCCTTGAGCCAAGGGATGAGGACTTAACTCACTGGGGAGTTTTCCTGGGCACAGAATGTCCCTGATGGTTCTCCAGAAACCTACCTAAAATCCTACAGCTTGTCTCTAACTGCCTCTGAGGAGCCTGGGAGCCTGGCTGAGCTGATAAAAGACCCCCAGGAAGAACCCCAAGGCTGGGTCCTCTGGAGCCGCAGAGAAGTTCTCAGGGAGCAGAAAGTCCTGGCTTCCGAGGCTGTAACCCAGCCTCAGGTGGCTGGAAAGTTGGCCCCTCAGGGAGACCCTCCCTGTGACTGCACAGGAAGCTCCAAGCAGTTCTTCCACAGCTCTGCAAACTGGCTCCCACAGACCAGAGGACCAACGGACAGACAGACAGACAGCAGGAGTGCCGTGGGAAGGGACTGTGGGTTACACTCTGCATGTGGAAGCACAGCGTGTTGGGTTTCCCTGGATTCCTGCTGGCTACTCACTCCCAGCTGACCCTCGTCATGCCCCTAAGAACCAACTCCTTCACAGCTGAAGGTTCACAGGCAAAGTCAATTTTTGAAATTTATTTATTTAGAGTCAGAGTCTCACCGTTGTCCAGGCTGGAGTGCAGTGGCACACTCATGGCCACTGCAGTCTTGACCTGCTGGGCTCTGGTGATCCTTCCGCCTCAGCCTTCCAAGTAGTCAGAACTACAGGCATGCACCACCACACCCAGCTAATTTTTAATTTATGGTAGAGACGAGGTCTCGCCCAGTTGCCCGGGCGGGTCTTGAACCCGCGGGCTCAGGAAATCCACTCACCTCGGTCTCCCAAAGTGCTGGGATTACAGGCTGAGCCACTGAGTCCAGCCAACAACTCCTGTTTCTTAGCCCCTGGCAACCTCCATTCTACTTTCTGTTTCTATGAGACATCTCACCTAAGTGGAATCATGCAGTATTTGTACTTCTGTGACTGGCTTATTTCACTTAGCATAATGTCCTCAGGGTTCTTTCATATTATAGTATATGACAAGATTTCCTTCTTTTTTTTTGAGTTGGAGTCTCACTCTGTCATCCAGGTGGAGTGTAGTGGCATGCTCGTGGCTACCACAGCCTTGATTTGCTTGGCTCAGGAGATACTTCCGCCTCGTCTTCTAAGTAGCTGGAACCACAGGCATACGCCACCATGCCCAGGAGTGAGCCATCGTGCAGAGCTAAACACTTATCTAAGTCTCTGCAGGCATCTCTCCCCTGGCTGATGGTAAGCACTTTGGGACCATACTTTGAGTAACACTGGGCTGGAAAATATGTGTGTAGCACCCGGGGTGAGGTTAAGAGTTGTTTCCTGGAACTTTTGCTTCAGCTAGATACATGTGTTTACGTGTTCCAGATTGCATTATAGAATGTATTTATATTTCTTACTGTTTGTAAATATCTGGCCTGAAGCTTTCCTGACATCCATCCTCACCCAGAGTACAACAGGCCATCCTTAAAGAGGGACATTGTCCTCCCAAATGTACCTACGACAGAAACCAGCCCCGTGGTTAAGTACCACTGCCTGAGCCCTGAGAAAATCTGACTGGCAGCTCCAAAATATGAAGCTAATAAAAAAGGGTTTAAGTCTCAAACCATTTTAATTTATAAAATAGGCTCACTGTTTTGAACTCAGTCAGTTCAAAAAAATTTAAAAATATTTTCATTGCATTTTAATATCAGAATTGATATGAAAAACTTAGTAAAAGTTTTGAAAAGCTGGCATTATTTCATGAAAATGTGATTGCTTAAACAAGTTGGTTTGTTCTGAGGTGTATCCAAAGGCAAATTATGCTTGGGTCTACCCTTGGTGGGGGCATATGTATATATGTATGTGCCCGTATCTGTATGCCCGTATCTGTATGCAAATGGAACATACATGCAGACATTTTTGCTTTAAAAGATGATACTTCTCACCCATGACCACCGCAATATTTTTCACAGTTGTCAAGAGGTAGAGGCAACCCAAATGTGCATCAAAGGAAGAATGGATGGAGAGAGGGTGGTAGATACATGCAATGAAATATTGTTCAGCTTTTATTTTTTAAGAGTAAGTGTTTAGCTGGGTGGGATGACTTACTCCTGTAATCCTAGCACTTTGGGAGGGAGAGGTGAGAGGATTGCTTAAGCCTCTCAAACCAGCCTGGGCAACTTGACCAGACCCCCTCAAGACCAGCCTGGGCAACTTGACCAGCCTGGGCAACTTGACCAGACCCCCTCTCTATAATAAATCAAAAAATTAGCAGGGCATGGTTGTAGGCACCTGTAGTTCCAGCTATTTAGAAGGCTGAGGTGGAAGGATAGCCTGAGCACAGCAGGTTGAGGCTGTGGTGGCTGTGAGCATGCCACTGTACTTCAGCCTGGGTGATGGAGTGAGACTCCAACTAAAAAAAAAAAAAGAAGTACATGTTTAGCACATGAAAAGTTGTCCATAGGCCAGGGTTGGTGGCTCACTTCTGTAATCCTAGCACTTTGGGAGGCCAAGGTGAAAGGATTGCTTGAGCCCGGGAGCTCAAGACCAGCCAAATCATTATAGCAAGACCTCATCTCCACACAAAAAAATCCAAAATGTTAGCCAGGCCTGGTGACACATGCCTGTAGTCCCAGCTACTCAGAGGAGGCTAAGGCAGAAAAATCACCTGGGCCCAGGTGATTTTCTTTTCTTTTCTTTAAAAAAAATATACATATTAGCCAGGCATGATGGAGTATATCTCCCTCTAGCTATGCAGGAGGCTGAGGCAGAAGGATCATTTGAGCCAAGAAGGTCGAGGCTGTAATGAATCGTGATTGTGCCACTGTAATCCAGCCTGGGTGACAGAGTGAGGCATTGAGTCAAAAAAAAAAAAAAAATCAATTGTGGTGATGGTCGCATGACTCTGCAAATATACTAAATACCATTACATTGTATACTTTAAGTGGGTGAATTATATAGTATGCTAATTATATCTCAATAAAGCTGTTAACAAACAAAGAGTGCTTTGGACACAAAGCAATGTAATATTACTGTGACATCTATGAGCATGATCCTTTTTCCAGTAATTCACTTTTATTGTATTTTGCAAAAGCATCAGTCTGCAACAGATTGGAACTAAAGAAAGTATAGCAGATCTTCCTTTGAAAGGCACTGTTCTAGTCTACCTCATTACTTAAATAATTTCTGGTTTTCAGACACTAAATTGATTTTGTTACCCATTAATATGTGGTGACTTGTAGTTTGAAAAATGCTTCCTGGGGGCACAGCACCCGTGCAGGCAGAGCTCAGTGACCTTAGTGAACTCTCAGAGGGGAGTAGTGCCTTCAGGATAAACCAGAGCCATGACCTGACCCTGTTTGCCCTCCCGCCCCAGCCCCCATCGCTGGTTCCCAGGCCCTCCCCTCCCTTCCCATCCCACAACAAGCTTTCCCTGACATGCCAGACTAGCTCTTGACTTCCGATGTCCACAGACGAAGGCTTCCTGCCGGGGAAGATGATGCTTCAGTGCCATCTGCCTGGAAAACATCACGTTATTCTTCCAGTTGCAACTCAGACGACACCTTCTCTGTACCTGGATGTGCTTCCTCTCTGCCTCTTAACCCATGTCCATAAAAGCAATCATTACACAGCATGACAATCCCGCTCTTGCTGATCTGTCTGCCCCAGGAGATGGTGACTTTCCTGAGGGCAGGTGGGATCTTTGTTCATCTGTGCATCCTGGTGCTCCCCAAGGGGCAGATAGATGTATGATCAGTGCCCAGAGCATATGTGTGGCATTGTTCACCCCTGTTTTTTTTTTTTTCCTTTTTGGACTGGGGTCTTACTCTGTTGCCAAGGCTGGAGTGCAGTGACACAGTCATGGTTCATGGCAGCCTCACCCTCCTGGGCTCAGGTGATCCTTCTACCTCAGCCTCTCAAACAGCTAGGACTAAGGGCATACACCACCACGCCTGGCTAATTAAAAAAAATTTTTTTTGTAGTAATGGGGTCTCACTGTGTTGCCCAGGCTGGTTACCCATATTTTTATGATAATTGGGATCCTTCTTGTCTGCCATACTAGACAAAGAGCCAGACAGAGCCCTCCAAGTAAAATCCTGCTCATCCCATGTTTTTGGCCTGGTCTCTCCCCTCTTCCTGCATGTTTCTGGGACACATTACCTGGCACAGTGGGTTGCCACCGTGACTCTTGTGTCCTGGCTGCTTGTGTGTGATCCAATCTTTGCATCCTCCGCCCTGGTCCCAATGGACTTTTCTTTTTGTTTCCCACTGATCACCTGGGGCCATCAGTATCATTTCTAGCATTTTTTGATACGAGAATTTCGGATTTTGCACAGTGCCTTTCAGGGGCAATATATCAGTTTCTAATTATGTTACTCAAGAGAGAATCTTCTTTTCCCCTCTCCTATTTGGCCTAATTTTTTAAAAAGGTATTTTATTTTAGAGTTGTGGGTTCCACACGAGGATTGGCTACATAAGTGAGTTGTGTGCAGGTGAAGTTTGGGCTTCTAGCAGGCCCTTCCTCCCCTGATAGTGGACCTGGTACCCAGGGTCTTGCCACATGCCCCCTCCCTCCTCTCTCCCCTAGCAGTGTCCAGTGTCTGTCTTTTTCACTCTTGTGATGGCCTAATTGGACCCAGGCTGCTATCCGTTTATGACCCATAGCATTAAGTTCATCTTGTTTCACTCTCTCTCTCTAGCATGTGACCATTTAACAGTATAAAAGTGTAAAAGCTCCAATTACCTCTGGCTTGAGGTGAACAGCATAAACAAACCAAGAGAGAAAAACAGTCTAAAACGAATTATTGAGATGACTCAGAAAGGCAGAGAAAAGCAACTGGAACGAAGGACTGACAAGCCAAGGTTTCCCACATGTTAGGGATAACCTGCGTCTAGTGACTGTGAGCCACTTTCAAGCTGAGTTGGGGCTGAATTTGTGTTTCTACCACAGCAATGAGGCAGTACAGCATAGCACTCAGGAGCAAGGGCTCTGGCAGTGGCATATGTGGGTTCATACGCTGGTCTATCATTTTCTCACTGTGTGATCCCGGGTGAGTTACTTAACTTCTCTGTGCTCCTCTTTTCTTTCTGTAAAATGAGAATTGTATTTGTACACATCCCATAGGGCAGTTGTGAGGATTCACGAGTTAACACAAAAAGGGCACATAACCCTGGCCTCACTTAAAGTAAGTGCTCAGCAAGTGTTAGCTGTGATGAACTGTTTTTGGTAACCTAATCTGCACTTACTGCTAAAGATCTGGTTGGGCATGGTGGCTCACACCTGTAATCCACCAGCACTTTGGGAGGCTGAGGCAGAAGGATTGCTTGAGATCAGGAGATCGAGACCATCCTAGGCAACATAGTGAGACACCCCTCAACCCTGTCTCTACAAACAAACAAAAAGAAATTAGCCAGGCATGGTAGCATGCTCCTATAGTCCCAGCTACTTGAGAGACTGAGGCAGGAGGATTACTTGAGCCCAGGAGGTCGAGGTTACAGTGAGCTATGATTTGTGCCACTGCACTTTGGTCTTAGTAAAATAGTGAAACCCTGTCTTTATGTACCAATCCAGTGTGAAATCTCTCCTTTTATCTCCTACGCTGGAGAAGGACTAGAAAGTTATGAAGCTGATAAAGAATTTCATGCACCTTTAATCATTGATGAGAATGGAGTCCATGAGCTGGTGAAAAAATGGTATATGAACCAGATACTAAGTTCTACCACAATAAGAATAGCTTTTATTTTTGATAGACTGTGAACCTACAGGACCTCTCTTGGAAGACTGAAGTTTGAATATTCATAGAGTTTCCTTTTGCCTGTTGAACTCTTATAATTATTACAAACTTCCCAAGATCCAAATGACTGAATTCAGATAGCATTTTTATGATTCTCAACTCATTGAAGGTCTTATTTATATTTTTCAATTGTATAATTTTTTTTCCAAACCAGGGAAAACATTGGCCATCCAGGAACTTTCCTCCAGTTTAACTATAGTCAGGATATTCAATGTCACTTTACTTGGAGCTGGAAGCATTTGTTTTTGAAGTTGTACATAGTAATAATATGTCATTGTACATGTCAAAAGGTTTCTATAGTATTAAAAGTTTGTCTTAAAGCCGGGCTCGGTGGCTCAGCCTGTAGTCCCGCGCCTTTGGGAGGCTGAGGTGAGTGGATTGCCTGAGCCCGCGGGTTCGAGACCCGCCTGGGCAGCGAGACCTCATCTCTACAACAAATCAAAAAATCAGCCGGGCGTGGTAACGCATGCCTGTAATTCCGGCTACCCAGAAAGCTGAGGTAGAAGGATCGCCGGAGCCCAGCAGGTCGAGGCTGCGGTGGCCGGGAGCGGCCACTGCACTCCAGTCTGGGCGACAGAGTGAGACTCCAACTCAAAAAAAAAAAAAAAAGTTTGTTTTATTTTATCAAACATTAAGCTTTTTAAAGAAAATAATTGGACAGTAAAATAAACTCATCTTCTTGTCTCTGGAAAAAAATAGAAAAAGAAAAAAAGGAAGCAGGAACTGATTTCATGCCAAGCCTTACCTGGTAGACACTTGACATTCCATTGAATTTTTACAATGACTCTGTGGGAAACATTGTTACCCTATTTTATAACAACATTAGGTTAAATCAAAGACCAGCCTGGGCAACTTGGCAAGATGTCGTCTCTACAGGAAATAAAAAAAAAAGTAGTCGGGCATGGTAGCATGCGCCTGTAGTTCCTGCTATTTGGATGGCTGAAGTGGAAGGATCACCAGAGCCCATCAGGTCAATGCTGGGGTGACCGTGAGTGTGCCACTGCACTGCAACTGGGTGACAGAGTGAGACTCCAACTCAAAAGAACAAACCGAAAAGAAAAATGGAAAAAAAAAAAAAGAACGCCACTGTGCAAAGTAGGGCAAAACAAATGGTGATTTAAGGTCTGTCAACAATTTCTCTCACCCAAGATCAAAGTGCACGCTCATAGAAGGTGCTGCTTGGTCACCCAGCTAAGGGTGGGAAACACTGACTGGAGCTCCTGGAACACACGCTTGTCTAGTTGCGGACACCTTCCTGTGTGTCCTCCCATTTCAGCCTCTAGGCCCCTAAAGAACTCTGGTGAGAAGGGAATTGTCATGTCCCCAATTTATGACTGGGGGTCTGACCCAGGTCAGGTGGCTGGGAGTGACAGAGCAGGGCCTGGAACTCAGGTCCTTTGATGACCATGACCACTGACCACAGGCAGTCCCACCCCGCTGGCACCGGCAATTCAAACGTCTGCATGTGCCGTGGCCATGTTTTAAGGGAGACTGTTTCCATGTTCCAGTGTCTTATTCAGTCAAGAAAGCCCCCCACACACCAAGAAGCCTACTACACACCCGCCCACCCTGCCAGGCTGGGGAGCGCTGGGGGGCATGACAGTCAAGTCACCTCTTCTCAGTCCTCTTCCCTTTTGGTGGGTTTCTCCCTTGGTGGCCTTTCCCACTAATGGTCCTCAGGTGGCACCTGTCAACTCACTGGAGAGGTTCTCATCATCTTAATTTAGAAAAGGGACTGTTTAGGAAAAGCTCTGAAACCATGTCTTTCCTCTGCTCTCACACCTGACAAGTATCATCAACCTGGAAGAAGACTTCTGTGACTCCCCCCGCCCCATGCACCAAGCCGCGGATACCAGCTGGGTGTCCCCCAGTTCAGTTCCCCCAACACTGTCTACCTGGAGATAGTGTTTGATCCCACAGGTTGAGGACTCAGCCCCACAAGACCACCTTCCTCCCAGTCGCAAGTCTGGGCCTCCAGAACTTCTGACTGGCTTCAAGTTGGGGTTCCCATGATCCCCTCCTTGAGTTCAATTAATTTACCAGACCAGCTCACAGAACTCAGGGAAACACATTTACAGGTTTGTCATAAAGGATATTACAAAGGGTACAGATGTACAGGGAAAGGTATGGGAGGAGGGGTGGTGCTTCCGTGGCCTCCCTGGGCACCACCCTCTGGGAACCCCCACGTGCTCAACTCTCTGGAAGCTCCCCAACCTGTGCTCTTGGTTTTTTACAGCGGCTTCATGATTGACAGCCTAAGCATGATTGACAGCCGTGTGGAAATGTGAATGGTCAGAAAGCTCATAATCTAAACTCAGCAAGGCCCGTCTGTCCAGATATCTCTTGGCCTCTCTGTGTAGCGTTCCTTCCTCTGGAGTATGAGGCAGGACCCTCTCTGCAATGAGGTCTCCTAACTCACAGTCAGTGCCTCAGGCAGGTGAAAGGAAGACAAGAGGTCAGAGAGAGTCTCTGTTTTCTGGGGCCTGCTTCTGGGGTCTAAAGCACTCTGACATCATAGCAAAGACTGTCATAAGGGATGTGGGAGTTATGGGCCAGGAACCGTGAATGAAAACTGATATACATACAGACACCTTTGAAGTATTCCCCTTGGGAAACTATGCACCGATGCCAGCACCTTGTCCACCTGTCAAAGCTGTTTTGGAATTCTTTTCTGGAACACACACACACACACATACACACACACACACACACACACACACACACACACACACACCACACATTCATAATATCACAGGAAGGGTAGCATATTGATTTCTTTCCTCCCAGTTGGTTGAATTTTGTCGAGTCTGTTTCCAGTTCCAAGAATTTCTCACAAATCACATACAGAATCTGAACTTGTTTGTGGAAATTCAAATAACTTGTACTTGAATTTTTTCTAGATGACTTTGCATCATCTAGAGAGATTGCTCACTGGGGTGAGTTTTAAATGGAACTCTTGACTTCCTTGGCTTAAATCTGGGTTTCACACAGTGACAGCTTCATTGTTTTGTCACCTCTGTCCATCCCCCCACCCTCCATTAGACCGTAGTGACCTGAGTGCAGGAATGAGTTTTTTCATTATTATGAACATGCCAGTGTTCTGCACAGAGCCTGGCACATAGCAGAGGCCAAATAAATCAATGTTTGCTTAAAGGAAAAGGTATGGAGGGATGGGTGGAGGGACATATGACGGATGGACTGATGGCAAAATGGATACCCAAACATATAAAACTTTGGCCAGAGAGGTGACTGAGACCACAGTCACAACAGTGATACAGTTTCAAAGCTACTTACTCACGAGGACTTTGGTGAACTAAATGCTTGTTGAATTAACCTGGCAGAAAGTCTCAACTATTGATTGACTTTGAAAATAAGAATGTAACTAAGTGCCAGGAATGGTGGCTCACGCTTGTAATCCCAGCACTTTGGGAGGTGGAGGCGAGAGGATTGCTTGAGCCCAGGGGTTTGAGACCACTCTGGGCAATTTGGCAAGACCTTGTCTCTACAATAAATCAAAAAATTAGCTGGGCATGGTGGTGTACACTTATAGTTTTTATAGTTCCAGCTACTTGGAAGGCTGAGGTAGAAGGATCACCTGAGCCCAGCAGGTCAAGGTTGTGGTGGCCGTGATTGTGTTACTGTACTGCAGCCTGGGTGACAGAGTGAAACTCAAACTCAAACTCAAAAAAAAAAAAAGAGAAGAAGAAGAAAGAAATGTAGCTAAGATTTCCACTTATGCCTTAGCTAATTGTTTTCCCTCACTGCCATTTTGTTGGCTTTGTTTTTCAGTGATGACATGTATTTCAGATAGATGACATCACTTCGAAGGATCCTGGCCAAACCATCATCTACAAGGACATCGCAAAGTCATGCCAAGGATCTGGCTTCTTCCCAGCTCCCAGCATGCCTCAGTACCCCCTAGAAGGAGTCACATGCTTCTGTTCCCAGCACAGAGCTCCCAGACCAAGCCAAAGCCTGCCCCTCCAGGTCACCCTCCTCTCACAATAGGTCAGAGGTCTTTTAAGAGTGGACAAACTGGACAGATTGCCCTCAGGTAGGGCTGCAGGTAATGGCTCAAGTTGCCTATTAATAGACTTTGGCAGCAAACCTGCTGGAAGGAGGTGCCCTCTGTCCCTGCTGTGCCTCACCTACTTCTGCCTTGGGCCTGCCAATCAAGTCTCTGTCCGCTCTGCCCTCTACCCTGAGCCCAACATCCCTAAGTCATGCAGACTCTGGCCAGCTGTCCCTCACCCCAGCTGCTTCTACCCTATGCCGACCTGCCTCAGCCTAACTTCTTGTTAAGCAGGCCTGTCTGTCTGCCCTCATCCAGCTCAGTGCAGCACAAGGCTCAGGATATGGTTAGTTCATTTTAGCTGAGAGAATGTTCTGCATAATATCAAGCTGAAGTCTTCCCAGTGGTCATTCTACCTATGGACTTACCTATTCCACAGAGTATGGTAATTCTACTTCCACCCCCTGGGGTCACACAGGATCCATCTATTCTGTCTTCTGCACAGGGTCCTCCAGTGTTGAAGACAACTAATGAATACCCTTAAGACTTCTCTGCTCCAGGCTGACAGCTCCAAGTCCAGCAATGCTTCCCGAGGGTTCTTGCTTTCCAGGCTGTCACCATTCTGGATATTTTCTGGTTTGGCATACTTACTCTTGAAATGTTTTTCAGGGCCAGGCATGGGGGCTTATGCCTGAAATCCCAGCACTTTGGGAGGCCAGGGTGGGAGAATCCCTTGAGGTCTGGAGTTCAAGACCAGCCTGGGCAACACAGCAAGACCCTGTCTCTACAAAAATAAAAATAAAAAAGAAGAAAAAAAAATTGTTTTTCAGAAGACCAGAGGACTAAGGAGATGTGACAACTAAATGATGTGTGGGAGCCTGGAATGGATTCTGGACCAGGAGGGGGATTAATGGGACAATTGACTTAATTTAAATAGGCTCTGTCAATTAGTTAACAGTATTGGTGTCAGTCTCCAGACTTTGATAAACATGCTATGGTGATGTAAGATGATAACATTTAGGAAAGTTCAGGGAAGAGTACACAGGAACTCTTTTTACAACTTATTTGGAAATCTTATTTCCAAATGACAACTCTTTTTTTTTTTTTTTTTTTTTGAGTTGGAGTCTCACTCTGTTGCTCAGACTGGAGTGCAGTGGCCGCTCCCGGCCACCGCAGCCTCGACCTGCTGGGCTCCGGTGATCCTTCCACCTTAGCCTTCTGAGTACACGGAATTACAGGCGTATGCTACCACGCCGGCTTAATTTTTTTTTTTGATTTATCATAGAGATGAGGTCTCGCCTGCCCAGGCGGGTCTCGAACCCGCGGGCTCAGGCAATCCACTCACCTCAGCCTCCCAAAGGCGCGGGACTACAGGCTGAGCCACCGAGCCCGGTGACAACTCTTTTTTAAAAAAAGTTAAAAAATAGTCTTTCAGATATTGTGTTGGATTTGCATGGTGCCAATTTAGCTAAGTTGGAGCTACACCTCCTAGAATTCCTTTCTCTGCATAGTTTGGGTTTGACGTGGGCCCCAAGAGACAGAAATGAGCATGAGACTGGGAAGGCAGTCTGATGGAGTGTGGGGCCAGGGCCGCAAGCTCAGTTGCAGGGTGTGCACGTGGCGACCTCTCTGGGCTCACCTTGGTGTGGGGCAGTGGCCACGCCCCCAGCTCCCTCCTCACATCTTCCACTTCTCTGACCATTTGGAAGGAACAGCTTGGCATCTCAAGGCTGCTCATTCTATATTTGACAGAAACTGAGCATTGCTCCCAGTAAGATCATTTTAACATATTGGTAAGGAACCTGATGAAGGAGTTAGTTGTAGTTAGTATCAATATCATCTGAGATCTGGTTACTTTTGAATAACTAAGTCATAATGCTTTCTCCTGTTGAGCTAGTGTCAACTGTAATTTAAGCTTTCCAGTCCATTCTTGCAAGTGGTTTTTTTTTTCCTTCTCTCTTTATTTCAACAGCTTTGGGAGATACAAATACTTTTTGGTTACATGGATGCATATGTATGGAGGCCAAGAAGTCTGGGCCTTAAGTGTACCCATTGCAAGTGACTTTTTGAACCTGAAGGTTTAGCTTTAGATTTTTTCTCATAAAATTGTTTATCTTGAAGCTTTTGGTTCATCTTTCCAGCTATCCTGATCCATTTGAATGTGGAGTCTGTCATCTGTCATATTAGCTATGCTTACCAGCTTTGTATCACTCCTATACTTGATAAGAACATGTTCAAAGTCTTATCCAAGTCACTATAAAGGACAGAGGCTTGCCATCTTTCTATGGGTCAGCATCAATGGGCTATAGGGTGTGGGTTATAGTGTCCAGTGCGGCATTATTAGGTAAATTTATGGCTACTTGTGGCAATCAAGAGCAGCTTCAAGAGATAAATACATAGCTTGGGGGAAGTATTGATAGAATGTGATTGCTGTCTCATTTTCATGTCTCTCTGGGCCTCATAATTTAAAAGAACTCACATTCCCCAGATAACAGTTCTTTTCTTTTCTCATAAGCAAACCCTCTATCTCCCTTTAGTCTGTATGGTTGTACAGTTTGTGCAATTCTTGGCAGAGGCAACCCAGGCTCTCTCTGTGCTGCTGCCATCTGTCTCATTGCTGAGACCAGAAGTTCTCCCCCCCAATGGACCCCCTAGGTCCTGCTGGGGTGCTGCCAAGAGTCCAGCTCACAGACTGCAGGGAGTCTTCTCCCAGGGTCATGCTCAGACAAGAATGGGCCAGATGTAGGCTGCCATGCACAGACACCCTGTGCTGGAGCAGCTTGGCCAGGAGGGTACATCAGCTCAGCCCCACACCTTGCCGGAAGACAGTCAAGTCACCATTCTGAGGCTGGTTATTCAGTGCAGGTTAGACACAGATAGATAGGTTTCTTGTAGGCAGTTACCTTTAAAAAAGGTAAGCGTTCAGACATCTTTCTTATGGGTGCATGACCTTCACCTGACCAACCAACCAGACCTGGCCACCTTGCAGGTTGGACTGTGGATTTACCAGCGCAGCTCATCCTCTTAGTTCATGGTTAGCATGATAATTGTTGTAAAAGTATATCAAGCGTCTTGTCAAAGGCAAATGCCTGTTCTTTCTCTTAAGATATCCATGCCTGACAGGCAGACCTCTTTTCTCTCTAATAAATTCTGTCTTAAACTATTCTTGGATTTGTTCTGAAATTATTTTCTGTGGCGAGTCAAAAGAACCCACGGGGTGTCACACTGCACCATACCTGGCAACAATTCCATACTTTCTCTTCTCACTCCGTTTGCAGGTGGAGAGAACCTTGGTCATTTCCGGTGGATCCCACCCTGAATTCAGGTGTGACCATTTCAGCCCATCAGTGATCCATTATCTAGCCTCAAATACGCAGGGATTGGTTCTGATTCCTTTTCTCCCAGAAAGCTACTAGTGCCTCTGTATAAATTTGCCCAATTGCTTCAGCAACCAGCTCTTCATATCAAGAAATATGGAGAACAGACTTTGTGACATCTCACCTTGGGGAAAAAATGTCCCCTTGTATCCTCTTCTCAGGATAAAGGGTGCCTGGCTGCTGCATTGACATAACTGAAGAAGACTGCTTATGTGATTGTCCTAGGAACAAAGACTTCCTCCGGGAAGGCTAGCCGCCTCTTCTTGCTAGCTAGCAACTTTTAAATGGCATTTTATTGAGGCAGAATGATATACAATTCCACTTTCTAGGCACTCCATTGCGGATCTAGTCCATATCTGTATCGTGGATGAATGTCAAGTTTGGAAGTCAGAGGTCATTAAAGGTACCCCATCTGCACATTCTTGCTCTTTGAAAACTGACACATATTTTATACTTCCCTGGGTATTGGTTCCATTTCCATATTTCTCAGAAATCATGGACAGTAGCTTGCAATCGAATCCCCAAGATCGGATAAGATCCACCCAGAACCGAGTGCCTTTCAGGTGGTCAGGGCTCCCACCACCTCTCACTAGTCTCCAGCTGGACGTTCTTCTGGAATTCGCCATGATGCTTTTGAGAAATACTGTTTGAGAACTCTCTGTTTGAGAACTGCTCTTCTTGACGGAGAACAACCTTAGGCGCTTATAGATTTGCCTCCTCCACTAAGTGTGGGGCCTGGCTCTCTGGCATTATTTTTCTTGCTTTAAGTGATTTTCTAAAACAGGGTTTCTGTGGTTTCTGTCATTTTGAAGCCTCGGCTCGTGTTCAGTGCTAGCATTTCTGACATTGGACTTTCGGGCTTGTGCTGCTCTTGGCGTGTGTTGTTGGCCCTCTGCCCTTTCCCACTGTTTTCTACGCTCATTGAAATTCTGAACCCACCCTGTAGCACAGTGGTTGCTTTAGCTGACCCCTCTGACCCCAGTCCACCTTCCTTCTCAAGTGAGGCTATCAGTTACTCCTTGTTCCGTGACTATTTGTGGAGTACCTACTACTATGCATTAGGTACATTATTAGGCACTACTTATATACCAGGGAACAAAATCAGACATGCTGCTTGCTCTTACAAACTCAAGGAAAGAGACATTATTCAAATAATTACACACATAAGCCTGGCATGGTGGCTCGGGCCTGTAGTCCTAGCACTTTGGGAGGCTGATGCAGGAGAATCACCTGAGGTCAGGGGTTCAAGACCATTCTGGGCAACATAGCAAGAGCTCATCTACACACACACACACACACACACACACACACACACACACACGATCTCATCTGGGTGTGGTGGTGTGTGCCTGTGGTCCCAGATACTTGGGAGGCTAAGGCAGAAGGATCACCTGGACCCAGGAGGTCAAGGTTGTGGTGAGCTGCGATCATGCCACTGCCCTCCAGCCTGGGCGACAGAGTGAGACTTCGACTCAAATAATAATAGTAATTACACAAACAAATATAAAATTATAGCTCAAAAACCATAAAAGAAGCCGGGCTCGGTGGCTCAGCCTGTAATCCCGCGCCTTGGGAGGCTGAAGTGAGTGGATTGCCTGAGTTCGAGACCCGCCTGGGCAACTTGGCGAGACCTCATCTCTACCATAAATCAAAAAATCAGCCGGGTGTGGTAGCGCGCGCCTGTAGTTCCAGCTACTTGGAAGGCTGAGGCGGAAGGATCGCCGGAGCCCAGCAGGTCGAGGCTGCAGTGGCTGGGAGCGGCCACTGCACTCCAGTCTGGGCGACAGAGTGAGACTCCAACTCAAAAAAAAAAAAAAAACCATAAAAGAGACACATTGCTAAGAGTTTATAAAAAGCTTTTTTTCCTTTCTTAAATCTAGTTGAAGATAAAGGAAGGGAGTATTGAGATCTAAAAGATTAGTTGGAAGGATTTCCTGAGGTCAAAAAAGAAGCAGGAAACATGCCAATCAACACAGGACCAAAAGATCTGAACAGACACCTCACCAGAGCAGATACACAGGCGACAAGCAAGCACGGGGAAAGGGGGTCTACATAACAGCCATGAGGAAATTGGAGAGCAAGGGTTTTTGGGGATGATGAAATGATTCCATATTATTCTAGGAGGGTGGATGCCTATTTTTCATTTGTCTAAATCCATAGAATGTACAAGACAGAGAGTGAAGTTTAATGTAAACTATGGACTTTGGAGGATGACAATGTATCAGTGTTGGTTCATCACTTGTAGCAAATGTATCATACTGGTTCAGGATGTTGAGGGTTGAAGGAGGCTGTGTGTCTGGGGGTGGGGGTGGCGATGGGACAGGGTATATAGGAACTCTGTCCTTTCCACTCAGTTTTGTTGTAAACCTGAAACTGGTCTAAAAAATAAAGCTTATGGACTAGAATAAAGGTGGATAGGAGAGAGAAGGAGCCTGCTAGAAGAGAATAGCACATGCAAAGTCCCTGTGACACAGGAAGACTGTGATTGGTTGTATAGGACTGAAGGAAAACCGTTGTGGCTGGAGCAGAGACAGTAAGATGCAGCTTGGTGAGGCTGGAGAGACAGGGGAGGTGCAGACTCTGCAGGGTCTCACAGGTCATTAAAGCTGTTTTGCTTTATTCTGAAAGTGCTGGGAAGCCATCGAGTGGTTTGAAAGATGTGGAGGCAGGATAGGGATGGTGAGAAGACAATCAGATTTATATTCAAAACAATTACTTTGGCTATAGTGTGGAGAGTGGAGAACGTACTGGAACTCTGGAGGGGCCAGAGTTGATACGGGGAGGCCAGTAGGGAGCCTGACACTGTAGTCCAGGTGAAAAATGAAAGTAGCCCGGATGAGAGTTGATGACATGGGAATGGGCCGAAGGAGCAAGCCAACATTAGGATGTAAACCGGACAGAACTTAGAGGGGGTGAAACACAGGAAAGGGGGAAGAGGGAGGGACTGGCATGCTTCCTTGGTTAATTTGTGATTGTGTAATAAGAAGTTTATTTCTTGGTGATTTCTGTTCCTCCTCAGCCCCTCCCTCTTTGTCGTTTAAGATTTTTGACTCGTGAATTTCCCAACCTCTTGAACTCGGCTTTCCTTGAGCGAGGTGCAGAGGTCCTTTCTACGCCATAAGGAGTCCATGACAAAGCCACTGCTTTCTCCCAAGCTCCTGTCACTGCTATGTCATAAACCAACATTGACACATGTTTTGAGAATGAGGCCCGACAAAGGAGCGCTCCTTCTTCCCTCTACTTTTGGAGAACTGCGTCCATAAAGCAAATTGTGTCGTTTGCAGGACAAGTGGTTGCCATGGTTACATAGTGCTTACCAGGTCCCAGGTGCCATTCCGAGTGCATCATTTGTTCACAGGATCCTCCCAAGAACTCAACGAAGTACCACAGGTAACTACCTCATTTTGCAGATGGAAGAACCAAGACACACAGAGGTTAAATAACGTGTCTATGTTGACACAGTCAGGATTTGAACTCTGGCTCTGGAGTGCACGCCCTTAGCCATGACCCGAATTTGCCTCCCCAGCATGGTCTTTCTGCAGGATTTCTCAAACGGGTTCTGGAGAGAGAAATCCTTTTGCCTCCTGTATCTCAAATGCGGAAAATGGAAACCTACAGGCACACATTGCACAGCGAAAGAGGGGAAGAGAAAAAAGCTGCCTATGGGATGATCTAGAATGAGAGACGGAAGGGATGGAGAGAGACAGCAATGCAAAAGGGTTGCAGGACACCACAGCAGTCACAAAATGGGCTCGGTGGCTCAGCCTGTAATCCCAGCACTTTGGGAAGCTGAGGTGAGTGGATTGCCTGGGTTCGAGACCCACCCGGGCAACTTGGCGAGACCTCATCTCTACGATAAATCAAAAAATTAGCCGGGCGTGGTAGCGCGCACCTGTAGTTCCAGCTACTTGGAAGGCTGAGGCGGAAGGATCGCCGGAGCCCAGCAGGTCGAGGCTGCGGTGGCCGGGAACGGCCACTGCACTCCAGTCTGAGTGACAGAGTGAGACTCCAACTCAGAAAAAAAAAAAAGAAAAAGAAAAAAGAAAAAAGAAAAACAGCCAGTGCCAGGAACTCCCAAGGACTGTAGGCCCTCTTCCTGACAGTCTGAAGGTGAACAGCCATCGCTGGGAGGTGTGAGAAAACACAAGACAGACAGGTGATTCCTAAAATGTAGGGCTAAAAGCTGGTGACTGGAAGAACTTGCTGAAGCTCAAGGCAGGTGTGGGCCTTGGCCAGACGTTGTCTGAAGTTTTGGTTCTTAACTGAGAATACATATAAGGTCTCCACAGAAATGCTTTAACATTCCAGACACCAGAAATCCCTTGGGATGGGGTTTATCCTAGGCATCTGTATTTGTGTGTGTGTGTGTGTGAGTTCGGGTCTCAACTCTGTCACCCAGGTTGGAGGGCAGTAGTATGATCAAGACTCACTGCAGCCTCAGCCTCCTGGGCCCAGGCGATCCTTCCACCTCAGCCCCCCAAGTAGCTGGAACCTCAGGTGTACACCATCATGCCTGGCTATTTTTTTTATTTTTGTAGAGACGAGGTCTCACTATGTTACCTAGGCTGGTCTCAAACTCCTGTGTCCAAGCAATCCTCTCTCCTTGGCATCCCAAAGTGCTGGGATTACAGGTATGAGTCATTGCACCCAGACTAGCATCTGTATTTTTATTTTTAATTTTTTTTTTTAGTTGGATTCTCATTCTGTCATCCAGGCTGCAGTGCAGTGGCATGCTCACAGCCACTGCAGCCTCGACCTGCTGGGTTCAGGCGATCCTTCTCCTTCAGCCTTCCAAGTAGCTGGAACTACAGGCGTGCACCACCATGCCTGGCTAATTTTTTTTAAACTGTAGAGACAAGGTCTTGCCAAGTTGTCCAGCTGGGTCTTGAATCCCTGGGCTCAGGCAATCCTCTTGCCTCGGCCTCTCAAGATGCTGGAATTATATAGGCTTGAGCCACTGCTCCTAGCTTGTATTTTTAAAAAATCTTCTCAGGTGATTCTGATACAGGTCCTTGGCTAAGACCTACTGGTCCAAAGACATAGCTGATTCTAATAAGAGATCTCCTGGTGAAATATTTGCCAGGAGCTTCAGAGATAAAAACAAAATCCCTGAACACAGAAGTCAACCTGGGACCTCGAAGAAGTCCAGAGGTTTTGGCTTATCCGTCTAGACTCCAGGTGGGTCAACTGTGTTCCATGAGACAGAGATAACCTGGCATCGTCTTGAGACAGACCAGAGACTATGACTAGGGAAAGTGGCTTTCCCCTCAAGGAAGGTTTGGGTTCCACTTGAAACTCAAGGCACCTCAAAACCTCCCTTCATCAGGGGTGTGGGGTTTGACCACACACAGTCAGGGGCTGAACTGCAACTTCTGAACCAAGTGTGGGTCTTCCCGGAATGAACACAGATGGCTTGAAGAATCGATAGGTGACATTTTGTCAGTTGCTGTTTTATCAACACTCCTTGAGTGCAGAAGAATTTATTTTATCTAAAAATAAAAACCTGGCTGGGCTCGGTGGCTCAGCCTGTAATCCCAGCGCTTTGGGAGGCTGAGGTGAGTGGATTGCCTGAGCCCGCGGGTTCGAGACCCACCTTGGCAACTTAGCGAGACCTCATCTCTACAACAAATCAAAAATGAGCCGGGCGTGGTAGTGCACGCCTGTAGTTCCAGTTACTTGGAAGGCTGAGGCGGAAGGATCGCCGGAGCCCAGCAACTTGAGACTGCGGTGGCCACTCCCGGCCACTGCACTCCAGTCAGGGTGACAAAATGAGACTCTAACTCAAAAATAAAAAAATAAAAATAAATAAATAAATAAATAAATAAATAAAAAATAGAAACCTTTCCCCCACCCTTCACTCCTCACAGGACTCTCAGGAGAAAATGAATGGAGAGAATTTTCAAAGGGCTGGCATTTCTACAAGATGCAACAACATGATATGAAAAGGAAAGCAAAGCAAAGATAAACACAGATTCGAGATCAGAGTAGTCTTGACTAGAAGGAGTTGTGGAGAGGGTATGGGGACTGGGGGAGGAGTGGGAATGGGCACAAGGTTAGGGATGCTTTTGTTTAGAACGTTAGGTTTGTGGGTGCTCACTTCATTATCAAAATAATTAGCAAATGATTTAACCAAATAAATAAATGGCAGTGGCCATGCCAACATGAATAATGACTGTGTGTCATGAAGCAAGAGTTATGACTAACACAGTTCTGTGTACCTAAGGACCAATTATAAAATAAAAACGTACACAGAGAAAAATAATCACCTACAAAACTCCCACCACCCATAGGTAACCACTGTTCGCATTTCCCCTCCTAGGCATTTTTGTAAATCTATGAAAAGAAATTTACATATAGTTGAGGTTATACTGTATCTATAATTTTGCATCCATTTTAAATATTTTCTTTATTTATTGAGTTGGGTTCTCACTCTGTCATCTAGACTGGAGTGCAGTGAGGTGGAAAGATCACCTTTTTTTTTTTTTGAGTTGGAGTCTCACTCTGTCACCCAGACTAGAGTGCAGTGGCCGCTCCTGGCCACCGCAGCCTCGGCCTGCTGGGCTCCGGCAATCCTTCCACCTCAGCTTTCCAAGTAGCTGGAACTACAGGCATGTGCTACCACACCCGGCTAATTTTTTTTTATTTATTGTAGAGATGAGGGCTCACCAAGTTGCCCAGTTGGGTCTCGAACCCGCCGGCTCAGGCAATCCACTCACCTCGGCCTCCCAAGGCACGGGATTACAGACTGAGCCACCAAGCCCGTTTCACCTCAGCTTCCTAAGTAGCTGGGACTATAGGAATGTGCCTCCATGTCTGGCTAATTAAAAAAATTTTTTTTATTTGTAGTGATGAGGTCTTGCTATATTATCCAGGCTGGTTTCAAACTCGTGGGCTCAAGCAATCCTCCTGCCTCGGCCTCCCAAAGTGCTGGGATGACAGGCATAAGCCATCACAACCATTCTGTATCCTTGCTTTTTTTTTTTTTAACGATTAGACATTAGACTTTATTTTTTTTTAGAGCTTTTTTATGTTCACAACAAAATTAAAAAGTATTGACAGCCTCTTCTTTTTACTTAACTTTAGGGTATACACACATTTTTATTTCACCAAAAGCTTCTCATAAACATAACCTCTTACTTAAACATAATATTTTCTTATATGAATATAACATGGTTTACTTATAGCGACTGGACATTAAGGTTTCCAATTTTTTGATAATGTAAGTAAAATGGTGATGAACATTTCAGTGCAAACTTGTGAACTAAAATGTACACATGCATTTTTAAAGGACTGATTATTAGAATCGTTGAATGGAGCAAATATGAGTAAGACTGATTTTACTGAGCTACTAACTTGCTTTCCAGAAACTTTATGAAACGTTACATCTTTACCAAAAGAATTTGAGGGGCTATACTCACTGTACTCTTACAATATGGCAGACAGAATAATTGTCCTTCCCATCCATGTCCTCATCTCCAACCCCATGAGTAGGTTTCATGGCAAAGAGGTATAAAGACAGTGAACTGGCCTTGAGATGAGAAGATTATCCTGGAGGATTTACTTGATGTAATCACAGGAACCTTTAAAAGTGAAAGAAGTGCTGGGCGCAGTGGCTCACACCTGTCATCCCAGCACTTTGGGAAGTGAAGGTGAGAGGATTGCCTGAACTCAGGAGTTCAAGATCAGTCTGGGCAGCTTGGTGAGACCTTGTTTCTACAATAAATTAAGAAAAAATTAGTTGGGCATGGTGGCATGCATCTGTAGTTCCAGTTACTTGGAAGGCTGAGGCAGAAGGATCGCCTGAGCTCAGCAGGTTCGAGGTTGCAGTGGCCATGAGGGTGCCACTGCACTCCAGCCTCGGCAACAGAGTAAGACTTTGACTCCAAAAAAATAGGTAAAAGAGAACTGAAGAGAACCCGAGAGAGACAGCCAAATGGGAATGACTCAGCCCCATGATTCCAGTTTTAAAGATGGTGAACGGGCCCCCAGCCAAGGGATGTGGAAAGCTTCTAGAAACTAGGAAAGGCAAGGAAACAGATTTTCCCTGGGAGTCTCCAGAAAGAAGCACAGCCCTGCCAACCCCTTGATCTTAGCCCAGCAAGACAGGCATCAGGTTTCTGACCACAGAACTGCAAGGGAATAAAATGGTGTCATTTAAAGCCACCAAATGTGTGATAACTTGTCACCACAGCAATAGAAAACAACACACCAGCACTGGATATTTTCATTTCATTCATCCCAATAGTATTTAATTGTCTTTTTAACTTGCATTTTAAAATTTTTGAGTGGAACACATCTCTTGTTCTGTTTTGTCACATTTTATTGTGTAGAAAATACCCTTCTGGGAGTTGCTCCTTGACTTCCTTCTAAACATGTGGTCTAAGATAGAGCTGGATAACAGCACCAACTGGGCCACTCAGAGTCTCTTTTTGTGATTTGGAATTTTATGATTAAAGTAAACAGGCTCCATCCTTCTCTGCTGGTACAGGGAGAGAGGTAAGTCACAGCAGTCACCAGGGGCTGCTTTCTGTCGTGTGTGGCAGGAGGCCACTGTGCGCAGAGAAGAGCAAGTGGGAGAGGGGAGAAAGTCTCTGCAGTCACCTTTGGTCACTGGGGTCAGTTGCAGCTTACTCTTCTTCCAGTCATGTGACCCTTTCAACAAATGCCTCTTTTGCCAGGGAGTGGCAGCTCATGCCTGTAATTCCAGCACTTTGGGAGGCTGAGGTGGGAGGATGACTTGAGCCCAGGGGTTCAAGACCAGCCTGGGCAACATAGTGAGACCTCATCTCTACAAAAAAAAAAAAAAAAAAAGCTAGGTGTGGTGGCACATGCCTATATTCCCAGCAATTCAGGAGGCTGAGGCAAAAGGATCACCTGAGACCAGGCGGCCAAGTCTGCAGTGAACTGGGATCATGCCACTACACTCCAGTCTCGCTGACAGAATGAGACCCTATCTCCAAAAAAAAAAAGTCTCTTTTGCCAAAATTAGTCTCAGTTGTGTTTTTGTCACTTACTACTGAAAGAGTCTTAGTGAATAAATTAGAGCTTGAACTGGGATGTGGACATTGATGAGCCCCAAATGACTGAATCAAGGTTAGTTGGGGGCAGGGAGGGGGGCTTGGCCATGAGGATCCCCAGATCCTAGTCCACAAAAATTGCATTCTCTAATTTTATGTTTCAAGGGAGTTGTTTGGACTATTTTCCAGTGTCTCTAGGGACTCACACCATGTGCCATTCAGACTTATACTTTAGGAAACTTAAGGCAAAAATACCAGGATAATAGAATGTGTCAGTGATTTCTTGCAGCCTTTGGTAGGGTACTGTGTGAGAGAGAAAGAGAACACCCAGAAGAAGCAAGCATTTAAGGAGCTGCTGGACAGGGAGATGCAACTTTCTCTCTCTTTTTTTTTTTGAGTTGGAGTCTCACTCTGTTGCCCAGGCTGGAGTAGTGGCACACTCACGGCCACCCCGGCATCAACCTGCTGGGCTCAGACAATCCTTCCACCACCTTAGCCTTCCAGGTAGTTGAAATGACAGGTGCACACCACCATGCCCGACTAATTTTTTTGATGTATTGTAGAGATGAGGTCTCACGAAGTTGCCCAGGCTGCTCTTGAACCCATGGGCTCAGGCAATCCTCTCACCTTGGCCTCCCAAAATTTTGGGATTACAGGCATGAGCCACCACACCTGGCCTGAGATGCAGCTTTCAGAGAGAGCTTTCTTTGTGCTGTCAGCACTCCCAAAGGGCCAAACCATGCCCTTTGCAAAAACCCAATTTTCTTCCCTTACTAAAGTCTGTGCACTGATCAAGATACTGTCGATCCTAGAAACTGGAATGATGACACCTGGGAAGGACCACAAACTGGTAAACATGTGATTCCTTTCCTGATGAGGAGTGACCAATTCCACCCCCACCCCCCCCATGTCCTGTGAAAATCCCAGTGGCGGGGACAACATGTTGCAGGACAGAATACCCCTGCTTTCCCTCCCGCTGTTTCCTGCTGAGCCCTGGGGATAGGCAGAACCTCCAGAGCTGCTGCTAAGAGGCTGGAGCCACATGGACGGGGACAGGACACGCTCATGCCTTGCGACATTTCTGATGTTGGTTATTGGTTAACAGAGACCCCCAAAATGAAACACACAGATGATGAAAGTATTAAGGGTTTGAGTGCTAAACAAGCACAAGTCTGCCAAATGGAGGCATGTGATTGCTCAACCACTAAGGTGTTTATTTTCCAAACTTTCCTGATGATAAGAATCACTTCGGATAATTGTGAAAAACATGTATTGCAAAGCCCCTCCCCTGGAGATTTAGCAGATTTAGAGTGTGATCACTAAATTCCCCAGGAGATTTCTATCATCCAACAAGCTTGGGGACCTCTGTCTGAAGGTAATCCCTAGGTACCTAACCAACAGGAAGTGGTTTATGAGTTTACACAGCCCCAAGCAGGGGAATCCTCTCAACCTGCATGCTCATGCAGGGCCTTGTGGATGTGGGTGAAGGAACTGTTCCCAACAGGCAAAACCTGGAGAGCCAGACCAACCAACGAGAGAATTTGCTCTTTGCCAGTATCCATCAGCCACAGCCCTGACCTCACTAGCCCTATCCAGACAGATGTGGTTTAACTGTTGGACCGGTGTCCATGGAACATTCCTTCCTTTTCACCCAGTTTCAATGGCAGCATTAACAGTTACCCTGTTTCCCGCCTGCATTGTACACGAGGTGTGTTGGGGGTGATTGGCGGTTGTAGTAATCACAGAACCAATGAGGACAAGACCATGAAGAGCCATGAGCAAATGGACACACCCAAGAATCCTGGACTGGCTGCCAAATGGACCTCTAAATTAACACTTTGAGCACCACTTCCATAAAGCTCAAGCTCACTCATTTTCTAATTTGAAGAAAAAATATTCTAACATTTTATATACATATATATATGCCATCATGTATATACATTTTGAGAGATGTTATCTATGTAATACTTTTTGAAGTTGAATTAAATTATGATAGCAATGTAGTAGGATGTTCACTAATCTGTGCTTCCATCATTTTCTTTTTTTATTTTATTTTATGACTGCCAAAGTGGCATTAAGCTTATTATTAAAATATAAAAAAGACTTCAAAACTAGAACTTTTGAACCTTGTTTTTTTTTTTAAGTTTTTCTTCTTTTTTTAATCAATATTTTTTATGATGATGTTGTGGGGTACAGTTAAGGGTTAGGTATACAAATATGCTTCATTCAGGCACCTTTGTTGATAAGAGGTGTCTCCCTAATTCCATCATTTTCTTTGACTGCCCTACCTGTCGCATGGTGGCACTAGCATCGGTTTAATTAACGCCATCTTTTGAATGAATGTCATACTTAAAATGTGTAAATATATATTTGGCACTCTCTTTCTCTCTCTCTATACATATATAGAGAGATGGGGATTTAGTGATCTATATATCTATATATACATTACTCTCTCTCTAGAGAGAGAGATGGGGTCTCACTATGTGGGCCAAGCTGGTCTTGAACACCTGGCTTCAAACAATCCTCCCTGTTTGGGTTCCCAAAGTGCTAGGATTATAGGTGTGAGCCACCATGCCTGGCCTAACATCTACTGAAAACCATGTTCTAGGCACTAGGTCTATGTGCTTTATATGCACCACCTCATTCAAAGCCCAAAGCCCTGATTAGGCAGGTGCTGTTATTATCTCTCAGTTTACAAATGAGAAAACTGAGACTCCGAGAGGTGAAGAATTCTGCACAGGGCTGTGCAGCAATGAAGTCAGGGAGCTCTGGCAGGATGATTCCAGAACCCGAGCTCTTCACCGTCGCTCCAAACTGCCTTCCCGATGAAAGAGGGAACACTGAACCAACACTGCCACATTTCAAAAGAAGATAAACACTTCCATGGATAAGGAACAGGAAATTCACATGAAAAAAGACTGCCAACAAAAGCAATCAGCAGGATGCAAGCTCCTTCCAGATGAAAAGAAAATAGTAGAGCAAGTGAAAATGGTTGTAAAATAAGCATGTTCAGAATCCTCAAAAGATAAGGGAAGAAATGAGCAAGAGTGAGGAGGGAAAGGAACAATTAGAAACACCGGAAATGAAAAATCCAGTATTTGAGTAGATGGGAAGATCTGGAGCAAACACTGTTGAATAAATAATTAGTGCTTTGGAAGATGGGATGGAGAAACTCACCCAGAGCACAGCACAGGTGAAAAACCTGAAAGGGCCATTATGGGAACTGGAACAAAGTTTGAGCGGTTCCATCTAAAAGAAGGCGCAAAAGAAAGGATTAGAGCAAATGGTAAAGGCTGTTTGAAGAGATAATGGCCAAGAATTCTCCAGAATCCTCAAACAGAAAGTGCCCACTGAGTGCTTAGTAGAATAGAAAAACCCACATCTATGCATGCTTTTCTAAATCTGCAGAACATCAAGAATAACAAGAAAAATAGTATCAGCTATCAGAGGATAAAGGAGATTTCCTATATAGTGGATGCTGAACTTGGAGCTGAGTGCTGGATGAGACTTTGCATTACATCCCACTTGAAAAGGGTTGTTGCATTATGTTCAGAGAGGCCAATTGGGGGCATTATTTGTATGGGCAGAGGAGCATGTGAGTATACTGGAAACCCAGTGGGCATCCATTGTTTTTCATGCCCAGAAGAGCACCCCCTTCTTCTGAGCAGTGTTCCTGGCTGACTTTAACGGTGTGATTCCCATGCACATTCCAGGCTCTTCCAAACCACATTCCCAGACATTGTTTATTAGGCCCAGGAAGGATACCTGACCCAAGGTGGACAATCATAATAGCTCCACCCCCAGGCATCAATGGATTGACCATGTTGGGTCCATCAGAGCTCTTCCCTGAGATTTTTTTTTTTAACCTTGAGACCAGAGGGAGAAAATTTTAGTAGCTCTATTGAGGCAAAGCTCTGAGAGGCTAGTCATCAGCTCTATCAAAAGCCATGCTTCCTACCACGTGGACATGCAAGTCTGAGAGAGAATAGAGTTGACCTATAGAGGAAAAACAAAGGAGATAGAGTGATTCTTGTCTGGGCATAAGGATTCCTTCCCAGCTGTTTCTCTTTTCTTCCAGGTGAAAATCCCCTAAATGCTCCCTTTAACCAAACTTATAAAGATTAAAATTCTATTATTTTCAGCTAAATAAATTTTAGTTAATGGAATGGCAAAATTGATATTTTGTTATTCTTTAACTATTTGCATGTTTTTTTGGGGGAAATTTTTTTTTGCTTATTTATCCACTGGGTCTTGTGTGGTTTTTTGTTTGCTTGTTTTAAGCATACAAGATTTCTAAACTAAATTTCTATTCTCCTGCCCCCAGTTTTCTTTTTTTCCTCACCTTTCTCAGTCACAGGCTTTCCTATCTTCATTCACACCCAGGCCAGGCATCTCCGTACCATCAAATCCTCCTCTTCATTTAACCTCCCACACCCAAGCAGCCACCAGATCCTACCCATTCTGCCTTTTGAAATCTCTAAGTCCATCCACACAGACCTTCACAATGATAAACCCATTCACTGACGGGGCTATAGGCAACACTTTCATTTGCTGCTGAGTTGAGTGTAAATTGGAAAAGATTTTCTGGAGAGAAATTTGAAATGTATTTCAAAAATATTTGTTTGTTTGTTTGTTTGAGTCAGGGTCTTACTCTGTCACTCAGGCTGGAGTGCAGTGGCAAGATCACGGCTCACTACAGCCTCTGCCTCCTGAGCTCAGGCAAACCTTCCACCTCGGCCTCCCCAGTAACTAAGACTACAGGTGGGTGCCACCATGCCTGGCTTATTTTTTTAATTTTTGTAGAGATGAGGTCTCGCTATGTTGCCTCAAACTCCTGGGTTCAAGCAATCCTCTAACCTTGGCCTCCCAAAGGATTGGGATTTCAAGCATGAGCCATGACACACAGCCTTAATAAGTATTTATTCCTTTTGACTCAGCAGTTGTGCCCTATGAATAAGAGGGAGGGGAAATCAAAGACAAAGACAAAGAGTTTTTTAAAAAACAAGATGTTTACAATAATGACGTGTTTTATAACAATATTTTCTAGAATGAAGTGTTGCTTAAGATATAATGTTAAGTAAGAAAAGACATGAAACATATACACAGTACGGTTCTAATTTCATTAAAAATATATGCAAAATTTTTTGGACATAATCAATAGACCTCCATTTTCTAACCAGCCAGTTGCTACCATTACTTCTGCAGACCAGGTAGATCTGTGACCAGATTGGGTAGTGACAGCCTTATGGGTTCTTAGGCCTTTTCTCAGTTCAGCGTGCAGAGTCCTGTGTGTGGTACAATTTTCAGTCTCCATCTTGGGCTTTTCGTGACAGTAGAGGCTCTCCCCTGCTTTAAATGCTGTTTTCTATTACTCACACACTAATATAACACAATTTAATTTTTATCCTCACACCAATCACGTTATGGCAGGATTTATATATATATATATAAAAATAAGCAAAGGAAGCACTACAATGTTCCATCTGTATTATGGAAGTTTGTTGATTTTAACATCCTTCCATGCCTTTAAATAAACTTTTTTTGGAGTTGGGGTCTCACTCTGTCACCCTGGCTGAAGTACAGTGGCATGATCACGGCTCACTGCCACCTTGAACTCCTGGGCTCAAGTGATCCTATCACCGCAGCCTCCTGAGTAGCTGGGACTACAGGTGTGTGCCACCAGCCCTGACTTATTTTATTTTATTGTAATTTGTTTTTGGTAGAGACAAGGTCTCACTATGTTGCCCAGGCTGGTCTTGATCTCCTAGGCTCAAGCAATCCTCCCACCTCAGCCTCCCAGAGTGTTGGAATTACAGGTGTGAGCTACCATGCCTGGCCAATATGTTTGAAAATGTAATTGCCAGTGGCTGCTTAGCATCCTGATATATGGGTACACACTAACTTATTTAATCAAACTCCTATGCTTGAACATTTAGATAACTTGCCATTTTTTCCCCTGTTGTAAGTAATGCTGCAGCAAACCTCTTGGTACCCACGTCTCTGTGCCAGCTGGGCCCTGCAGAATTTTATATATGAACATATATGAACAAAAGGGTTGCTGCCTCTCTTTTTAGCAGGGGAGAGCAGATATTTATAGAAACAACTACAATTTGAGACACAACGTGGTAAGTGCCTTATCAGAGGACAAGATGGATTTTAATCCAGGCAGGGAGCAGGCTGCCTGAGGGAGGGAGCATTTGAGCCAGGCTCCTCTGGCAGAAAGCTGGGAAGAAGTCAGGTATAGTGGCTCACCCCTTTAATTCCAGCACTTTGGGAGGCTGAGACGAGAGGATTGCCTGAACCCAGGGTTTTGAGACCACCCTAGGTAACTTGGTGAGACCTTGACTCTACATGAATAAATAAATAAATAGCCTCATGTGGTGGTATGCACCTGTAGCCTCCTGTACTCGGGAGGCTAAGGCAGAAGGATTGCCTGAGCCCAGTAGGTCTATGCTGCAGTAGCTGTGAGTATGCCACTGCACTCCAGCCTGAGCAACAGAGTGAAACTCCGACTCAAAAAAAAAAAGAAAGCCAGGAAGAGGGAGCTCATCTCCCTGGTAACCACAGAAAGTCAAGGCTGTGAGCTACACCCGAGGCTCCTGAGAGCTGGGAAAACAGCCGAAGACGCTGGGGACCAGTCCCGGCCCTCTTGGGAATGTGGTGGCTCTCAACTCCCCTCTACAGAAGCCTGGAGGTTTCCTTAGCCTCTTTTCAGCTCCCCCACAGCCCACCCCACACTCAGTGCCCCTGTGAGTGGGGAGAGGAGGATCTTGACAACCTCCTGCCCCCCTTCCTCTGCCCCCCTCCTTTTGCCCCCTGGGAGCAGGACAGCAGGGCTATTCCCGGACAGTCTGGAGCACTATGAGGCAGGCCCCTAGGCCCCCATTCCCGCCGCTCTCAGTGTCTCCTGCCAAACCCCAGCTCCTGGGGTTAAAGGAATGTTGAGCAATCTTTGGAATTTTTCAGCGAGAAACAAGTACTTTCGAATTCCATTCAGGCCTTCTGAGTAGGGCGAGATGCCTGCAGCTCGGAGGAGCCTGGAGCCTGGTGCCTGGAGCCGAGTCTTTCTGAGCAGGCATCAGGGAGCCCTGGGGGACTTTTCAGTGTTTGTTTTCTCCTCCTGCTGGCAGGGCTGGAGGACACTATTACAATGAGGTCATGGAGCCCCGCCCCGCTGCGTCCATGGGTGACTGAACAGCCTGGATGTTTCCGTGACCCTAGCTTGGGTGTGTGGGGGATGGGCAGGGTGGGAGGGACTGGGGGGCAGCCCTCAGTGAGCCTGAGTTTGAGCCCAGGCTGTACCCCTCCGACCTCCCTGCCCATCACCACCAGGTCCTATCTTCTACCCAGGGTCTGACCTTGACCTGGCGCCACGTTCTCTGTCCGGCTTACGGGGGGCTGCAGGGTCATGTGAGAAACCCAGTTTTGACTTGCTAGAAATCGTCAAACAGTGTCTTGCAGTGTCTTGCAACTAGTTCTCGGCTTACACAGCACCTCCTCAGGGAAGCCTTCATGACATCCCCTCTACAAGGTCAGGCTCCCTCATTATGCATTCTCATGATACCCTATGCCTTTCCTTCTAAGTCTCGGTCTCTGTTATAATCATAATTGCCTGTATATTCACTTACTGTCTGTCTCACCCACAGACAGTATTTCCCATGAAGGCAGGAGAGCTGTCCGTCTTGTTCACTGCTGCATTCTAATACCAACTGCAGGGCTTTATGCAAAGTAGGTGCTTTATGGATTGCATTATACCCAGCAAAGTTTATTAAGAAAAAGTATAACGATCCTACCTCTAAAGACACTCCTGCCAGGGCATGTGATCCTCTGGGTTTTTTTTTTTTTTTTAAATGTATCTTACTATGCTGTCTAGGACGGTCTGGTCTTGAACTTCTGGGATCGAGTAATCCTTTCTCCTCAGCCTCTGGAGTAGCTGGGACTACAGTGGTCCACACCTGGCAATTCTTTCCACGTACGAGATTCGGTAGTACCTCCAAGCATGGCCCCACTTTGGACCCCGGTTTCCCTCTGTGTTCCAGCTCCCCCAGTCTTGCCTCATTTATATCCACGTAGGTAGGAGACCAAATGGTTACTGTTTAACTGAAAGCAAAGCTCCTTTGTGATCATATTACAAGTACCCAGGCAAGAGTGTCCTGAAATGGCAAGAGTGAGCTTTGCAGACACCCTGGTTCCGAGGCAGGTCCTGCATGCCTCTCATATGCCTTATGTCTGTGTAAGCTTTGAAAGTTCCCAAAGCCAGGCACACTTGTTATTTTGTCTGTACTGCCCATTGGTACTTCAAGACCAGTGCACTACCCTTGCCATTTTACAGAAGAGGAAACCGTCCTAGAGATATGATCTTCTTTAGGTCAACACTAGGAAACAGTAGGGTATGGTTTCTCGCTCTATGAGGGAGACAGTGGGAGGCAGGGAGCAGGTGGGAAACTGGAACCCGAAAAGGGGGGAGACACAGGCCAGACACCTAGGGAATCAGGCCAGGGCTCTGAGGAAAGAACTCAGCTGCTCAGAAGACACTGGAAACAAGACAGAGCCTGCACACTCTGAGAACTGGATCAGAAACCTGCACTTTGTAAGCGATTTCATTTTTATGATTCCTGTGTTCTCTGTGTTAATTTCCCTAATTTTCTCCCTTACTAGGAAGTAGTAAAAATCCAGGAAAGTTCCACTTGGCCTCAGCTGTGCAAAGGAGAGCCAAAGAAATGGGTTTGCACTTGCAGACGTGCCAGAATGTTTAAAGGGGCCGGCAGTCCCGGGTGAGAAAATCCTAAAGGGAAGGAACTGAGTGAACCTAGGAGCCATCGTGTTCATTGTGGCCCTCAAAGAAGAGTAGAGCTTCACCATGGAAAATCCAGGGGTTTCTGTAGTTAAAAGAAGTAGGTTGCTTGAACCATCTCACAGGATGGTCTTGAGACTGTATCGTCCGCACAGCAAATACTTTTTGAGTTCGAAGTGACTCAGCAGCATCATGGAACAAAATGGAGATTAAATCAGTAAATTACACCGGGTGCCAGAAGGTGCCAAGGACGTGGGGAAAAGGCTCTGTGAAGTGGAGTAAGAGAGTGAGAGGGCGCTGGGCTGGGGGTAGACAGCAGTGTTAGCTGCAGTGATTAAGGTGGACCTCACAGGAAAGGGGAAGGTGAGTTGTGGGGGCACCAAGGAACGTGTGCCCCACGTAAGGGGAGACCGTGCCTGTTGCTGGTGATCAGGAAGAGGTCTGCAAGGCTAGGGCACAGCAGCCTGGCAGGGAGCAGTGGGAGTAACGGTCAAGGTGGGGGTGGTGGATCATGAGTGGGCTTCCAGGCCCCTGCAGGGACTTGGGTGAATGAAATAGGGAACCATGGAGAGTTTAATCCCTGTTGTGCTGAGAAGAGACCAAGCAGCCCATGAGAGACATGCTCAGAAGTTGTGGCAAAAACTCAGGTGAGGGATGGCCTGAGTGGAGCGACAGGTGATGGTGAGAGGAGGTGGGAGCCTGGACATGGGGTGAGTCGGCAAGACTTGCTGATATTGTGGTGTGGGATGTGTGAGATAGAAGTCAGGATGACTCTGTGGTTTTTGGCTTGAGCTACTGGAAAGATGGAGCTGCCACTAGCTTAGATCATGCGTGTTATTCTAGCTACTGACCGCAGGCAGACTCTGGGCCAAGGCCTGGTCAATCACTTTGCACCCTGATCCCATTTCACCCTCACAGCCCCTTGAGGTAGGAATGTGTGCCTTCAACCCAGAGAGGGTAACTAACTGACCATGGCCACGCAGCATGTAGGTGTAAAGTTGAGGTGCCCTGGACTGGTCTAACCCCTTGGGGCAGAGGTGCACAGCCTGTCCCCAGGACTCAGGACACCAGTTTTCTGGCCTTGCCCGACCTTGCCTGCACATGGACTACACGTACAGTGTAATAATCCCTTTCCTTTCTTCATTAGGCTGCCTCAGAGCTATGAGCCTCTCCAGGCCCGATGTTTTATACTTCCGGGGGCTTCTCTCAGATACACTTTAAAACTCCTTATTTGGATGTCTGAAATTAAGTAGATGGGTGGCCAGGACCAGGATGTTTGGAGACTTCCTCAGAGGCTTTGGACAGACAGGTGGGCCGTGAGTCAGGGGGTGACAGGTGGGAGAGAATGCAGAGGCTCAGCAGCTGTTACAATAAAAACTTAGGATTCTTGTAAATGCAGTCAGCTCTGAAACAGCCCTCGCTGCCATATGGCACCCCAGCTGGAGGGGTTGCACCCCCACCTAGAGTTTCTCTTGTTCTTCCAGGGTGCCCTATGCCCAGTTAGCCGGCCAAAGACGTGGGATCAAGGATTTGAAATGGATCTTATCTTATTCAGATATGGGGCAGTGCTGGTGTGTGTGTGTGTGTGTGTGTGTGTGTGTGTGTGTGTAGGGAGGGCTGGAAGGGTGGACATCTACAAGCATAGTGTGACTTCAGGGATCTGAACACTACCACCCCAGCCCAGGGACACCCTGAACCTCCTCTTAAGTGTAAATTCAAGAAAGACACAGAGGGTCAGGCATGATGCCTCACGCCTGTAATCCCAGCACTTTGGGAGGCTGAGGCAGGAGGATTGCTTGAGCCCAGGGGCTTGAGATCAGCCTGAGCAACATAGTGAGACCTCATCTCTACAAAAATTTTAAAAAATTAGCTGGGCGTGGTGACATGTACCTGTAGTCCCAGCTACTCAGGAGGCTGAGGTGGAAGGATTGCCTGAGCACAGGAAGTTGAGGATCTGATGAATTGTGATTGTGCCACTGCACAAAGCAGAGTGAGACTCTGACTCAAAAAAAAAAAAATTAAAGAAAGAGAGTCTTCTCCTACCTATCAATGTAGCATTCTGAGGTTCAGAGAGGTTAAGAGGTCACACAGCCGGGGGACCATCATACCCTCAGCTGCCCGACTTCAAGGCTCCCGAGGCCCAAGGGCTTTGATGTCTCCAGCACCCATGACTTAGGCCCCCTACAGCTCCTTCCCGGCTGGATCCATAAGTCTAATGAGGAACGATTCTGTGTCAACCCAGCCTTCTTACCGGAGGCCTTGCCCTCTCTGGAACCTCTCAGCCAGGCCTGAGAGAGAAGGCTGCAGAAATGGCTGGCGCCTTGGGATGGAAAGGCAGGGAGTCGCGCGGACATAGAGGGAGATCCCAACAAAAGCTGGAATTTATTTATAAAAAAGTGTGTATTTATTCTTATATGTCTAAACTTCAGTCACCTTCAAAGTACTCCCTGTTTGATGCAGTACGCCTGTTGAGATGCTTTTTCCACTGCTTAAAACAGTTTTTGAACTGGTCAAGTTTTATACCTTTTAGTGCTTCTGCCGTTTTTTGGTTTCACCCCTTCCACCTTCTTTCCCTTTGAGGACTTTTATCAACTGGGGAAACAAAAAAAAAGTCACTCGGGGTGAGATCAGGTGAATGGGAAGGGTGGGACATGGGGATCATGCCATTTTGGGGCAAAAACTGCCAAATGCTCAGCACACTCATAACTCATCCATCACGAAATGGGCAAACGGGCTGGAAGAGTCTCCAAAAAAAATTCACTGAAGCCAAACGCAGCCTCTGACCTCAACACTAGCTGGTGCACTGATGCCGGTGGGTTCCTACAACACTTACCTAATGGCGGAAGCCTATACTACGAGGGACCCACCCTCCAAAAGATAATTCTGTTTTTTTTGGGAGGGTCCCCCTCATATCCTTGGAGTTTTTCTGACTTCCTCATTTTTAGGGAGCAGAGAGAAGACAGGGACAGTGAATGTGGGCAAAGAAAAGCTATCCCTCTCCTCGGGAGGTGGTCCCATGGCTGTATGGGATGGGTCTATCTTCACTGATACTCTGAGACCCATTCTCTCCTGATTCCACCCCTGAACCACTTCTTCTAAGCATGGGACCTTTCTCCCAGGAATCACCCTCAGCAAGAAGGCGACTGGCTGTCTCTATTGGCCCCACTGCCGAGTCCCTCCCACGTATCGTGGCCTGCGTGACAAGGCCCTGTGTAGACGCGGTGCTTATCCCAAAGGAGGAACTGCCAGAAGGAGTCGTCTGACCTCATGAGGGATCTTTTGCACAGAGCTTGTCCCTGACAGCAAAACGTCAGGGAGGTTTACTCTCCTGGGCTCAAGGTCTCAGGACCTTAAGAGGCCATTTCAGAAGTACCTGGATCCTACATTCTCAGCACTGATGGGTGCTGGCCAGGGCCATCTCCGAGCCTTTCCCCTGAGACTTGAATTGGGGGTAGGGATGCTGAACTGTGGTCAGAGTCAGGTACGGGGGGTGTGACAGGCACTCCCCTTTCCTGCTTAGCATGCTGCTGGCCACCCCCAAGGCCAGAGCGTCCCCTTCTAAACTCCCTCCTACCTAAAGCACCACTGACCAGTTCACTTGTCTGGATGCCAATCCTGCTCAGATCTCATGCATGGGAGCCGCTGCAGAGTGCCAGTGGATTTGCACATGTAACAGGCCCTGGTGGAGGCCAGAGATGGAGCCCGAGAGGGGGCAGGGTGGTGCACAGACAGCCTCTGTTGGTCTGGGAGGCCGAGAACAGTGACAGTGCAAATGCTGCTGATTGCAAATAAACAAACTCAAGCTGTGGAGAACAGCTCATCTTTGTCCTGGTTGGTGCTGATGTGGCTTCTACACTCCTCCCTCTACCCCACCCCCATCTCCCCCAGCTAGGATTCTTCTTTCCTGGCCCACTGCAGCTTTGGGACTAGGGTGGCCCAGGCCTGAGACACCTTGTCTCCAGACTGGAGGATGCTGTCCTAGCATCCTGCCCCCACAGCCTCACTGGTGTGACCCATTCCACCTAGCAGTCACGGGATCAGAGGTCCCGTGCCCATCCCTGCTGGCCTGGGCCTCGGCCTCTAGCCCAGGGAGTTCTCAAAGCCCTCTGGCAACTGCTGCAGCTCTGTGACGTGCCAGGACGCTAGAATATCAGAGTGCCTCAGTGTGTGGATAAAGACCCTGAATCCAGAGAGTTTGGGTGACTGGCCCAAAGTCACACAATTGGTGACTAGCTGAACTGGTTCTCCATGCTCTTGGAAGAAGAATCCTCTTCCTGGTTTTTTATGGGTCCCTCCCAGGCCTTGGCCCACCCAGGAGAGCCCAGGCTGGGCTAGGATGAACCCTCTCTGCACACATGTGGTGCTTATCAAGCAAGCATGGCCTCGCTGAGTTTCGCAATGAGCCTTGTGCTCTGGTCACCCTGATGGGCTTGGAACTGCAAGGGAACAGGGGCCCTCCTTTGCTTTTCTCTAACTACTACCCAGGTCACTTCCCCACCCATGCCCAGGCTTAGGGCCCAGCAAATCCTTACTCAGTGAGAGAGTAGATGAGAGAAGGCCTCGAGAATAAACAAACTCGGACAGTTCAGACGTTTTTCCCTCTGCAGGAACAGAGCCATTGTGCAGGAAGGCGGAGAGATGTTTGCAGCCTCTAACTTAGGAACGGGACTTGTAAAACAGGGAGGTGGCCAAATTCATTCAGATTGGCCCTGGAGCAGGCCCTGCTCACAGAGCCAACTGAAATACTCAGAACTGCAAGCCAGCGATGTCTCCCCAGAGGGCCGAGGCGGAAGGCCCAACCTAGAGCTGCCTGATGGCAGGATTCAGGCAAAGGAAGCACTGGGCTGGCAGAGGGTGCTGAGGAGAAGTTTGTGGGCCCTTGGGGAGCTGGCAGCTGGGGCTTCTCTTGGTGTCCTTCCTTCTATGATTAATGAACCCCTCCTCCTCTCCGTTCAGCTAGTTAATCAGCTGGGCCTTCCCGGGAGGTTCTAGGAGCCTGGAATGGGGTGGGAGAGGCAGCACTAGAAATATGAGCCAGTGTCTGCCTTCAAGAGGCCTGTGAAATAGTAGGAAGATAAGCAAGCACACACGAATCAGAACATCGCTAAGATTGGTTAAATAGCAATCCGTAGGCGACTGAACACAATTTGTGGGGGTGCGGGGGGAGGTGTCTTATCCACGCTGCCTAAACATCAGGCTTTGGTCTTTTATTTTTTGTCTATCCTTCAACCATCTGCCCAGCCCACACAGAGTCCCATGCAAACAGGACCAGCAAAAGAGGCCAGGGAATAACTTCCTATTAAATCAGGGACTCTGTGAGGTGTTGGCAGCATCTCATCTCTAATCCTGGATTTATAGCTCTCAAGGCTCTCTCACCGCCGGTCACCAACCCCAGGGCACCGCCAGCATCTTAAGTTTATTGACTGATGGAATGATTATCAGTGTGAGCAGCGTGGCCAGTGCACATGGCCTGGGAGAAACATGGCACCCAGGCAGGAAGAAGCAGCGAGCAACTTGGTGAGATGCTGCCACATGGTCTCATGCGGGAGGAAGGGAGAGAATTAGAACACTCTTCAGTGGCTTTCCTGGGGCAGAGCCTCTGCTTCCCACTTCTGAAGCTTCACACTTTCCCAAGAGCTGGAACTTCCCTACCTCCTCTCACCCAAAGGCCCCTCCCCGATTTTGAAACTGACTTCTAGGGAAACTGTGTCTAGGTCTCTTCCTGTCTCTCTTCTGCCCCGAGGGATTGAAGCCCCAGTGAAGGTCTCCCCCCAGCTTCCAGGCCGCAGGTAGCCACCAGAGGTTTTTGAGCACGAGAGTGTTGTGCTAAAAAGCTATGTATAAAATATTACTATGGGCCGGGCATGGTGGCTCACGCCTATAATCCCAGCACTCTGGGAGGCCAAGCTGAGAGAATTGCTTAAGCCCAGGGATTTGAGATCAGCCTGGGCAACTTGGTGAGATCTCATCTCTACAATAAATCAAAAAATTAGCTGGTCATGGTGGCATGTGCCTGTCGTTCCAATTACTTGGAAGGTTGAGGCGGAAGGATCACCTGAACCCAGCAGGTTGAGACTGTGGTGGCCGTGAGCATGCCACCGCGCTCAGCCTGGGTGACAAAGTAAGAATCCAACTCAAAAAAAAGAAAAGAAAAAATATATATAATTATGAAATATTAATCCGTCCTGTGTCCTTTTGGGAGGAAATGCCTCAAGTGGGACATTCCTGAATGAGTCTGAAGCTCTGTGAAATGGGGGTCTCACTGATCTGTGACCTCCAAGGGACAGAGTACCCTCTGGAGGTGAGGGAGCCACTTGGAGGTGTTGCAGCATAGCTGAGGAGGCCTCACCCTCAGAAACAAACCCAATGAGGTCAAAGTCCATTGAGACACCCAGGATGGATGAGGAAAGACGCCAGGAACTATTTACAGCTGGATGCTTTGGATGATTGCCAGACTTCAGGACTCTGCACCTAGGGTGGGCGTTTCGCTTGTCTGGTTGTTCGTTTTCCTGAAGGAGATGAAAGTAAAGTACGCTACTGGGGGCATGTTTGGGGGGGTAGAATGAAGTGGACAGCTGGGGAGACTGTGGCCCTCTCTGCAGGCAGGTTCTGGGGATCAGAGCAGTGATAGTTGGAGGCACGCTTCAGATAGAAGAATGGGTGGGGGGGTGGGGCAAGGAGAAGGACACAGCCTGTGGGAGCCTTCCAGGATAATGGGGACCAGCCAGGAAGGCTGCTGTTGTGAGAAGGTGCAGAGCTGAGCAGTGGCAGCAGTGCCTGGACGACCCCCCCCACCAAGACCATAAGTTTCCCAAGGGTACAGAATCCCACCTCTGCCTTCCTCAGCACATGATCCCAGTTCTGGAGACTGGACATGCACTCCTTGGCCTTGCTTGAATGGAATGAACTTTCTCCCTCTGCCCGATCATCCTCCAAATCAGAAACAACCCCCCCACTTGTAGGAGTAGGCAGGGAGGTGACAGCATTGTCCCTGCCCATGGAGAAGTCATCAAAGGGAAGAAAGGTGGAAGGAGTGGGGAACAGAGAGATGAGCTAATTTTCCCCTCCAGAGGTCACCGCTGACGTCCTATTTTCCAACCCAGGGCCACGTCTCAGAGCCCACCCCCCCTCTGGGGCAGCTGACTCCATTGCCCAACTGTTGCTTATTTCAGCATTATCTCCCTGGCTTCCGGCTTTGCACCTTCATGTTCTCCCTTGATGGCTCTAGTTCCTCTTTCTCCGCTTCTGGTTCAGCGTAGTCTTCTTCCTAACCCCTTAACCCAGATGTCCCCAAAGTTGTATCCTTGGTAACTTCTCCTTGGACATCCCCATGGTCTCCCTGGGGGCCCTTGGCACTCACACAGCTTTGATGGTCACTTGCTTGTTGATGACTCCCAGATGAATCCCTTCAGCCTGATCAGTCCTTTTGTTCTGGGACCTCATTCATAACAATCTGCTGAACAGGTGTATCTGGACTCCCTCCAAGCTCAACACACCCGTGGTTGAGGGGGTCTCCCATGGGACTTGGAAGAGGCACGCTGGAGGCCACATGTTGCTCCGTGTTCATGTCTGTTCACCTGCACGAGGACCGCCATCACTCACCGGAGGGCGCTGGGCTCCCTCTTGTCTCTGGCCGCTCTGCTTTTATCCTTCTCCTATTGACACCCAGGACTCAGATAACCCTAATGTTGGACCTGGAGGACTGAGACACCCTACCTGAGTGCATAGTGGTGTGTATGTTCTAAAACCATTTGGAAATATTCCCGTTCTGGGGAATGCTCTGTGCTGAGAGCTCACAGGAAGACAGGCCTCCAAGGATGACTGGGAAGAAAGGTTCCTCTCCCATCCAACCCCCACATTTATTTATTTATTTATTTTGAGTCAGGGTCTCTCTGTTGCCCAGACTGGAGTGCAGTGATGCGACCATGGCTCACTGAAGCCTCCACCACCTGGGCTCAGGTGATCCTTCTGAAATAGCTGGGACTACAGGTGGGGGCTACCACACCCAGCTAATTTTTTGTTTTGATAGAGACAAAGTTTTGCGTCACCCAGGCTGGTCTTGAACGCCCGGGCTCAAGCAATCCTCCCGCCTCGGCCTCCCAAAGTGCTGGGTTACAGATGTGAGCCACCAAGCCTGACCCATCCCTGAAATATTAATTGAGTTGCTTGTCTGTGCCAGGGACTGTGTTAGGGGCTCAGGATACAATGAAGAAGAAAGACAAGGTTCTGCTCTCGCAGAGCTCATTGTCTTACAGAGAACCAGACATTGGCCAGGTCACTAGAGGGTGTCAAGTGCTCCACTGGGACTTGAGGAGTGAAGGACAGAGGCGGAGACCCAAGGCGTTATCATAAACTAAGAGGAAAAGCAGGAGCGGAGAGGATTGTTCCAGGCAAACAGCATGTGGGAAGATGGCAAGAGTAGGCTGAGCACTTTCGAGGAACTGAAAGAAGCCCAGCGTAGCCGTAGAGAAAGGGGAAGCATGAACCATAAACGGGAGGGAGGGGTGGTCAAGGGCTGCATCACGCGGGGCATTGGGGGCCATGGTAGGGATTTCAGATTTTAGAATTTAAACCGGGGAGTGCCATGATAGAATCCAAATTTAAATAAAATCTTTGGGACTGTTACATGGCACTCACATTGAGACCAGCAAGAAGGAAGGAGGCTGTGGCAAGTAAAAGTCAGAGTAGCCTTGACTAGGACCACAGTCACTGCGGGAGTAAGAGGTGGTCAGATTTTCGGGATATTCAGGAGGATTTTGGAGCCAAGGGAGCACAGAGGAGTCAAAGACAACCTTGCTTTTTTCACTTGTACAGCCCAGTAGAGACTGAGTATGACCCATGTGAGGTCTGGTTTTGGATATACCGAGTGGATCTGTCTGTGGGGCCTCAAATAAAGATGTCAACTCATGCAGGGTGGCCAGGTCAAATAAGGATGTCCAGCTACATTTGAATTTCTGATAAATTACAAGCAATTTTTTTAGTATAAATCTGTCCTAAATATAACATGTGGCATATGCTAAGAAATTATTCATTATTTTTCTGAAATCAAATGAAACTGGGCATCTTGTTGTTATTTGTGAAATTGGACAATCCCACAGGTGACGGACACATAGCCCAGGAGAGAGATCTGCACCATGTGTGCCAGACACTGGCAGTGCAGAGCAGCACTTGAAGCACCAGGAGTATGTGTGTGAAGTGGGGAGGGGGTTCTCAGGGTTGACAGAGAGAGGAGATGGACCTGGGACAGAGTCTTGTTCACTCTAATATTTAGGGCTTGAGCAGAGGAGAAAAACAGGAAAGTGTGATGGCTGTCCAGGGTAGTAGAAAGAAGAAGTGACTCTCAGCGGAAAAATCAAAACACGCAACAGCTAAAAGTATTCACCGAATGTATGGGGAAGGTAATTTCGTGGTTTTGGTGACAGCAGTTTGTATTTTGTGATGGGGACACATCAGATCACGTGAGTTGAGGAGTAAATGGGAGGCATTTGAGATGTTTCCCTAGGAAGGAGAGGGGACAGCTGGAGAGAGAGAGAGAGAGAGAGGCCAAGGAAGATCTTGATGTAGCGTTAGAGACTTGAACTGGTTTAAGTGCTGATGGGAAGATGTGGAGTGAAGGAGAGGTTAGAGATAAGGGCCAGGCAAGCCCCTCAGGGGGCAGCAAGGACTGGCACCCACAGGATAAGTGGCAAAATTAGATAGGAGAATACATGTCTTCCTTGAAACCAGGAGGCCAAGTGCAGAGGAAGGGTATAAGCAGCTGGGTAGAATGGGCCGCAGGATGTTGAAAGATTTCCTGCCCCGAGGCTCCAACTTTATCTTGGAAATGAGATGTGATATCATCTGCTAAGAATTCAGATGGATTGCCTGAGCCCACAGGTTTGAGACCCGCCGGGCAACTTGGTGAGACCTCATCTCTACAATAAATCAAAAATTAGCCGGGCGTGGTAGCACGCGCCTGTAGTTCCAGCTACTTGGAAGGCTGAGGCGGAAGGATCGCGGGAGCCCAGCAGGTCGAGGCTGCGGTGGCCGGGAGCGGCCACTGCACTCCAGTCTGGGTGACAGAGTGAGACTCCAACTCAAAAAAAAAAAAAAAGAATTCAGATGGAAATGACTATGTCAAAGTCATGAGGACAGGGAGAAATTCTAAAACTGAGGTTGTACTAGGAGTTTGTTGAATGGGTTTTGTCACTGGGGCAAGCATGGCAGGTAGAGCCAGGAACTCGGTCCACTTGGTCCACCTTGATAGCCACAATGATGTGGACCCGGCCAGCATGCTACTGTGGTCTTCTGCAGAATCACCTTTCACATAGGCATAGTTCAAAGGAAGAGGGTAACTGTTTTGTTCACCATTAGGGTTTGGCCTGATGGTGCCACAAAAGGAAACTCATGTCATGGGGGAGAGAAGGAGTAAAATTTGGAGTTTCACATTTGCAGACAGAAGTGTAAAGGAAGGAGGCTGCTGGATAGAGAGAAAACGGGGGGGGTATGTGGACAGGTGCACCTGATGGGGTCAGAGGGCCGGTGCAGCCGAGATGATGGAGTGAATGATCTGGGAGGAGAGAGAAGGATGTCAGGATTAGTAATTTCAGAGGTGGGGGCGTGCTGGGTGGTGACTAAGTCTAGGGAGTGGTGATGGGAGTGGGTGGCCAAGACACAGAGAGACAGAAGTTTGTCTGAGATGGGGAGATGGACAATGGAGAGGTCGGGGTGTGGGCTGGGCCACTCTCACGACATGAAGTCATCCTGATGATGGCATGTGCTCCTTGTGTGCACCATACATCCTACCTCTCCAGGCAACACCTACTGTTTGTCGGCCATGTGGGTCGCTATGGTGATGGGTAGGAGGGATAGGGGTGTGGTAGCTAAAACCAGGACGGGTCTGTGAGATGTTTTCATAGTAGAAAGAGATGTTGTCACTAGTATAGCTTGGAACAAAATGGATTTCTCCAAGTCCTCGCATAGCTTGTTACCTAGGTGCATCAGGACTGAGAACCATCCAAGTCTTCCTTTTCTCTCGGTTACTCCAGGAGCTAGGGAGCTCCTGGGTTGGTGACAGCCCAGAATGGGATGGACATTTTCCTCCTAACCCTAACCCAACCCGAGCCTGCTCCTCTTCTGTGTTTCACTCTGGGTGATAATTCGCTTTCCACATCCGACTCACGAGTGCCACCACTTTCCTTCTGTTTCCACTGCCCCTTTTCTGATTCATGTCTTTGTCATCTGTCTTCTCACATCACAATTGCTTCCTGATTCCTCTGCTTGCCCCCCCCCCCACTTTCCCCAGATCTCAGGGAACAGAGGTCAAAAAGTGGACACCCCTAGCAAGGCACTCTCCAAACATATCCTTCCCATAGCTATCAGAATGATCTCTCTAAAATGCTGATCAGTTTACATGACTCCTGTCCTTGAACCCTCAGGGGGTCTCTTTGTCTACAGAACAAAGACCAAACTCCTTAGGGTGGTATCAAGACTCTTCTTGACCTGGTCCCGTGTTTCCTGCATCATGTATCAGTCCCTCTGGGCTTTCTTTTGTGTGTCCCTTTAATAAGCTGTGTACTTTCCCACCTCTAGACCCTTGAATGTGCTGTCCCCTCAGCCGGGCACGCCCTCCTCATTTCTCTGCCTGCCAAGAGCCTAGGTGTCCTGCAGGGCTTGGCTGTGGTCATAGCTTCTCCCTGGTGCCTTTTTACCTCACTGAATTCATCAACCTTTTCTCTGCAGCAAAGGCAAACATCTGTAATCAGCATGTATTATAACCTCGCATTGCAGGTAACTGATTACATAGAAGATCAGGCCCTGCCTTCAAGGTGCTCACATTCTGGTGAGGGGGTGCTGCCAGGTTGCCAGGCAGTGATAGAGCTTAAAGGGTGCCCACTGTAATGATGTATCAAGGACATCTACCCAGATGGGTGTCAGGGAAGACTTTCTGGAGGAAGGTGTCATCTAAGCTGAGGCTGGAAGGAGGAGCTGCCTGGCTTTTCAGGTAATTCCACCATGTGGTGGAAGGACTGGTTTATATGTCTCTCACTCCAGCTACCATCTATGTTTCTTGAGTTCAGGGACATGCTTTACTTATCTCTGAATCGTCATGCTTCAGCTCAGTGCCTGGCATGTCCTAAAGCCTGATAAGTGAGTATTATTTGGATGAGTCTCCAGGCTTATCCTGGCAGGCAGGAGCTCTGTCTTCTTCATTCTTTTATTCTCCCTTCCAGTACCTTCTACTGAAACCCTGGCAGATTCAAAGCTTGCTGAAGTGAATTAAGAGAGTGTTTCTCAGATGTAGCAGGTGCTTTGGGGACCCATGAGCAAACAGTTGGCCTGAGATATGTCTCAGACCAGATTCATGAGATTGCTGTCTAGATCCCGGACACCAGCAGGTTGATGCTTGTCCCGGCCAGGATTCCTGGGGCTAGATGACTGAATAAGACCTCCCAGTCTAGCTGTCTTCCATCACTTTCTCCTACTAACAACCAGGGGCAGGGACAAAAAAGGGATACTCTCAGTAAACAGTGACAGGGACTGCAGGGACTGGGCCGGAGTGACTCACAGGGACCTCACAGCGTGCCTCCATGCTGAGTTGCCCTGGCAGAATGCCTCTTCCCTAGCTGTTGATGGGGCCCCATCTTGCTTTTGGAGGCCGTGGATTCAGCAGTTGTGGTGTCAGCCATTGAGTCACCCATCTTAAACAGAGGACAGAGGGGGCCTGCTCTCTATGCATGACCCCCAAACAACCAGACAGGTGGCTTCTGAGGAGATGTAGGAGAAAATATTTGCTCCAGAGCTGGGCAGGAAGGTGGGGGTGTCTCCGGAGGACCATTCCTGCTCCCCTATTTGTGTGTGTGTTGGGGAGGTGCTGGTATGCAGAGAGTGAAGACATAATAAAAGCTGAAAAGTGTCTGAATTCCAGGACTGAGGAAAATCCCTCCAGGACTCTATAGTTCCTAACAGGAAGTGGGGAATTCCCAGCAGCTTGGGGGTGGAAGGAAAGAAGTTTCCTTAGCAAGAGCTCTCTCCTCCTGAGGCAAGTCCCTACTTATCCCCTGAAGGTTGAAGTGGGCTGTTGGTCTCTAAGGTGTCCTTTGAAGCTCAGTCTTGGTCTGCTGTTCCTTGCCATCTCCTCAGGAATCCTCCTCCTCCTCCTCCCTCCTAATGCTCCTCCCTGTATTTCTTCGTGCCTCTCACTGGCTTCCTCTCATCTCTCCACCTAGAAGGAGAAGGGGGAGGGAGGGCCTAAAAGTGTTGCTCCCTGTAGGGGGTCCCTTAGCATGGGGAAGAAAAGTCTGGCCTGTGCCCACTTGCAGAGCTCACTGCCTGCAGCCCAGTTAACTCTACCTCTGTCTGTGGGCAAGTTCCTTAACTTCTCCAAGCCTCGGCATAAAACGGGATGCCCCTTTGCAAAGCTGTTGTGCTGAGCCATTGTTGGTCAGGGTTCTGTAGGGTGATACACACTCACTGACAACTTGAGCAGCCCTAGCCATGGCCCCAAGCAGGGGAGGGGTCTTGGGGTGGCTAACCCGGGATGTCCCCTTCCCCTCAGGCTCCAGCCTGGGCCTGGAGGTCATGCTGAGGCCATGGATGAAGTGTTCTCTGGACTGCTGACCACATCTTGCAGTTGGTCATAGTGACTGTTCTCCTGCAACCTTCGTGGACTGAGTGTCGTCCCCCAGCTGGTTCAGACCAGATGGGGCACGCCTAGATCAAAGCCCATAACTTGTGGTTACCTTAGCTCACCTTTGGTTCATTAAAACACTAAAATTCCCACCTTCAGAGAGAATTCACAGCCGTTTAGCATACTTGCGAGAATAAATGCCTTCTCACACTTGGTCTGTGCACTAGAAACCCCGCCCCTTTCATCTCGAAACAACAGAGGCACACTGTAATGATGCATGAAGGACATCTACCCAGACAGGGATCAGGGAAGACTTCCTGGAGGAAGAGGACAGCTAAGCTGAGGCTGGAGGGAGGAGCTGCCTGGCTTTTGAGGTAATTCTACCATGTAGTGGAAGGACCGGTTTATATGCCTCTCTTTCCAGCTACAATCTACATTTCTTGAGTTCAGGGACATGCTTTACTTATCTCTGAGTTCTCATGCCTCAGCCCAGCGCCTGGTCTGTCTTAAAGTCCATATGTGAGTATTGTTAGCACGAGTCTCCAGGCTCACCCTGGCAGGCAGGAGATCGGTCTTCTTCATTCTTTTATTCTTCTTCCTTCTATTGAAACCCTGGCAGATTCAACATTCATTTATACATAGGGTGGAGTATATTCATGAGCTTAAGCGTGAAATTTCGGGGAGGGGGTGGAGAGGATTTCTAGAATGGCTGCGATTTCTCTCTAGGGATAGGATTTTTAGTATTAGAAAGAACTCAAGGTGAACTCAAGGTAACCAAAGGTTATGTGCGCTGATCCAGGAGTGCCCGATCTGGTCCTGAAGGAAAGGGGACATCTCAGGTTGGCCACCCTCGGGACCCCTCCCCAGGCTCCAATTGGGGCCATACCAAGGTGTGCTTGTGTTGACACTGAATGTGTTTTTTCCTGTAACTCCTGTCCTCCCAGAGCTTATACTTTAGTTGGGAAGATGAACAAGAAACAAGCAAATAAAAAAACATTAATACGTAATAAATATATAATATATACATATTTATAAATGATACAATTTCCTGCCATGCTGATAAAGGAAGCAGGGTAAAGAGACAGAGGGTGGGAGAGTTGACTTCAGATGCTCAGAAAAAACCTGTCTGAGGAGGTGACACTTGAACAGAGCCCTGAACGGTGGGGAGGGGAGGTGGGGAGGACCCAGAGACAAGCTGGGGTGGAGGGCCTTCCAGGCAGGGATCAGCTTGCTTGAGGACCAGCAAGGAATCCAAGTGATGGGAGTGGAGTGAGCAGGGAGAATGTGGGGGAGGTGAGGTCAGAGGGCATGGCAGGGCCAGATCCCTGAAGGTCTTGGTTATCATTTTAGCAAGTTCAGGTTTTATTCTAAGTAATGATTTTGAGCAGGGAAGTGATGTGATCTGATCTGGGCTTTTGAACGATTACTCTGTGTGGAGAAATCTCTGCCAAAGCAGGTCCAGAAGAGCAGTTAGGAGGCAGTGGTCACCATCCATGGCAGGGATCACCTTTCACAGCAGTGGTCACCATCCACGGCAGTGGTCACCATCTATGGCAGTGGTCACCATCCACAGCAGCGGTCACCATTCACCGTAGTGGTCTCCATTCACCACAGTGGTCACCACTCACCGCAGTGGCCACCACTCACCGCAGGGGTCTCCATTCACCGCAGTGGGCACCATCTACGGCAGTTGTCGCCTTTCACGGCAGTGGTCACTATTTGCATCAGTGGTCACTATTCACCGCACCACTCTCCACAAGCCCGGTCATCATCCTGGGCCTGGCACAGGACATCCATCTCCTCTCCCTTGTCTCCACAGCCAGTCTTCTGCTTCCTCCCCGCTCTGCTGGAGTCTGTCCCCACACTCCCAGAGGGGGCTGCCGGCAGGGGCCTACCACATGGGGATGTTGCAGACTCCACCTCTCTGAGGTGTGTGATGCTCTTGGTCCCCTCTTCCTGTTGAGAATTCTCCACTCCCTTGGCTCCTTGGTGCCACACCTACCACCGGGGCCTCCTGTCCCAGGTACAAAATACAGGCACTTGTACATGGTGTGGGACAAGGCCCGTTCTCAGACTGATTCTTCCTCCTCCTCTTGGGGCTCCTCTCCCCTGCCTGACATAGGTGTTGCAGCTCCCAGTTCTGCCCCAGGCCCTTTCTCCTCCCACTCTGACTGCAGTTCTACTGTCACCCCACCCTCCTGCCTCCTGTCCCAGATGCAGCCGTCATGCTCCCTGGCGAGTCAGATGCACCCCCCCACCCATGGCATCCCACCACCAGCGTCCACTGGGTGTCCACTGGGCACTCCCCAGGCATCTTCCACCTGACAGTGAACCAGACAGACTAAGCCCTTCTGAGGGAGGTTATGGTTAGCAGTGGGGATAGAAAAGCATGCCCACAACGTATGATCAATGTTGAGGAGTGACAAATGCCAGGATGGAAATTGAAGCAGACAGAGAGTGATGTGGGTCAGTGCCTACTCCAGACAGAAACCTGGATTATTTGGATGCACGAGCCCCGTGAATGTCTGGAGAGAGAGTTTGGGGCAAAAGAAGGGGCAGGTGCAAAGGCCCTGAGAAATGGGTTTGTAAAGAAGGCTAGCGTGACTGGAATGTGCAGGACTTCAAGCTACCGTGACCTCGGCCCAGAACAAATAAACAGCCTCCACTAAAAGGTCTTCCAGCCTGCAGTTCCCCCTCCTTCAATCTGTGGTCCACACTCCAGTCACTCTGGGCTTCCTAAGGTGCAAATGTGCCCGTTTTGAGTCACTGCTATAAACCATCCTAAGTGGCTTCTCACGGTACTTAAAAAGAGGTTTAAACCATGTGGGACCACTGGGTAAATCCAGCCTCTTCTCACCAGCCCCCTCACACCCTCTACTCCAGATTTTCTGACCCACTTTCAGTTCCTAGACTGCTACTCTTGCCTCAGGCCTTCCTACTTTCTGTTTCCTCTGGTCTAAACACCTTTGCTGCCACTTCTTGCCCTGGTTTGCTTGCCTGCCTGCCTCCTCCTCTCTTCTCAGGAAGTCAGCAGAGGTGACTTCTCCTGCTGCCTTCTCTGGTCTTCTCAAGGCTGATGGGTCCCTCCCAGATGCTTCCTTGGCACCCGGAGTCATCTTGCTACATTGCAGGTGCCTGTGTATGTCTCTGCATCTTCCACAAACTTGGCAGGCCAAGGGTCCTTGTCTAGCTTGTCAGAGGCAGAAACTTTAGCACATGGGAGCTTGGCACTTAGAAGGTGTTCAATACACTTTTGGTTTTCTTTTCTTTTCTTCTTTTTTTTTTTTTGAGGCAGGGTCTCACTCTGTCACCCAAGCTGGAGTGCAGTGGCATGATCTTGTCTCATTGCAACCTCTAACTCCTGGGCTTAGGCGAACCTCCTGCCTCAGCCTCCTGAGTAGCTGAGATTACAGGCATGTGCCACCATGCCCAGGTAATTTTTTTTCTTTTTTCTAGAGACGAGGTCTTGCTATGTTGTCCAGTCTGGTCTCGAACTCCTGAGCTCAATCAGTCTGCCTGTCTCAGCCTCCCAAAGAGCTGGGATTACAGGCATGAGCCACCACGCCCGGCCTCAGTAAACATTTTTGAATGGATGGATGGGTGATGTGGGAGAGAAGTGGGGTCTAAAGCATGGGTGCATCTGGAAAGGAAACGGCATTCCAGAGAGGGGAATGATGACCAAGGGGTGTGGTGAAGACAAGTGTGGAGATGGCCATGCGCACTGTCTCATCCAGGAGCGAAGGAGGTCAGCCTGCTGGAGCCGAGGGCCTGGGGGAGCAAAGGGTGATGAGGTCAGAAAGGCGGCTGGAGCCAAGCAAAGGCATGTGGACTTTATCCTGGCGGCAGCGAGGGGCCTTGGAAGATTCTAATTGAGATGTGACATGGCCGCAACCATGTTTAAGGACATCAATCTGGGGTGGATTGCAGGTTAAACAGCAGAGGGCTTGTGGGGAGAGGAGGAATTTGGAGCTCACGCCCACCTTGGAGGTAAGCAAGGAGCCCGTTCTGAGCCCCTCCTTCAGCAAGAAGACCCCTGCTTAGCTGCTGGCCTCCCGTGGCCTTGGGTCATGGAAGGCGAAGTGTTCTCCAGCGCTCCCTCCTCCCCTCGGCAGGGGCGGATTGCCCTTCCTGGTGACTCACCCTAGAGGGGTCAGCTCCAAGCAGAAAGTCATTGTTGACAGGAAGAGGGGTCAGACTTTCCCTTCCCCAGTTGGCTTCCTAGGCACCAAGACAACAGCACAGGACAACAAAGAGTGGGGAGGGAGGCCCCCTGAGTGGGCAGGAGGGCACGCCCACCCACCCATGGGACCCACCATGCCACATGACAGCCAGCCTGACAGCACCAGTGGCTGGTGAGTCAAGCAGCCCTGGAAACCCTCTCACAGCCAGCCAAGGGGATAGGGCCACAAAGGAGTAGACCCTGGCGCCAGGCAGGTGGGGGTGAGGGGAACACGCCAGTCAGAGCTGGCTCTGTGGCTGGCCTTCTGAGGGGGAGCCTGGAGGCAGGGAGAGCATCAGAGTTGAGGACAAAGCTGGTAAGACTGCTTCTTCTTTTTCTTTTTTTTAGTCAGTCTCACTCTGTTGCCCAGGCTGGAGTGCAGTGGCATGATCATGGTTTACTGCAACCTCGACCTCCTGGGCTCAGGTGATCCTTCTGCCTCAGCCTCTTGAATAGCTGGGACTAAAGGGACCCGCCACCATGCCCAGCTAAGTTTTTAAAAAAAAAAATTAAAATTTTATTCTTTATTTCAATGGCTTTAAGGGGTATAAATAGTTCTTGGTCTGGACTTAAGTGTACCCACCACTCTCACCTTTTTTTATTCTTTTTTTTGGGGTGGTGAGGGGGAGAAACAAGTTCTTGCTATTTTGCCCAGGCTGGTCTCCCAACTCCTGAGCTCCAGCAATCCTCCTGCCTTGGCCTCCCAAAGGGCTGGGATTACAGGCATAAACCACCGTGCCCAGCCTTGCTAAGGCTTCTTAAGAAAGTCTTAAGAAAGCTTACAGACCCCCAGAAAAGTATTAACCTGGAGTCCCGGACCAGGTCGGGAAACCTGTCCATCCATCATGGAGAGTGGCAAGCATGAATCCACTGTGGCAGGAACCTGGTCATGCTGGTTGCAACTCTGATGAGTGTTGAGAACTTGTTCTCTACAGAAAAGCAATGTCACTTGTGGGGTCTGGTTCCTGGGCTAGGCCATCCCATAGAATTCTGTGTGAGCCAGAATATTCAGCTGGGAGAAGGCTACATACAGATTGGGGGTGGGGACAGGAAAGAGAGGGGCTTCCAGAATCCACACGCACAAAGGCACTTTCTCAACCAACAAAGAGCGTAGGAACCATTGAACCAGAGAACAATAGAAGCAAACCTGCAAGTTCTCTTCTGGTTCCAGGATCTGTGTCTGGGAGTGGCTCCAGTGAAGCCCACTCCATTCCTTGTGTGTGGAAGTCCAACCTCCACCCTACAGGAGAAAGCAGAATCCTGACGCTCCCACTCACCTGCTGGATGGAAGAAAGGGAGGTTCCTCTGGCTTGCAACAGTGCCTGAGACTCAGAGATGGATGTGAAGAGCAGAGATGTTGCCGTGCCCAGCCTTCGGGCTTTGAGTCAACCAGTAGGGGAGAGAGTGAAAACGGGGATCCCAGGCTGAGGACAGGGGAAAGGGCTGAGGAAAGGATTGAGGAAAGGCTTGTATCCCAGGAGAGAGGCTGAGGGTCAAGAGGATAAGGAGATGCACCCTCTCCCGCAGCTGCTGCAGCACCCTGAGTCCCAAGATCCCAAGGATCAGGGATTTTCCTTTCTGTCCTCCTGGTTCCTCCCCCAGTCCCAGCCTTCCCTCCTCCTGGTCTTTCCAGCACTGCAGACCCTGCCTCTGGCTCAGAGCTAAGCTAAAGGCAGAAGCGGGAACGAGAGTTGGTTTTCCTGCCTGGAATTCTCTTCTCAAAGTTGCCACAGAGCTGCTCCCTCTGATCTCGGCTTGATCTTGACTTGAATGTCACAGCCTCTGAGAAACCCTCCTTGACTCCCTCTCTGAGGTAGCCCACCCTGACATCACTTTCACAGTCCCACTTTATTTTCCAGATAGCACTTACCACTCCCTGGTATTTTCTCTCTTATTTTTTCCTTGTTTATGTCTGTCTCCCCCATCCAGAATGTAAGCCTCACGAAAGCAGGAACCTTGTCTCTGTGTTATTCACGATTATATCCCCAGCACATAGAGCAGGCCTGGCACAGAGTTGGTGCTCAATGTTTAGTGTATTCATGAAAGAATAATAATTGCTGACTCTTGTTTAGTGTTATTACATGCCAAACACTTTTTTCATGAATTAACTCATGGGTCAGTGAACTGTGGTCCTCGGGGCAAATCCAGCTCCCTGCCTGTTTTTATAAATACTTTTTATTGGAACACATGGCTATCGTGTTTGTACCGACTATAGCTGCTTTCATGGTATGATGGCAGAGTAGTTGAGTAGTTGTGGCAGAATCTGTATAGCCGGCAAACTATAAATAGTTACTGTCTGGCCCTTTTCCAGAAAAGGTCTGCAGACCCCTGTATTAACTTGTTTAATCTTCACCCATATCATTAAGATCTGTGTTATTTTTATCACCACCTTACAACTAAGGCAGTGGAGGCACAGAGGGCTTGTCTAAGGTTATGCAGCTAGTAAATACAGAGGCTGGATTTGAACCCAGGCAGTCTTGCTCCAGGCCATATCCCTAGCTAGCTACCGCATTCCATTATCTAGGAATGAACAGGAGGGGAGAGGGATGGCCATCAGCACCATGGGAGCAGCATAGGAAAAAGAAAAGGACGATGGGAAATAAAACCTAAGGCAGCTGGAAGTCCAGCAAAGCTTCTAGGCGTCATGGGCATTGCGTCTTGGCCTGACTCCAGGATCCAAATCCAGAGCTCTCAAATTCTGTCTCCTTGAGCGAGATTCTGTACACCTAAAACATACATCAGGACCCCCAACCTCCCTCAGTCTGCAGATTGCATGTAGAATATTCTACACTTAGGACTTGAGGTCTCAACAGTTTTTTTTTAAATCTTTGACCCTTGCTACAGGTTGTCTATATGGGAATTGTCTTAGTCTGTTTTCTGCTGCTATAACAGAATACCTGAGACCGAGGAATTTATTAAAAAAATTAAATGTACTTCCCCAGTTCTGGAGGCTGGGGAGTCCAAGGGCATGACACTAGCATCTGGTGAGGGCCTACTTGCTGCATCATGACACAGTGGGAGGGCAAACAAGCACATGAGACAGAAGCATCAGGGACTGGACGTGCTTTGTAACAACCTATGTTCTCAATAATTAACCAGTTCACTTCATAAATGACATTAATCCATTCATGAGGGCTCTGCAATCATGACCCAATCACCTCTTACTAGGCCTCACCTCCCAACACTGCATTGGGGATTAAGTTTTCAACCCATGAACTTTGGAGGACACAGTCAAACTATCACAAGAATCAAGGTTCCAGTGGTTACTTGATTTATCACAGCCAAGGGTAATTTAAGGTTGATGCACTAGTGTTTTTTTTTTTAATTACAGTTTTATACACACATGCACACACACACAAAGATCTGGCTGGCTTCTAGGGGGTTCTGCCATTTGAACATGTTTGAGAACCATTCATTCCCCTGATGTTGAAATTTGGATGCAGCTCAACTCAGAGGTTAAAAAAACCAAGAAGCAAATCCTTTAGAACCAGAAGATAAATTGTAGTCTTGGGAATCACAGCTCTGTACACAAGAAGTGCTGGAGGTTTTTTATTTTTCATTATCTAGAAATGAACAGGAGAGGCGAGAGCTGGCCATCAGCATCATGGGAACAGTGTAGGAAAAAGGAGATGACAGGAAGTAAAACCTAGGGCAGCTGGGAGGCCAGTGGATCTTCTAGCAGACAAGAAGCAACACAGACAAGGTTTCTGCTCTTGTGGGGCTTACATTCTGGATGGAGGAGACAGAAATAAACAAGGAGAGGAATGGTGGGAAGGAAGGGGTAAGCTGGTGGTCAGGGAGCTCTGCTGAGTGGGTCAGTGCCACCCAGGTGGAGAGGCCTGGTTTTGACACAGCATGCCTTGGAGGTACCACCAGAGAGCAGTGGCACCCCTAAGCTTCTGGCCTTTGGAGGTTGCTTGAAAGTTTACAGACACTTTCTCATTTGCTCTCACATTTGCCCATGACAAAGCCCTGAGGGAGGACTTACTTCTATCCCCATAATTTGCCAGATGTCATGCTGTCAGTGGCACCAGATGATTGCCCTCCATTTGAACGAATTCCTTGCACTCCAGCCTGGGTGACAGAGTGAGAGTCCAACTCAAAAGAGTTATCCAGTGGATGGCTATCCAACTTTTAGGGGGCATAAGGTGTACCACGAAGACGAGACCAAAGCAGAAGGTTGGGTCTTGGCATCAGACAAGGGTGCAAGCAATCATGTTGCAGGCATGTGGAGCCACTGGCCACACTAGGCAAGGACATGGTGCGGAGGACAGTGCCCACTAACAAGACTACTGTGTGCCATAAAGGCTAAACAGAGCAAGGAGAGACCAAGAGGGAGGAAGTCCTGATGGTTGCCCCTGCATCCTGCATGTAGGCAGGTCTCCAGAGCCTTCGGGGAGCCTGGACAAGACCCCAGATTTTGCTCACACCTGGGTTCACTGACAGTGAGTTCTGACCCACAGCTTTGGCATCTTGTCAGAACTCATGACTTCACCCAAGTGCAGAGGGTCGTGACAAGCATGTGACCCAGCAATCAGCCCTGTGACAGGTCACAGTGGGATGGAGGGGTGGAGCTCAGCTTAGAGACAGGGGAGGGAAAAAAGTTGTTTCCAGTAGGGGGAATGGGCTGAGTTCTTGAATCCATTCACTCATTCATTCATCCATTCAACAAATCTTTACTGAACACCTAGTATATACGGGTTTTGTGGAGGATAAAAGCAGTCTCTATCCTCATCGTTTAGTAAGATAAAGGGAGAGAAATGTATACACAAAGGGAAGACACAAACACAAGAGAGTTACAGAGACCAAAGCACCATGGGACCGGAGGCGGGAGGAAGCTTTCCTGTTGAGAGGAACGGGAAGGCTTCCTGAGGAGGGGACATTTCAGACTACCTAAAGATGAGGACAAGAAGATTCCAGTGGGAAGACCTGGGAGAGGAAGGCAGGGAGCAGGCTAGGCAGAGGGGAAGCTGTGAGTTTCTGAGGGCAGAAACCATGGCAGTCTGGTTTCTAATTGTCCCTGCTCCATGCTCGGTGACCATTTGTCTTGTTTGTTGAATGAAGTTATGAATGTTTCCAGGCCCCTCCTCCTCTTCTCTGTGCCTGGACCCACCACTTAGCACCTAACCGTCTCTCTCTCAATAGTATTTATTATCCTGAGCCCCTTTCTTTTCATCCCCATCTTCGACCTCAAAAGCAAAACATTCCTTCCCCTGACCCCGCAAACCCTCTCTTTGCATCCTTGGTCTTACCCCGCCTGTCCCAAGACCCTGCTCTGTCAGTGGCCCAGTCTCTCCATCTGCTAAGTCCCTTCCTCTGTGGGCTCCTTTCCCTTAGTTGATAAACCTACTTAAGTTTCTGGCACTCCCCCAAGGCCTGTACTTCCTAAGTAGATGCTGCATTTCCGGAGGACAAGAGTCCATGCAGTACCATATGGGCCTCTTCATAGATCCTGCAGAATCTAAGGACAGTGCCCTATGCTCTGAAAACACTCACTGGATGAGTGGATCTGATCCCATCACCACCACTCGCAGCTTCCTCGGTGGTCTTCATGGTAGGGTCAAAGGTCACACTTATGATCTACTGAGAACCACTGCATGGGGTTGGTCTGGCCTCTCTCTCCCTCCCACCAGTTTTCTCCCCAACTCCAATCATCCCTGAGTAATTATACTTCCCAGAACCCACTAGAATGCCTTGACCTTTCCTGACGTTGGTGAGTTCTGTCCCCTCTCACTGGAATCCTCCTTCGCCACTTCTGCACTGAATACTCTTGCTATCAACACAGATCAAGGGTCTCCTACCCCTAGAAGCCCTCCTGGCTCTCTTCCCACCCCCAAGCACCTCCACCTAACTGCAGCACTGTTGCACAGTCTGGGCACAGCATGCTTCCAAGCCTGCCTGCTCTGAGACTGTGAGCTCCTTGGGAGTAAGGGCAGTCTTGGGCAGTGATCTGAGCCCTAAGCCTAGGACCTGGCAATGAGCTGGTCCTCAATTGATGTTCCTGAAATGAATGAGTTAGGCAATGTGGGAGTAGTGCTTGTGAGTCCAGAGATATATTGCAGTTTTCACCTGCAAAAAGGAGTGAAACTCTTTAGGGGCACAGATTGTTCAAGAGGACATGAGTCCAGAGTCCAGCGTCTCCTCGAACTTAGCTCTAGGAAGACCTCTTTTATAAGTTGACTTAAAAAATTAGGCATAATCTCCATGATTTTATTTTTAAAATTCGAAGAAAAAGCCAGGCATGATGGCTCATGCCTGTAATCCCAACATTTGGGGAGGCTGAGGTAGGAGGACCATTTGAGTCCAGGTGTTCAAGACCAGCCCAGGCAAGACCTCATCTCTCTAAAAAAAAAAAATTAACTGGGCATGGTGGCATGCATCTAAAGTCCCAACCCCCTGGGAGGCTGAGGAGGGAGGATTGCTTGAACCCAGGAATTCAAGGCTACAGTGAGCTGTGATCGTGCCACTGTGTTCCAGTGAGGGCAACAGAGTGAGGCCCTGACTCAAAAACAAAAACAAAATTCATGGAAGAACTAAAATATGGCTTCCATTGTTATGTTCTAAAAATATATTTTCTATGGTTCTCTACTTTCTTCACAATAAAATACCTTTGGCATGACACTGTCTCTGCATGAGTGAAAACACAATTTAATGAAATAGTTCTTTATGAGCTTTAAAGGGAAGCAAAAAAATCTGACCTAAGCCAGGGGTGAAGGGAGCAGAGAGGGGCCCTAAACCAGGCTGTTCCATCGCTCTTAGAAGAGGCCATTGCCAGGCAGGAGGAAGAGACTCCAGTTTTTCAAGGGATGTTGGTACCGGAGTCCAGGACCAACCATCTTCAATCAATCAGCAAATATCTATTGAGTGATTACAGCATGGGGAGCAGTGGTTGAGCAGCACATCAGATACCTGTTGGCCTGGTTCGCTTTCTGTGGTAAGTTCCTTCTGGTCATATCATGACCATTACTTCTTTTTTTTTTTTTGAGTTGGAGTCTCACTCTGTCAACCAGACTGGAGTGCAGTGGCCGCTCCCAGCCACTGCAGCGTCGACCTGCCAGGCTCCGGCAATCCTTCCGCCTCAGCCTTCCGAGTAGCCAGAATTACAGGCATGTGCTACACGCCCGGCTGATTTTTTGATTTATTTTAGAGATGAGGTCTCGCCTAGTTGCCCAAGCGGGTCTCGAACCCGCGGGCTCAGGCAATCCACTCACCTCAGCCTCCCAAGGCACGGGATTACAGGCTGAGCCACCGAGCCCGGTTATGACCATTACTTCTATGAATAACCATATCTCACAGTCATCGGGCACCTACTCTGCAACAAGAGCCTGGTTCTATACTGTACTGACTTTTTTATAACACTCTGAGACAGGTTGTGTGGTTTAAACCTAACAGATAAGGATACCGAGGTAAAAAAATGTTCCTACGTCACCCCGGCTCTCACAGCTAAAAAGTAGCAGATTTGGAATATAAATGTGAAGTCTTTGGTTTTAAACCCAAAGTCCTTTACTAATAATAACCAACATCGGCATGAGTCTTCCACAACTACAGAGTATTTTCTAGTAAACTTGGAAAATTTTATCCCATCACTAATCACGTAAGGCCAAAATTATGATAACCCCCATTTTAGAGATGAGGGAACTTAGTATTGGAGGGTTCAACCAACTTGCCAAAGAGCCCTGTTGGGAAATGATACATCCAAGATGTGAACTGAAGCCAAATCCTGAATTCCTTCTGCTACGCTGCGGCAAGGACTAGACATCTGGTTTTGGCCCCTCCACTGCTTCTGGCACAGAACTGGACACTAACATGTCGTAGGAGGGGCTTAATCCCAGGAGAAGAATTTTCATCTGACAGACTCAAAGAGCCCTTGTGCCAGGCCATGACCCTGCCTGGACTCTGCCTCAGATGCTTGTCCTGGGCAGAGAAGAGAAGGTTGCTCCAGGCAGAGTGGCCATCTGCTCTGGAAAGCACAGCTGGGCACCAGGAGGGAGAGGGGCGGAGAGTTCTGCCTGGGTTTTCTAGTGAATGGACGATTGGTGGTAGTGGGTTATGTGGACCAGTTGTGGTTAGGAGAATGGAGGAGGTTGCTGATGAATACTGTATTCCTGCTCCTGTTAGTGACTCTGAGAGTGCTGGACCAAGAAGTGAGAGCACAAGTCCTGTCCACCCCTCCAGAATGAAGCCCACCCCCACATCCTCCTGGCCCACAGAGCAGGGGTTCTCCCCACGACAGGATCCAGTAGGGGAATTCCTGAGTGGAGCCAGCCTTGGCTAGATGCCACTCCCAACCTCATGGTTCCCTAATTGAGGAGACATTAGCACAGTCACTATAGAGTCCTCCTTTCATGGAAGCTGGTATGTCACTCACAGATGATAGCTCTACCACTTATGTGGTACCTACTCTATTCTGGGCAGTGTTCTAGGCATTTTACACATAGTCGCTCAACTGATCTTTATAGTAACCCTATGAGGAAGGCACTGTTTTGAACCTCTTTTTTTAAAATCAGAATCTCTCTGTCACCCAGGCTGGAGTGCAGTGGCACACTCACGGCCACTGCAGCCTCGACCTGCTTGGCTCAGGTAATTTTTCTGCCTCAGCCTTCCAAGTAGCTAGAACTACAGGCATGCACCACCACCATGCCTGGCTAATTTTTAAAAAATTATTTATTGTAGAGACGAGGTCTCGCCATGTTGCTCAGACTGATCTTGAACTCTTGAGCTCAGGCGATCCTCTCGCCTCCACCTCCCAAAGTGCTGGGATTACAAGCATGAGCCACAGTGCCTGGCATGAACCTCATTTTAAAGATGAGGAAACTGCGGCACAGAAAAGTCAAGTATCTTCCTCAGGGTCACAGAGCTAGCCAGAAGCAGGGCTGGGATTTCAGAGCAAGCAGTTTAGCCACAGAGCTTATGTTCTTACTCGCACATTCCACCCGTGAGGGTTGTGTGATTCTTCCTATCCCCTGGGGAGAAGTGCCCAGTACCAGCCAATGGAAAGGAGATTTGTCATCTGGCTGGAGGGCCTGAGGCTGAGCTGAGACTCTGGTGTGGGGTTTAGGGAAGCCACAGAGATGAGTATTGCTGATTGTAGTGAGAGTCACCCCTGCCTCTTCTTCCTTTACATGGGGCAACCCTAGGAAGGTGTCTCCTCCCCACTCACGCTTCTGCTCTGGGCCTCCCACATCCCTGTCCAGCCTGACCCTATCTAGAGCATCCAAGTGTCCTACTGGACTTCCCAAGTCAGCACTGGGCAACCCAACACAGAGAACCAAGACAAAGAACAGTCTTAGTCACTTAGGTGGAATAGAGGGGTCTCCCCAGCTATATCTGGGACCTGACTTCTTCCAATTCCCAGTCTCTTATCTGCTCCAGGTTTCTGATTTCTTTCAAGTGACTTCGGAAGTCAAGCCAATCTGGGCCAATGAGACACTGGGATGTTTATCCATCATCACGTGCACTGCCTTACGTCAGGCTGTCCCTTGACGTGTCTGTCCTTGGCAGTTTGTGAGCACAGAGGCTGTGTAATTCAGCTGAGTGTAGACAAGCACAGGCCAGCATGCAGCAGGCACTAAAAAATGCTGATTGCCTTAACAGATGAGTATAGATCACACCAGTTCTTACTTCCTGATTCTAAGTAATTCTCTGCCTTATTTGCTCTGAAGTCACATGGGGCCAAAGATAGGATGGGGGCTTGGTGTGCCACTTGGGCACCAGCAGACAGATCATCCTCTTTGTGATGCTTTTGTTCCGATGGCGGTTAGAAACTTTCCTCCTAGAATGGTCCTCAGCTGAACGGCTGTAATGGTAAGGGGTAGAGAGGGCACTCTGAAAGACAGACTTTGCTGTTGATCAATTATTTCTGAATTTCTGGGATAGATGTATCAGCTCAGAGTCCTCAAGAGCAGCCTAAGAAAACTGAGGCAGTGCCTAGCCTGGCAGTGGCAGGAAGCTGGACAGGGAAGGCAAGGCCCCCAGCAGCACAAGCCCTGAGGCCAGTGGGTATTTCTGTGGCTGCAGGAGCAAGGGGGACAACTGACTTTCCTCCACCCAGGGGATGAGGTGATCTTAGCAAACATCAGTCATTTTCCAAAGTATCAAATATTGGCTCCTGGGTTTATCAAAGACAGAGTCTTCACAGCGACCCCAGGGAGCTACAGGCTGGGAGCTACTGTACCCATTTAGTTGACAGAGACACCCGGTCCAAGGATATCATCATTTTGGCTGCCTCACCACCCTTCATGCTAGGTACCCCCCACCACCCCTGGGAGAAGGCAGACCTGCAAAGGGCCAGGGGATGTAGGCTGGGAGATGCTGGCTCCCGAACCTGGTCAGTCAGGAGGCCGACATTTGCAGCACTGGGTCAGGGAACAGTACTTCCTCTGCAGTCCCAGCTTCCAAGGCTTCTGCTGTCCACCCTGGCCTACTTCCTAAAGAGTCCTGGGGTCCACTTTTGTGGAAGAGAGACAGGAGAGAGAAAATAAAAGAAGAAAGGAGAAAATGGGGTGAGAGAGGAAAAGAGAAAGAAAGAAAAAGGGAGAAAAGGAGGAAAAAGAAACAATGAAAGAGAGAACAAAAGAAAGAAGGAAAGTGGGAAAGAAAGGAAGAAGGGAGAGGAGGAGGGATGTATGAATAAAGGAGAGAGAAGGAAAGGGAAAGAAAGAGAGAGAGAGAATAAAAGAAAGAGAAGAGGAAGGAAGGAAGGAAGCCTTTTGTGATAGAAGTTGTTTCCCCAGAACAGATCTCAGGGGGGAATTGCCTGTCAAATCATTTCAAGGACCCGACACTTTGACAACCAGCAAGTGAGCTTTTCCTCCCACTTCCTGCCATTCATCTCCATTTTCCTCTTGCCAATCTCCTCCCTCCCTTGGTTCATTGCTCTGACAAGCAGGGTTCCTCCCGTGCTCCTTTCTATCCTCCTCCAGGGTCAGCTGAGTGCTGCTTTCTGGATAATGTTACGTTAGGAAATCATCGGAAGCCCCAGTCTCAGATGGTTCCAAATTCCTCTATGCCTCCCTGAGGACCTGGCCCCAGACATGACTCCACCAGTAGTCACTGGGGAGGACAGCAGCTAATCTGACGAGGGTGAGCATGCGGCGCTCACTCCAGGCCTCGCTCCTGAGGTCCCCACCCCGAGACTCCACCGATTCATGAGTGACTCCGGAGGAGGTGGCTTAGCCGGTCTGGGCCTTCATTTCCTCATCTGAGGCAACATGAAGTTAAAAGTCTTCTAGTTCTGTGGTTCCATCACTCCCTGCCCACGGATGGGCACGTATCGGCTCTAGTGGGTGTGAAGAGCTAAGACTCCACATGCAGGCAGACACCATCCTGCTGGCTTGGCCCTGAGATGCAGCCAGGACCCGCCCACCTGAAGTCTCTCAGCCAGCCAGGCAGAGGCAGTGGGGTGCGAGGGGGAGGGGAGTAGATTTAGTTCAGTGCAGGAGCAAGCACCAGAGACAACACTGCCCAGGTCAGCCACCTCAGGCATGTCATCAACTCTTCTAGCCTCAACTTCCCCGTGTCTGTTGGCAAGCTCTCCTTTCAAGGCAGTAGAGATGAGACACCTGCAAGTCCCACCGTGGAGTCACACCTATCCAAGACTTTGCTCATCCCTCTGCAACCTCACGCAGGCAGGGCTTTCCAGAGTACCACATGTGCTCATTCATATGAAGGGGGACCCCTCAAAACCCCAGGATTATCTTTTGGAGGTGGACTTCTTGTAGTATAGGCATCGTCTGCTAAGTATGCGTTCTAGGAACCCATCAGCATCACTGTACCAGCTAGCATTGTTGTGAGAGGCTGTGTTCAGCTTCAGTGGATTATTTTTTGGAGATTCTTTCAATATGTTTGCCCATTTCATTATGGGTGATTTACCAGCACAAGTGTTCAACAGTTTTTGATCAAAAGTGGCACGATTCCCATGCCCCACCCTCCCTGTTCACCTTATCTCACCCCAAGCAACGTTTTTTCTTTTTCCAGATGAAAAAGGTCCTCAAAGGGAAATGTTTTGCCCATGTGGAAGATATGAAACAAAAAATGGCAGAAGCACTAAAAGGCATCTAAAGGGACAAGTTCAAAAACTGGTTTTTCTTTTTGGAAAGCAGGACTTATTAAGAGGACAGAAAGCTCTCACAGTGGGAGGGGACCCCAGGGGGTTGCCCCCAAAACTGTTTTGAGCAGCGAAAAAAGCGTCTCGAATCTGGGCTCAGTGGCTCAGTCTGTAATCCCGCACTTTGGGAGGCTGAGGTGAGTGGATTGCCTGAACCCACGAGTTTGAGACCCACCTGGGCAACTTGGCGAGATCTCATCTCTACAATAAATAAAAAAATTAGCCGGGCATGGTAGCGCATGCCTGTAGTTCCAGCTACTTGGAAGGCTGAAGTGGAAGGTTCGCTGGAGCCAGCAGGTCGAGGTTGCGGTGGCCGGGAGTGTGCCACTGCACTCCAGTCTGGGCGACAGAATGAGACTCCAACTCAAAAAAAAAAAAAAAAAAATCTCGATAGGTGTATTGATAAACAGAGAGTACTTTTTAAAGGTGACTGAAGTTTAAATGTGTAGGAATAAATACACAATTGTTTATAAATAAATTCTGATTTTGGGGAGTGCCCCTTTCATAACTAAGCCCCTACTCTGTACTGTCAATTGCCCTAATGCAACCACTCCTTGGGGAAGCTCTTCTCATTGCCATTGTGCAAATGAAGAAACAGAGGCTCAGAGGGATTTGTCTAAAGACACACAGCAAATGAGTGGCAGAACTGGGACTAAAATCCAGCCTTGGGACTCCCGAGTTCACTGTATCACTGTTATGTCATGGCTTGAGTGAGCAATGACTCAATACCAGCCCTCATTTCACACTAGCACTTTCTACCTCCAGGCCCTGTGCTCAATACTTCACAGGCATTATCTCATTTAATTCTCTTAACATCTTGGTCAGAGAGAAATTAGCATCTCAGTTTATAGACATGAGCTGAGAGAGTTTTATCCAGTCACACAGCAAATCACTAGGCAGAGCTGCCAAGGTCAAACTCCTTGTAAAGTAGTGGAGTCAGGTTCAACCAGGGTATGCAAGGAATTTCAGCAGAGAATGAGGACCCCATGCCTGGTGCTGACACAGAGGATGACTGCCCGCTTCTAGAAGCTGAGTGGGGTCCTAACACCAGCCTCAGTGAGCCTTGGACATGGCTGGTTGTTGAAGGAGGGACAAGTAAACTTGGGCTCCCTTCTCAACAAGTCTGAAGGTTTACCTTTCTTTCCATGACTTCCTCTAACCCTTGATCAGTCTAAATTGTGGTGTCAACATGTTATCTTAAATCATCATGGTATAGCGACCACTTATAAGACCATTCCCCAGGGAAGAAGCAAGCCCTCCACCTCCTTACTCTGGCTGGGCTTCTGTCTCTGCGTTCCTTCCTGTGGGTTCTGAGTACCCTGTCACCGGCTCACACTCCATATCTTCTGGTTATTTACAAGCCCACCAAAGCAGGGACCCCATCAGCATGTTCATCATTTCCCCAGGACCTAGCACAGTGCCTGGCACATGGGAGGCACTGAACCAATGACAATGAACAAATCATTCTCTAATGGCCTCATTCAACTCAACCACTATTAACGCGGTACCTTTTATGAGCTAAGCACCATTGTTACAGAGGTGAGTGAGCATGGGTGACCCCTTGAGGATGCCTCAGTCCAGGATGGGGGCAGAATATAACCATCAGAGCCACCTTAAACACTTTTTAAAAGAATGTGGACAATAAATGGATGACAAACAACTTATAAGGGCCACCATTGAGGAATGAGCCAAGTCCTGTAGGAACACAGGGCTAGGACCCACGGATGTCTGCACGCGGAGCTGCAGGTGGCTTTGCTGGTGGAGGGTGAGCAGCAATTTCAGCCTGAAAGGGTGCCTCACTGCCTGAGGCCAAGTGGGGAAAAGAGCATTCCAAGCAGAGGGACCAGTCTGGTCGATGGCGTTCGGCTGTAAAATTATTGCCTGGGGCTGGAGCAAGGGATGTGGAGGACAAATGACAAGAGATGCTTCTTGTCACTTAGATATGTGACCAGGCCACATAGCCTATGCTTCCCAGGGGGTGGGAGTGGGCAGTCTCACAGAGGGACTGAAACACATGGAATCATAATGAATGGAAGAAAGACAACGCTCCTGAAGCTAGCATTATAATTAATAGGCTCATCCTATGAGGCCTCATTTAGATTCATTCTCGTGTGGAGACAAAATGTGATTCATCACCTCGGTAAACGCGTTCCTAAAAGCAGACAGGAAGATGCAGCTATGCCACCAGGTGCGGGACCTTTCGGATCTGAGTTGGGGTTGCTGCCTGGAGAAGGCAAAGGTACCAGCCGGCGTTTAGCTCATCCGGCGGGTCAAGCGCCCAGAGTGCCTCCGGCACGCTGGGCAGAGCCTCCCAGCTCGCTGTCAAAGGACGCAGCCCCTCCCGCCCGGCGAGGTAACTGGCCTGCCCGCACCCTTCCCCCAGAACGGGACTGGGGGCTGCGGGCCGCTTGCAAACCTGCTGACTCAGGCTGGACGAGGGGCTGCCGCGTGCGGAAGCGGGGAGGCCTCGTCTTCGGAGGGCTTGCCCTCGGCTCCCGGTGCCTGTCGCTGCTCTCGGCCCATTTCCTGCCCGGAGTTGGGGATTTTGGGGCCTGGAGGGAAAGTCCCTTGGGACGAGTCTTAGAGAGAGGGTAGCAGCGCCGGAGCGGCCTGGAGAGCGCGCGGAAGGAAGGCTCGGTCCGCAGAGGGCGCGGGGAAGGCGGGGTGGGGGCGCGGTGGCGCCGCGGGCCCCCGCTGGAGGCTTCGGCTCGGCGCACAGAGCACAGCGCGCGGCTGGGCAGACCAGCGAGTGGGGACGACCGGCCGGCGGGCTGGGGGAGGGGCGGCGGGGGAGGCAGCCCAGTGGGCCCGGGAGAGTGTGTCTGTCTGTGTCAGTGCGTGCGTGCGTGCGTGTGTGTGTGTGTGTGTGTGTGTGTGTGTGTGTGTGCCTGGCGCCTGTCCAGGGTGATTTCCCATAAACCACATGCCCACAAGCCCGCTTAAAAGGCTGCGCCGAGGGCTGGCCAGCGAAGATCGGCCCGGGGAAAGTGAAAGTTTGCCAGGGTCCTCTCCGCGCCGCCGCGCTCTCCGCATCCCGGGACAGCGGCGCGGCCCTCGGCGAGGGCGCCGACTCCGCCGCGGCGGGCGAGCAGCGAGCGCGGGCGGCCGACGCGCCCGGCCGGGATCCAGCTGCCCGTATGACCGCGCCGGGCGCCGCCGGGCGCTGCCCTCCCACGGTAAGCGGCGGCCGCGGCGCGGGGCGCGGGCGCGGGCCCGGGGCGGACCCGGGCGCGGGCCCGGCGGCCCGGCACCCCGGTCGGCCCCGCGGACGGCCCCGGCGGGGCGTTCCCGCCGCGGCCGCGGGCTCCGGGCTCCCCCCTCCGCCTTGGCGCACCGACTCGGGCCCTGGCGGCCCTGCAGATGCTCCTGGGGCCGCGGCGCTTGCCCGGGAAGGGGAAGGCTGCTCACCCCATTGCACGGAGCGGAACACTGAGCCACCCGCGAGCAGGAGACCCCTGTCAGCCTGGGCGCCCTGTCCCTCTCCCTTCTGACCAAGGGACAGGCGCGGTGGCCGCGCGCGGAGTGTGGTGCCTTCCTCAGCGGGCGCCTTCTTCATCGGCCACACACGTGCTTCCAGGCCCCGCCGGGGAGTGGACGCTTCTGCATGGGGAAAGTTCAGGGGTCAGGCAGCTTTCAGAATGCCAGGGCCTGTGCTGAGCAACCTGCTGGCAGAGGGGGAGGAGGTGGGCAAGCCACTACTTGTTCCAGCCCGCGGGGCCGGAGCTGCTGGGGACCTGGGCGTCTCTTCTGGAGGAAGGGAGCCGTCCCCAGAGCGGTCTGGGGCGAGCTCGGAATCTCTTTATCTTGAAAACTGTTCAGTCCGCTGGGGAGATCCCAGGCTTGGCGGCTTTGGTGGTTGAGGAAGATGGAAGCAGGGTTTGGCGCTGCAGGGCCACAGGGGCTACTCAGGCCTCCTGGGGGCACACCCGGCCCCAACCCGGAGGCAGTTGCTGCCACTCCTGGAAAGTGCAGGGTGGCACTGCTCAGGAGCGCTAAGTGGTCCTGAAACCAGCGACTCCAGAGGGGCCCTGAGGGAAATGAGAGGAGACACCTGGGGAGAGAGGAGCAGAAAAATAATTGAGGCTAGAGAAGGGGTTACAGGTGATAGGGAGGAAGAAGAGGGGCTACCCAGGGGGGCAAGGGCCCAGCTGAGAGAGGAGGCAGGGTCGTGAGGGGACCGAGAGGAGGGTTTGCCTGGGCCTCAAGGTAGAGCGAGGGGCTGGAGGTGAGACCCCCAGGAAGAGGAGGAAGGAAGGGGGCTGTGTTTCGGCTGGGGCAGTCCCCAGGTCCAGTCCTGCCGGGTCCCTCCCAGGCCTCGTCGAGGGGGCATATAGAGCAGGATGGGTGGCACGGGATGCTGGACAGCTGGGCTGCGTGTCCTAGCATCTCTCTGCCCCTGCAGCAGAGATTCCTTCCAGGGCTGCTCCCCAGGCAGAGGCAGAGGCAGAGGCTGGTGGTGGGAGGAAGAAGCAATGGGGCAGAGCCTGCCCTGCCAGATGCAAACTCTTTTTAACCCTTGGCTGGCTGTCCCGATTTCCTCTGAGACAGGACTGGGCCCCAAGTCGAAGGGTGTGTATCCCCCCCGGGACACCTTCAAAGTGGTGACTGTGCCCACTCCCTATTGAGGGCTGCAATATACCAAAGGCCAGGCAGCTCTGGGGATTAAGCATCGCCCTCACCGTGCTTTCCTCCACCATCAATTTCTAGAAGTGTCTATGGTGAGGCTGTCTCCTGAGCATCCCTTCCCGAGGCCCCTTCCTCCCAACCCTTCACACCGAGGACTCAGAGCCTCAGTGGCAGCCAGCTGGAGCAGAGACACCTTCCACATGGTTCAGTGTCCTCCGATGGTCCTGAACCTGAGGTTCCTGAGAGACTAGGCATCTAGCCGTTCCCACCCAGGGCAACCTCCCCAGCTGCCCAGAAGAGCCCGAAGTACCGTCTCCCTTTGTGACTGTTCTCTTCACCTTCCACATCCCTTCCCCCTCAGATTAGGCAAGGACCCACAGGTCCCTGTGTCCCTTCCCTGCATGCTTTCCATCCCTCTCCCGCCATCAACTTCTCCCCATCTTTCCAGGGTTCACTGAGGCCCCTCCTCTCTGCAGCCTCCCCAGTAGCCAGGCCAGGGCTCCCTCTCCTTCCTGGTAGGAGCTGGCAAGCATTGAGTTCTATGTAGATTAGCACATTGTTGTGGGCTGTTTTGTAGCCTGCCTGTGTTTTTCCTGGGTGCTACTCATTTGCAGTTTTTGTCTCATCTTCTGGAGGACTGAGGCAAAGCTCAGAGCCTAGAGAGATGTCAGCTCTCACCCCACCCTGCCAGCACATCCCTGAATCTGGGGGCATCAGCTGTCAGGGGGCACAGGAGCTCTTAGGAGGCAGCCTTGAACTGTAAAACAAAAGCCCAAGGGTCCCTCTGCCTCTGACTGGATGGGGAGACTTAGGTTCAGAGGAGGAACAAGGAGACTTCAGTGAGGAAGAGAGAGGGAGGGAGGAAGGGGAAAGACAGAGTATCGGGAGCCAGTCTCATCACTCGGGCTGAACAGCTACCAGGCTCGGTGAGTGCTGAAAGAGGGGAGAGAGCTCAGGACCCTCCAGCCCCCCCACGCATAATAAGAGCTGGCTGGCTGGAAGCAGAGCCTGATGTGGCTCTGATAGGCAGGTACCAGCCAGGGATGGCCCAGAGTTGGCACTGGTGCCTCTGATTTATCAGTTGAACTCCTTTTGGAACACACACCCAGGGATCCACGAGGTCCCTGGCATGGAATGAGTTCCCAGTGAAACTGAGTTTGGTCCAGCCGTCTTTCCAGTGGTTCCCAGTGAAGCTGAGTTTGGTGCAGCCGTTTTTTTTTCCAGCAACAGAGCCAGACCCACGTGGGACAAGGTAGGAGGAAGGGCTGGACACAAGAGTGCTGCCTCTGGCTTGCAGTCTAAAAGCCGGTGCATGAACAGGAACAGTTCAAAAGGTGCTTGGCTCAGTGTTGATGTTGCAGGGACAGAATAATAGGTTGACACGTAATGGGTGTAATTAGAATGTGGACTGGAAGGCACACCGCCTGTGTTGTTACTAGCTCAGTATGCAGTTAGGTTTGGCTTCGGTTAATCTGGGAAGGATTTTTGGAGAAGATGACATTCGGGTCGTCGTCAGTGAGAGCCAGTTTGGGCTGTGGCTGTTGGAAGGTCCTGGGAGAGCTGAATTTGGGGAATGCTGCATCCCGGGGTGAGAGGCCGAGCCTGGAGCACAGACGGTATGAGGGCTTTGTTTTTCTGCTCTCAGCAAGGCATAGGGATAACCAGGGAGAGTGAGGGCTGGGGAGAAATGAAACCTCTCTGTCACAGACATGGCTGGGCGCCCTGCTGCTGCTGGTCTGTCTCCTGGTGAGCAGGAGTATTACGGAGGACGTGTCAGAGAACTGTAGACACATGATTGGGAGCGGACACCTGCAGTATCTGCAGCAGCTGGTGAGTGTGTGGCTCTGCCATCTCCCCACTGGGGAAACTGAGGCAGGAGCCAGGGAGCAGGGTCAAAGAGAGGGGTTGCAGGCAGGGAAATAGGGCCGTGCAGGACATGGCCCGTGTCTCCCCCTAGCTATCCTCAGTGTCCTTCCAAGATTAGGACTTTGGTCCCCAGTCCTGAAGCCCTCTTTAAGTCCCCTGCAGGCAGTGAACAGAGTGGGCTTTCGGCTGCGTGCCTGGGTCAATGATCATTCAGGAATGTCAACTATGGACTTTGAAAGGGCTTCTGAGGTCTGCTGTCCCTCAGTGGGATGCCTCCTCCAGGAAGCCAGCCTGGCCTGCCTGCTATGTCCAGATGTTGCCTCCAGCTCCTGGATTTCCAGATGTGTACCGCCAGCCTGGCACCAGAGCCCCACCCAGATTTGGAGGGGAGGCCTTGCTTAACTTCTAGTTTTCCACCCTCACTCCCTGGCTCTTGCCCATACCCTGAGGCCATGATGGCCGACTTATCTAGGCCATTATGTCTCATTCTCATTAGGCCCACAGAACTGTCAACAATTCCAAACTTGGACCAGCCAGGCAGAATCAGGTTGCTGTCATGGCTGCTGTCCTGCTCAGAGGGAATTTACCATCCTTCTGGCCAGCTAAGCAGGGTGGGCATCACCAACTAAGGGCAGCTCCAGGGTGCTATGCTTGGGGCCTGTAGGCTGGGCTTTCTGCCTCTCTTTCCTCTACACATGTCTGCTGTAGTAATCCAAGGTAGACCAAGGACATTCTCTGAGGCTTAAAATGCAGAACTACCACTCTGCAGATATTGGGGGCTTTAAGGGCATCTAGCTCCAGATCCTACAAATCCCAAATTCCCAGAGCTTGTATTCCTGCCATGACAGGGTGTTCACTACCTCCCCGGAGAGACTGTATCCTATCTATGTTCTTCTGTAGATAGTCCTCCTTATAACAAACTGGCCTGTGTCAGATTTCATGGGGTGGTAGGTGGAAGGAAAAGGAGCCTTGTTATTCCAAAGCCCTCTCCTGGGCATGTAGAAGGCAGAGTCTTCCCCTAGACTTGGCTCTGTCTTTCTAGATGTGGCTGGGAGGAGGCAGATGAGGTTCAAACCCTGTTTCACCCAGAAATGAAGGTCCCCACTCTGAGGCAAGCTCAGTCGAACTTTAGCTACCCTGCAACCACCGGCCTGCTCTTTTTACAGATTGATGGTCAGATGGAAACCTCGTGCCAAATTGCCTTTGAGTTTGTAGACCAGGAGCAGTTGGTGAGTGATGGTTGTTTACAAGGCCTGCACCTACCTTCCAGGGCGGGGTGCACGTGGGAGCATAAAAGCAACAGAACTCCTGGAATGGGACAGGGTGAAGGTGCGAGGGTCCCTGTGCATGCAAGTCTGGGGTGTCAGGGTCTAGGGCTGGGCAGGGTCAGGACTCAAGCCCCTGCTACTCTCTTCTCCTGACCTGGTGCATATCAAGTGCTTACTACATGCCCGACATCTTCTCATTTAGTCCTGACAGTAGCACTATGTAGTACACGAATATTGTTCATTATCCACAGAGAGGTTAAGGGAGCTCACCTTGTGAGTGGCAGAGGCCTGATTTAAACCCAGGCAGGTTGGCTGTCGGGCCTGAGGCAAACCAAGACTTCCTCCAAGTCACGCGCTTTGCTTTAGGACGACATGTCCATTCACCGGGCAGGCCGGCATCCAGGGAGGCATTCCAGCCCTTCTGCCTGCCCACACCCAACTGGCTGTCACGTGCTACTGGTGCTGTCTCCAAGCAGCTCTGGGTTCTACCCCCTTCATCCCCACACCGACTCCCCAGTTTCTCCCGCAATTTCAGGAGCCTCGTTAAGTGGCCTTCAGCTTCCAGTGAACCCCTGTTCTCACCACCAGGGGGAGTTTTCTGAAACCCTCACTGGCTGCCATCACGTTCCCAAAACCCATCAGGGCCCCGTGGCTCTAGGAGAAAGTCCAGGTTGTCTAGCCTGGTGTTTAGAAGCTCCATTCTCCACCACACAACCCCTTCTACTGTACCCCATCCCCTGTTCCTTCCTGCCTCCAAGTCTTTGCACAAGTCACACCCGTCACACCTTTCAACTTATCCACAGCTACTCATCTTTGTGCCTCATGCAAAATCCCCATGATACCCAGAAGTTTTTCCATCTCTGAGTTTCTGCATTCCAGACTCATACACCTCTGTTAGAACTGGAGACCAGCTGAGTGCAGTGGCTCACACCTGTAATCCCAGCACTTTGGGAGGCTGAGATGGGACGATCTCTTGAGGTTAGGAGTAGAGACCAACCTGGGCAAAAAAACAAGACCCCATCTCTACAAAAAGTAGAAAAGTTAGCCAGACATGGTGGTGTGTGCTTGTAGTCCCAGCTACTTGGGAGGCTAAGGCAGGAGGATCACTTGAGTCTAGGAGTTTGAGGCTGCAGTGAGCTGTAATCATGCAATTGTCCTCTGGGCAACAGAGTGAGAAACTGTCAGAATGAAAGAAAGAGAGAGAGAAAGAGAGAGAACGAAAGAAAGAAGGAAAGAGAGGGAGGGAAGAAAGAAAGGGTGAAGGAGGGAGGGAGAAAGGAAGGAAGGAAGGAAGGGGCTGGGCATGGGGGCTCACACCTGTATTCCCTGCACTTTGGAAGGTGGAGACAAGAGGATTGCCTGAGCTCGGGAGTTCGAGACCAGACCAGGCAACTTAGCAAGACCTTGTCTCTGCAATAAAAAAATAAAATAAAATAAGTTAGTCAGGTGTGGTGGCACTCACCTGTGGTTCTAGCTACTTGGAAGGCTGAGGCAGAAGGATCACCTGAGCCCAGTGGATGGAGGTGGCAGTAGCCGTAAGCATGCCATTGCACTCCAGCGTAGGCGACAGAGTGAGAATCCAACTCGAAAAAAGAAAGAGAGAAAGAAGAATGAACTAGGGACTTCCTCATGGTCCAAAGAATAACCTCAGCATTTCTTTTTTTATTTTTTTGAGTTGGAGTCTCACTCCATCACCTAGATTGGAGTGCAGTGGCATGCTCACAGCCACCCCAGCATCAACCCACTGGGCTCAGACTATCCTTTCGCCTCAGCCTTCCAAGTAGCTGGAACTACAGGCGCGTGCTACCTCGTCCAGCTAATTTTTTGATTTTATTGTAGAGATGAGGTCTCGCCGAGTTGCCATGCTGGTCTCGACCCGTGTGCTCAGGCAATTCTCTCACCCCGGCCTCCTAAAGTGCTGGGATTTCAGGCTTGAGTCACCACACCCAGTCAACCTCAGTATTTCATTCACTCACTCATTTGCTCCCTCCAGAACTCTTGCCTTAACAAGCATTTACTCAGACCCTACTGGGCCAAGTACTAGGGAGACAGAGCTGGAACAGAGTCTCTGTCTTTGAGGCAACCAGTATTTCCTCAGGGCTTTATGTCCCTGAAGGAGATAAAGCCCTGAGGAGATAATCTTTTGGGCCACGAGGTCTCAGTGCATGTTCCCTGGAGGAGTTGAAGGGGTCGTATGATAAAGCAAGCCAAGAGGAAGAGAGAAAGAAAGGCGGGAGAGGTCCCTGGCACCCACATTCCCAGGCACCTCCTGATAGAAGCCTCAGTTTCCAGAAACCCAGTGATCTCTTGAATCAGAATCCACGTTCCTTCACTGTAGCCCAGTCTCTACTAGTGCAAGATCCCAAAGCGGGGTTAGAGAGAGAGAAAGACAGACAAGGAGAGGGTAGCAGTGTCCTCATCACTGGAGTGGTATGTTCCCTCCCTCAGGGGTGGGGGCAGAGGCTGCAGCCAGCACAGAGCCTGGTTTTGCAGGCCACAGCAGCCAGGCCATAAGCGCCAGGTTTCCGTTTTCCAGAAAGATCCGGTGTGCTACCTGAAGAAGGCATTTCTCCTGGTACAAGACATCATGGAGGACACCATGCGCTTCAGAGACAATACCCCCAGTGCCAACATCATGGTCAAACTGCAGGAGCTCTCTCTGAGGCTGAAGAGCTGCTTCACCAAGGATTATGAAGAACAGGACAAGGTAGGAGGGGCCTGGCGCCAGGAGCACTAAGGAAGGGCAGAGGGCTGCTATGCAGGTGCTGTCTGGCCCCCTCCCCAGGTGCCATGGCTTGCTCACTCTCCCATTTACTTTTCACCCCACCAACCTTCACTCAGGCCTTAGGATGCAGCAGGTTCTCAACGATGTCAGTGTAAACAAGACATTTGTGGTTCCCACCTCCTGGGGCTTATAGTCAAGTGGGGTTGGCAGCTCTTAAACAAACCATGACACCAGCAAATAAAATTACGAGCCACGAGGACTATTCATTCCATCAATGAGTAGTTATTGGGTTCCTGTTGTGTGTCAGGCACTGTTCTAGACATCAAGGGGAGCAAAGGAAGAGGAGAGAGGCAGAATCCAGATCATCAGGATCTTAGAGACGACAAATTTTGTTCTAAGTGTGGGTGAGGCCTTTAGAAACAACTGTGATTTAAAAAAAAAAAAAGGACCCAGATCCCCACATTGGAGATTCTGCCTGGGGGGAGCAGTGGTGGTGATGAGACAGTTAACAACATTTCCAAGTAAAATATGCCATACGTAGGATAGTGGTAGCGACATTGGAGAAGATAAATGAAGGAAGAGATAACCCGAAGGGGGTGAGGGAGTGAGCCATGAGCGAGACCCACACAGGCTCAGAGGGAGCATGAGGGGATTCGAACCATCATGGGGCGAGAAAGCAGAGACAAGGAAGGCTTCTCAGTAAGAAAATATTCATTTGAGTTCCAAAGATGAGTGAGAGTTAGGAAGCAATAAGGCTGGCCATGTGCGGTGGCTCATGCCTGTAATCCCAACACTTTGGGAGGCCAAGGTAGGAGGACTGCTTGAGTCCGGGTGTTCAAGACCTGCCAGAGCAACACAGTGAGAGACTTCATCTCTTACAAAAAACCAAAAAACAGAAAACAAAAAAGCAAAATTAGTTGGCATCTGTAGTCCCAGATACTCAGGAGGCTGAGCCCAGGAGTTTGAGGCTGTGGTGAGTTGTGATCATGTCAGAATGAGACTCGGACTCAGAAAAAAAGAAAGAAAGAAAGAGAGAGAGAGAGAGAGAGAGAAAGAAAGAGAGAGAGAGGGAGAGAAAGAAAGAAAGAAAGAAAGACAAGTAAGCAATAAGTTTGGAAGAAAAGAAAGAAAGAGAGAGAGAGAAAGAAAGAGAGAGGGAGAGAGAGAAAGAAAAGAAAGAAAGAAAGAAAGACAAGTAAGCAATAAGTTTGGAAGAAAAGACAGACAGAAAGAAAGAAAGAAAGAAAGGCAAGTAAGCAATAAGTTTGGAAGAAAAGAAAGAAAGAAAGGCAAGTAAGCAATAAGTTTGGAAGAAGAGAAAGAAAGAAAGAAAGAAAAAAAGAAAGAAAGGCAAGTAAGCAATAAGTTTGGAAGAAAAGAAAGAAAGAAAGAAAGACAAGTAAGCAATAAGTTTGGAAGAAGAGAAAGAAAGAAAGAGGAAGAAAGAAAGAAAGGCAAGTAAGCAATAAGTTTGGAAGAAAAGAAAGAAAGAAAGAAAGACAAGTAAGCAATAAGTTTGGAAGAAGAGAAAGAAAGAAAGAGGAAGAAAGAAAGAAAGGCAAGTAAGCAATAAGTTTGGAAGAAAAGAAAGAAAGAAAGAGGAAGAAAGAAAGAAAGGCAAGTAAGCAATAAGTTTGGAAGAAAAGAAAGAAAGAAAGAAAGAAAGAAAGACAAGTAAGCAATAAGTTTGGAAGAAAAGAAAAAATGAAAGAAAGAAAGAAAGAAAGAACGAAAGAAAAGCAAGTAAGCAATAAGTTTGGAAGAACATTCTAGAACAGGGAACGCTATGCACAAAGCCCTGAGGTGAACAGGAATATGCATATTCGGCACAGACAAAGCATGGGAAGTGAAGGAAGAGGAGAGAGGCAGGAGCCAGATCATCAGGCTCTTAGAGGTGTGGGATTTTGTCTTCAGTGCGGAGGAGGACATCGTGAGCAGACAAGTGACCAGATCTCATGTGGGAGACCAGGAGACCAGCAGGAAGTGTAAATCCAGGCTGGAGACATTGGCCACATGGCCCAGAGCGTGCAGTGAGGGTGGAGGCTGGTGGGTGAGTTCCAGCAGGGTCAGGGCAGAATCACCAGGACATGGCGCCTGTGATGGATGTGAGGAGCTGCGGGAAAGGCAGAGGCAGGGATGGTTTCTGTCTTGAGCACCTGGATATCTCAATGATGCTGAAATGGGGACCAAGCGTGGGCAGAGCAGGGTTGAGGGAAGAGCAGGAACTCAGTCAGGTGCACGGGGGATGACGTGAGATGCTTGTTGAAGGCTGAGTGGAGGTAGCATGCAGGCAGCTGGGCACGGAGTCTTGCGTGAGACTCACGATGTGCAGATAAACGAGGTGCAGGTGTAGGGGGTCATCCATGAAGCCATGGGACTGGATAGCATTGCCCACTGTGACAAGAAGAACAGGCCCAGGGACCCCAGGATTTGGAGGGCAAGGGGAGGACGGAGGTCCTGGCTAGGACAGTCTGACGGTGGGAGAAAACCAGGAGAGTTGCTGGGTTCTGAGATGAAAAAGGTGGGCCTCCCCATGGGGGGGGTGGGATGAGAAGTCACACAAGGTAAGAGCTAATGTTGCCTGCTGGATTTGTCAGTGTGTCACAGGTACCCTGTTCACTCTGTGAGCAGGGTGAACAGAGAAAAGAAGTGGAGATACCACTGTAGGGGAACTTGACTCTCAACAGGGGTAGAAAAAGAGAGAAGTTGCTGGAAGGAGGGTGCAATTCAGGGAGAAGACATTTTTATTTATTTTTATTTTTATTTTTTGAATTGGAGTCTCACTCTGTCGCCCAGACTGGAGTGCAGTGGCCGCTCCCAGCCACGGCAGCCTCGACCTGCTGGGCTCCAGCAATCCTTCCGCCTCAGCCTTCCAAGTAGCTAAACTATAGGCGCGTGCTACCACGCCCAGCTAATTTTTGATTTATTGTAGAGATGAGGTCAAGAGAGATTTTGGCCGGGTGCTGTGGCTCAAGCCTATAATTCCAGCACTTTGGGAGGCCGAGGTGAGAGGATTGTCTGAGCCCACTCGTTCGAGACCAGCCTGCACAACTTGGCGAAATCTCATCTCTACAATAAATTAAAAAGCAAGCCAGGCATGATATGGTGCACCTGTAGTTCTGGCTACTTGGAAAGCTCAGCAGGTTGACTCTGGGGTGGCTGTAATCGTGCCACTGCCTGGGCGATGGAGTGAGACTTCAACTCAAAAAAAAAAAAAAAAAAGAGAGAGATGTTAAGTCTGTGGTTTTTCATCGTTGGATTTCCTAAGAATCACTTGGGGAGTTTGTTTAAAATGCATATTCCCAGGACACATGCCTGGAGAGTCTGATTCACTGGGTCGGCAAGTGGGCCGTGGAACCTGCATTTTAAGATGCTCCCTAATCATGATTGTGCTATGAGGTCCTCAGGCCCCCTTGGGCTGACACTTTTTTATTTTTTTTGAGTCAGGGTCTCACTCTGTCACTCGGGCTGGATTGCAGTAGCAAAGGTCACTCTAACTTGCACAGAGGTGGGGCAGCAGAAACAAGGAAGTCTTGTCATGGCTCACTCTTAAGCTTGACCTCCAGGGCTCAGGTGATCCTTCTGCTTCAACCTACCAAGTAGCTGGTACTACAGGTGTGCAGCACCATGCTTAACTAATTTTTTGATTTTTTGTAGAGATGAGATCTTGCTATGTTGCCTAGACTTGTCTCAAACTTCTGGGCTCCAGCGATCTTCCTACCTCAGCCTCCCAAAGTGCTGGGATGACAGGCTTGAGCCATGGCGCCCTGCCTGGGCAGATGCTTTTAGAACAGAGGTGAATGCTGAGGGAACTTGAAGCTAGAGGGGCTAGCTCCTGGCTAGAGTCTCCTGAGAAGACAGCGAGAGGGATTTGGGACCCCCAAGGCAGGTAGGCGTCAGAGCCTTCTGTCTGAGAGCTCCTGCTTTCTCTGTAAAGTATGAGGTAACATATGAGGGAGACAAGTCTGTGAAGCGAGAGGGCAGAGAGAACCAGCCTGCCATTCTAATAGCAGCCTTGGAGGAGACTGACAGGGGCTATTGTTTTGAAACTACAGATAGAGCCCAAACCGGATACTTCGTTTGGCGATTGCCACCTAGCTGGTGAGTGATGGAACCGAGCCCAGGCCTTCTCATTCATACATTTAGCTGGTGAACATTCATTCATTCATTCATTCTGAGTCGGATCTCACTCTGCCGCCCATGCTGGAGTGCAGTGGCATGATCACAGCTTGCTGCAGCGTCAACCTCCTGGGCTCAGGTGATCCTCCTGCCTCAGCCTCCTGAGTAGCTGGGACTACAGGCACATGCCAGCATGCTTGGCCAGTTTTGAACATTTTCTTGTAGAGACAAGATCTCACTTTGTTGTCCAGGCTGGTCTCAAACTCCTGGGTTCAAGTGATCCTCCCGCCTTAGCCTCCCAAAGTGCTGAGATTACGGTCGTGAGCCACCATGCCTAGGCCTGATAAGTATTTATTAAGGGCCTACTGTGCACAAGCCAGGGATATGCAGTGATGCCCTTCAAGGACTTCACAGCCTAGTAAGGCCTGTAGTTCTTTTCTGTCCCTCAGTTTAAGGGAAAACTTGGTATTTATGCGTCATCGCCAAGTAGGCCCTACATGAAGATGTGGGCCTGTGTGGCATGGCCTGGTGTGAAGGGAGAGGTGGGCCCAGGACTGAGTCCGGAGTGCTGGTGGCATGGGATGTCAGGAGGAGGAGGGGGTTGATAAGGAGACTGAGAAGGGGCAGCTGGAGAGATGGGAGGAAACCCAGGAGGGTGAATCTTCTCAGCGCTCTCATGGGTGAGGGGAACCTGGGCCCATGAGCAGCACAGCAGACAGAGCTGGGGTGTTGTCTGCCCTCCCTCCAAGGCACGTCAATGCCAGCAAAGCACCCACGTCCCCTGCGGCTGTCCTATTCCATTCTCCACGCCATAGAAAGATGATTTTTCTAAAACTCAAGTTCTGTTGTGCCACCACCCGCCTTCTCAACAATCTTCAGATGGCTTCCTTTTGCTCTGTGGGTAAAACTAAACGATCTTGACTTGGCCCACAAGACCCTGTAGGACCTGGCCCTTGCTGACCTCTCTCCATTGGCATCTCTTGCCATGCTCCCCCTAGATGGCAGTACTGTGGCCACTCCAGCCTTCTTTTTGTCTTTTGACATTTCATGCTCTTTCCTGCCTCCAAACCTTTGCACGGTCCGTTCTTGCTACCTGCACAGCTCTCGAATCCCTCCTCCTTTCCTGGTTAACTCTTTCTCATCTTTTAGTTGGTTCCTTGGGGAACTTCTCCCTGGACCCTCATTTGGTTCCCCTTGTCTTACACCATCAGATCACACAGTGCTTCTTCAAAAGACTCTCCGCACTTGTAACAATGTGTTCAGTGCCAGTGCCCCAGCTGGACTCGATGTCCTACTTGGCCAGGAAATATCCCTCTCTTGTTCTTTGTACGATTCCCAGGTAAATGGGCCTGTGAATAAATGACATCTCTCACAACCTGAGGACTGATTCTGCTGCAAACCGGGGGGTGCAGGGGGAACACAAGGGTAAAAGAAAATAGAGAACAGGCACGGTGACTCACGCCTGTCATCCCAGCACTTTGGGAGACTGAGGTAGGAGGATCACTTGAGCCTAAGAGTTGAAGACCAGCCTGGGCAACATAGCCAAACCTTGACTCTACAAAATATGAAAAAAGTAGCTGGACTGGTGGCCTGTAGTTCCAGTTTCTCAGGAGGCTGAGGTGAAAGGATCACCTGAGCCCAGGAGGTTGAGGCTGCGGTGAGCCATGATTGTGCTACTGCATTCCAGCCTGGGCGACAGAGCAAGACCTTGTCTCTAAAAAAAAAAATTTTTTAATTTTTTAAAAAAGAAGGTAGATGTGAGAAAGGTCGAGGGACTTTGACAAATGAGATAGAGCCATGGGGGCAAAGGTCCTGTTCACGAAAGGGGTCCCTTCTCTCCTTCCAGGCCTGTGTCCGAACTTTCTATGAAACACCCCTCCAGTTGTTGGAGAAGATCAAGAATGTCTTTAATGAAACAAGAAATCTCCTTCACCAGGACTGGAATATTTTCAGCAAGAACTGCAACAACAGCTTTGCTGAGTGCTCCAACCAAGGTAAGCACCGAAGGGGCCAGCACGTGGGTGGCAGGGGGCGGGAGGCCAGGAAGGGGCTTGGGAGGTGAGATGCGGAGCTGGGGGGTGGACCCTGGGGAGGCAGCCAAGCTGCTACTTGTGTTGCTGTGTGTGGACGTGCTTGTTCCGTGTACATATGTGGCTTCATGTACCTCTGGTCCTGGGCACATGTCTTTTCTGGCATGTGTGTGCATGCTCACCCACATATGTCTGCATGTGGAAGCATCAAGAAGGATCGCGCTGGTGTCTGTGAGATTAGGAAGTGGAGCGGGAGTCCCACTCAGGAGCCCCGTAGATATGAAAGCTTTCCCCACGGGCTCTGCAGCTGGCTGGACGTATGGGGGGTTCCGTGGAGAGAGCAGACGCCCCTCTGGGAGTCAGAGCCCTCTTCCAGGAGCCCTGCTGCAAATCACCAGGACACCCTGGCTCCAGAAGTCCCCAGGATGCCTTGGGTGTCCCCTGAAGGGACAAGGCTGGATTTGAAGTCTGAGCATCATTCAAACTCCCAGTGCTGGCTCAGCTGCATCCATGTTTACCCTGCGTGTCCTCGTCTCTGCGTCCTGTGCCACATGTACCCTCCTCCGTCAACCTAGCTCCCCAAGGCAGGGCTGAAGCCCTGCAACCTGCCAGTGGCCAAGTCCAGTCTCGTGGCTTCACTCCCAGGGCCTCAAGCCTTAGTCATTTTCTAGCCCCAGCCTGTCCCTGCCTGTGGCCGTGTGGCTCCTGATTGTGCTTGAAACTGGTGTCTCTGAGGCTTGAGGTGTCTTGCGTTTGTCTGGGAGGCCGCTGCTCACCCTCCTGGCCTGGCTGCTGCTCACTGGTGGCTGGAACCCCAGCACGGGCTGTCCTCCAGCCTCCCCTCGGCTGCCACCCTCTCTGGCTCCCAGCGTATGCCTCTGAACCCTGCTCTTTGTGCTCTGCCCATGAGACCCTGTCCATGGCGTCTTCCGTGTCATGAGCATCTGCTCCGTCCTGTTCTCTTCTCAGCCTCAGGGCTGAGCTGGGAGACGGGGGGTCCCCAGATTTACGCCCCCCTCCTGAGCCCTTCTGGGAAAGCTGTGCTGGAGGCTGGTGACTCGATCTCCTCTCCGTACTCTCTCTCCTCTCTCTGTGGTTCTTTCAGATGTGGTGACCAAGCCTGATTGCAACTGCCTGTACCCCAAAGCCACCCCTAGCAGTGACCCGACCTCTCTCTCCCCTCACCAGCCCCTCGCCCCCTCCATGGCCCCTATGACTGGCTTGACCTGGGCTGACTCTGAGGGGACAGAGGGAAGTTCCCTCGTGCCCAGTGAGCAGCCTCTCCACACAGTGGACCTGGGCAGTGCCAAGCAGCGACCACCCAGAAGCACCTGCAAGAGTCTTGAGCCGCCAGAAACCCCAGGTGTCAAGGACAGCACAGCTGGTGGCTCACTGCAGCCTCGACCCTCTGTTGGGATGCCCATCCCCGGGATGGAGGACATTCTCGACTCTGCACTGGGCACTAACTGGGCCCTAGAAGAGGCCTCTGGAGAGGCCAGTGCAGGTTCTGTACCCCAAGGGACAGAGCATCACCCCTCCAGGCCAGGAGAGGGCAGCGTCCAGGCGGAGACCACCAGACTCAGCGACCTCCTCCCAGCATCTCCTTCACTCCCTGCGTCAGCAAAGGGCCAATGGCTGGCAGATGTAACTGGCACCCCATTGCCCAGGGCGGGCCCTGTGAGGCCCATTGGCCATGCCTGGAATCACACTCCCGAGGAGACAGACCGTGCATCCGCCTTGCCCAGAGAACGCCAGGAGTCAGGCTCTCCCGGGACCTCATCGCTGCATCCCCAAGGCCTCAGCAACCCCTTCACCCTCTCCGCTCAGCCGAGGCTTCCTAAAAGCCACTCCTGGGGCAGCGTGCTGCCCCTTGGAGAGCTGGAGGGCAGGAGGAGCACCAGGGACCGGAGAAGCCCCGCAGAGCTGGAAAGAGGACAAGCGAGTGAGGGGGCGGCCAGGCCCCTGGCCCGTTCTAACTCCGTTCCTTTGGCTGACGCAGGCCCTGAGAGGCGGCCCGAGGAGTCCACCAGCCTCCAGCTCCATGGGTTTGCCTTCCGCCTGCTGGTGCCCAGCATCGTCCTGATCTTACTGGCCGTTGGTGGCCTCCTGTTCTACAGACGGAGGCGGCGGGTAAGAAGATCCCCAGGAGGGAGAAGAGGGCATCTCTTAGGGCAGGGCCAGAAAGGGGTGCAGGCTGGAAGCCAGCTCGAATTCAGCTCGGTTCTTCAGATGTGGAGGGTTAGGAGCTGACTGTGCACTGAGGATGGGAGGTGGTGACAGAGGGTTGCTTTGAGAAGTTTCGAGCTATAAGGTCAATGGAAGGGGACCGAGCTGAAAGGAGTGGGAGAGAATATTCTTGGGCTGACAGCAAAATGACAACCAGTTGGGAGTGAGATGGCGAGGAGAGTGTGTGCATCAGGGCGGGGTGGACACTGGGAGCTCTGCAGAGCCTGGGGTGTGAGGACTGGGGGAGACACCCTTCAGGGGAGGGGTGGGGGGTAGGGGCACCATCAGCAGGGAGGCCTCACGCATCTCCCCCAGGTCTCTGGCTGAGCCCCACTTCTGGGTAGCTGGAAGGACTCCTGCAACTCTCTCATTAATTCCGGGGGCAGCCCTGTCTGGGTTGGGGTCACTGTCCCCCCACCTCTCCCAGCTCCTCAGTGAGCTACACTTTCCTGTCCCCAGAGCCATCAAGAGCCTCAGCCAATGGATTCACCCTTGGAGCGGCCAGAGGGCAGGTGAGAACTTGGGGTGGAGCTCTGAAGACATTGGGGGCCTGGGCTGGAGTCTATTTCCCCTCTAGATGGGGAGGGGTGGTTTCTCCCACTTTCTCCGTAGCAGTGGAGCCTCAGGACTCCATTGGGGTCAGGAGGAAGAAGGGCCTCTCTTCTTTCCTAAACATACCAGCTTTTTCCTGATTTTTCCCTAGAGTTAGGCAGTTCTGGTCTTTTCCATCTGAGAGGGCTAGGGGATGTGCAGGAATTGGGGGCAAGCTTGGGGGATTCCTTTGCTTCCCTGCTCCTGCTAAGGTCTAATGCCAGCCCTGTGCTCTGTCTGCAGCCCTCTGACCCAGAACGAGGATACACAGGTGGAACTGCCAGTGTAGAGGGAATTTAAGGTAAGATTCGAATTTTGACCTCTCTCCACCCCTTAAAATGAGTGACCCCATTCCAATCCCCCTCACCTCTCAGTGACACCAGCTCTCCTGAGGCCCACACACCACCTTCCTCCCCTCTCTCTTCCTCCCTTCCATGCACCAACAGGGCCAGCCACGTCTCCTTCCTGGGTCCTCTGGTCTCCCCTCGCCCTCCATTCTCTCCACCTCAGCTGAGGCCAGGCACTACTACCTCTGCGTTGGCTTTCTAGTCTTGTTGCCGCCTTTGATCCCTGAGCAACCAAAGTCCTCTTCCTCAAATGTGGCTCTGATAAGGTCTGTACCCTCTGGGGGTGTTGCAGCCACTTCAAACCTTATGTTCTTGGCTTGGCTTCCAAGCTCCTCCCATAGCGCCTGGGGTGCCAGATTGCTCCCCTGGTTGGCCTTCCCTCCCCAGCTAATGTTATGTCTGCCTCCCTGCTTTTAGGAACATGGTGACATAGACCCTTAGTCTTGGAAGGGCTCTCAGAGGTCATTTGGCCCAGTGCTCCACCTTAAAAGGGCCACCCCCTTCCACATCCCCAACAGAGAGCCAGCCAGCTTCCTGTCACACACTCCTGCTTCTAAGCCAGCTCACTGCCTAGCCACAGACCATGCCATTTTCAAATCACACTGGGAGAAAGGCCTTCCTCATGGGAAGCAAAATTGGACTCCCCGCCCCATCCACAATGGTCCGCCCTCCAGTCCTCATGAGAGCCCTCCAATATTTCCAGAGAGTTATCCATGTCCCCTTTGAGAATTCTCTAAGCTAAGTGTGGCCAAGTCCCTCAAACATTCCTTATATGATGTGGTTTTCAGACCCCTCACCATCCTGGACACACTCGTTTGTCAATGTCCCTCTGAAAATGTGGCGCCCAGCCCTGGACACAGTACTCCAGATGTTTCTGACCAGCTCAGAGTACAGTGGGACTGTTACCTTCCTTGATCTGGACAGTATTCTTCTATGCGTGCAGATTAAGATCGTATTAGTTTTTTTTTTTTAACAATCGCATCGCACTGTTGTCATGTTGAGCTTGTGGTCTATTAAAACCCCTAGTTTCATATCCCATAAACCTCTGTCAAGCCAGACCTTTTCTAGCCTGTACTTGGACAACTTAACTTTTTTAACCCAAGTGCAGGCATTTATATTCACCCTTGTTAAAGCTATCTTGTTTGTTTCTGCCCATCACCCGAGACTACTTACATTGTTTTAAACCCGAATTCTGCCACTTTCGTGGCTCTCCCTATGGGATTCCAGCACATTGATGAGTGTCTTCTGTTGCCCTTGACCACACAGTTGATACAGATGTGCCTCTAATGATGCCTTGCTCCTGGCTTCCCAACCCCAGCTGGCCCACACCCCCCTCCCTCCCCCTTCAAGTCCACAATCAGCCCACCAGGAAGTTGTCCAGATTTCTCCACGACCCTCTGGCTGCTCCCTTAATATCCGTTCTGCTCATTTGTATCTGGTTAATACTATATCAGTTTGCACTTATGTGGATGTTGTTTTCATGTATTTTAAAATTTGTATTGTATGTGTAAGCTTACTACATTCCATACCCCTAAGAAGATTGTAAGCCCCTTGAGGGCAGGGACAGTCTTCCACTTTTTCTGCATTTCTTTTTCTATCCCAGATTCTACTACAGAGAGGGCTGCTCCACACTTGCCAAAAATTTCTCAATAAATGTTGACGGACCGGCTTCAGGGCTGACTTACTGACGGACCTTGGCCAGCTGTCTCTAACTGACCAGCCTCTGGCTGACCAAATTAATCAGCCAACTAATATCCTCTGACTGACTGGCTGAGTGGCTGGCTGGGTGACTCTGACTAACCAACTGACTAGCTGGTAACTGCCTAAGTGTCTAGTTGTTGATTGGTGAACTGATTGGCTGACTGACTAGCTGACCCATTGCGGATTGGCTGGTTGAGAAGCTGAGGTGTCTTGTTCAAGTTTCTAGTCACACCCCTTACCATACAAGCCAATGCCTTAGGGCTTTCCCACGTGTGGAATAGCAGGTCTGGGCCCCTCCTAGAGAGATAGGGGATGCCAAAAATGCTCAAAACCAGGGGAATCTATTTAGAAAAGAGCCAGCAGTTACAACACATCTGGAATGCTGGGGTCCCCCTTGTCAGTAGGGTGGGCTAAGATGAGTGAGTGGGTCAGCTGGGGCACTGGCAAGGCTGTGGAATGACCCTTACCCCCTTGGGACCAGTGGCTCAAGGCTGAGCCTCCCTACCCATTGGTATCCACCCCCACCCTGGTCTTGGCCTCTGCCCTGTTCCTGTCACGCCCATTCCCCCCTTTTCCTGCTTGGCTATTGTCAGACCCATCGGAAGCCTTCCTCTTCCTTCCCTCAAGATTTCACTTGGAGAGGGCACCCAGAGCAGGGCTACAGCCAGACCTCCCTTGGCCCAGCGGGTTTACAAGCCAGGCACCAGGGGCCTCTGGGAGGTGGAGGGCCATCCCCTTGGACTACTGCTGCTCTGATGAGAGAAATGAGAGGCAGAGACTGAGAGAGGACTTCAGAGCCACAGAAAACTCAGACCGCAGTCCCTCAACCCTGAGCAACCAGGAGATGGAGCAGCAGGCTGGACTGTGCCCGCTTGTCCTCCTTCCCCCGAGCCGGACCTGTAGCCTGGCTGTACCCAGCATGGCTTATGTCCCATTTATGGTTCCCCTTCCTTCCCTTCAGTGCATGGGAACGGGCTAGGAGCCAGATGCTGTGGTTCCATCTTCTCCTTCCTCAGCCACCATGGACTTTGCCAGTAGGGCCAATGGATGTTAAAGAAAGAGGCTGCACATAGGGTCTAAAGTCAAACTGTTGGATGGTGGCCAGGGGATTTCTGCTCTGGGAACAAAGCGTTCTGAGGATGCTGGGCGAGGGGACAAGGATGGGGCGGGGTGGGGAGAGGGCAGGACCCTGACTCCCATGGATGGTGCAGGAGGCAAGTCTCTGGGCCTACGTGGGGGGAGGCGCATTGCTTAGGGGTCAGCATGACAAATGGTAAAGTGGGAGTTTCCCTGTCCCAGGACGGCCTCTAGACTTTTCTGCTCTGACCCAAGTCCTTCCTCTTCAGCTACTTCTGCCCTACTGTCTTGAATACCATCTGTGATGACTTTCTCTGATGAAGGTGGAGGTGGAAATAAAAACTTCTTCTTTGCTAGCATTAGCAAGAATTGGCCTTTGATTTCTGGATCAAGGCCAGTAAGATGGTCTTGCCTGAGGAGCAGTCTAAGGACACTCAAGTGCCCCCCTTCCCTCATGTCAGAACCCTCTGCTTGAGCAGTGACCCCTTTTCCCAGGGTTTCTCAGACCTCCACTAGGCCCCAATACCTCCCACCATGGTCCCTGGTTCCCCAGGAGGAGGTAGGAGGTGAGGCCAGTCTGGTCAGAGGCTTGGGCTGGTGCCAGGGAAAGCCACCTTGTCCCTCTGTGGTGTCTGGGTGGCTGAGAAGGAGAGGGAAGGAATGGGAGGAAGTCCCGCCTGCCGTCCCACCAACAGCCCACAGGAATGCCAGACCTCCCTGCCCTGGGTCCTCAGCAACTCCCCCCCACCCCCCACTCAGCTAACCAGTCTTTTCTTCTCTCCCTTGCAGCTGGGCTCACAGGACGGTGTCTCCATGGGAGGAGACATGACGGGCATCCGCCACCACCCCTCCCAGCCATCCTCCTGGAATGTGGTCTGCGCTCCTGGAATGTGGACTGGACCAGAGCTGCCAGGCTGGGGTTCTTCCACCTTGACCCTCACACCCTCCACTGACTGAGAGAGGGCCAGAGGACTCCCCCCACGCTGCCACTATTTATTGTGGGCCCTGGAGGCTCCCATGTGCTTGAGGAAGGCTGGCAAGCCCAGCTCAGGATCTTCCCCTTCAGGGCTGCACCCTCCTCTCACCCCCCTCCATGCCAGCACCTGGGCCAGGGACCTGCCAGCCCGTGGGAGAGCCGGGTGGGCGCTGAGGGTGGAAGAGCCCTGCGCCCAGAAGTCCCGCCTGGTGTCAAGGGATCTTAACCTGGACAGGCAGGGACCTGTCTCTGGAGAGAGGAGCCTGAGACTGGTGGGGCGGGACAGCGTCGGCCTGGTTTCCTGGAAAGGCGTGCAGCCCAAGAGACGGGAATGGGAGGCCTCTGGGCCTGCTGGTCTGCACAGACAGCCCAGAGGGATCTACACCCTTGGCTCACCTAAGTGCCCCCTGCTGGTTGCCAGGCATAGAGGCGAGGCCTGCCCTGCCCTGCCCTCAGGACCTGTCTGGCCTGCCCAACACGCCAAGAGGACCAAGCGCTGGCCTCTGCCCCTCCTTCCCTCCAGCCCCTGCCAGAGCTTCTCCAGGAGGCTGGGCAGAGGCTCCCCTCATGAAGGAAGCCATTGCACTGTGAACACTGAACCTGCCTGCTGAACAGCCTGCCCCGTCCATCCATGAGCGAGCATCCGTCCATCCTCCACCCTCTCCCCAGCTTCCGGCACTGAGCTGGCCTCACCGGTCGACTGAGGGAGCCCCTCAGCCCTGACCTGCTCCTGACCCGGCCTTGACTCCACTCCCAGGGTGGAGCGGGTGGGAGAACTGCCGGGGCTGCCAGCCAGAGCCGGTCTTTAGGCTGTGCTGTTCGCCCAGGTTTCTGCAAATTGCACTTTGACATTCCCAAGAGGGAAGTGACTAGTGGGAGGGAGAGGGGAGGGAAGAGGCAGGGAGGCTGCAGGGTGAGCTCTGACTGAAAATGGGCCTTTGAAATACGGATATGCCCCTGAGGTCGGGAGAGGGGTCTGCACCCCTAACCCCAGCCCAGTCTCCTTTTCCTGCTGCCGGCAGGCACCTGGGGCTGAGCAGGTGGTCCCTGTCAGGAGCTCCAGGCTGGGCTGCCCCCCAACCCCACCTGCTTGGCACCAGCTCCTGTTCCCTTTTGCCCTTCTTTCTCCCTGACCCAGTCGGCAACAATACCCCTCAAGTCTCACACCACCCCTATACCACGCCTCCGACCAGGCAAGCCAGGGTGAGAGAAGGGACCAGGAGATCCAGGCATCAGCTTCCGTGGCTCTGAGGACCTCCGCTTCCTGGCCTGCCCATGGCCGTGGCTCTGAGGCCTGGGCAACGGTTGACAGGGCCGTCAACTGCCACTTGGTCCCTTTGTGCTGCTGTGTCCCTCCTCTCCTGCCGCCTGGGCCCTTTGCTGAGAGGCCATATCCTACATGGCCTCTGGGCCTGTGACCTTCCTTTTTTGCCCGAGAAAGTGAGGGTTGGCTGGCTCCATACCCCCTCGTCCTGATGCTGACAGCTGAGGGAAGGGCAGCCGAGAGCTTTCATGTGGGGCTCAGCCTTCTAGTCACAAACTCTATATTTGATGCTAGAAAGCATGTCTTTAAAAATGGAAGGAAAAATAACAACAAAGAAGTGTCTTCCCCCACCCCTCTACCTTAAACACGTGGTATTTTAAAGGTCAAAAAAGGCAAATCCAACCCATTGCAGAAGCTCTTTGTGGACACTTGGTGGCATCAGAGCAGGGGGAGCCCCAGAGCCACCTCGGGGGTGTCCCCTGGATTACCTGCGCAGGCACCTCTTCTGTTCTTTTGTGTGTCCAAAAGGTCAATACTGAAAGCATGAGAAAGCCAAGAGGGAACATTGGCTCACATACTGTGAGATTTCGTTTTTATACTTGGAAGTGGTGAATTATTTTATACAAAGTCATTTAAATATCTATTTAAAAATAGGAAGCTGCTTATATATTTAATAATAAAAGAAGTGCACAAGCTGCCATGTGAGTCACAGGAAAAGTTGTTTTGGGGGTGTAGGTGGCAGAAATGGGTGTGGGCGGTCAGTTGCTGGGTAAGTCCCAGCTCTGAAAGCTTTTTCCAAGATACGCGGGGAAGGCGGGTTCTCTCCAAGTCTCATTACCAAAACGTCCTGTGTTATTGCTGTCCCAAACACATTCGTCTGCATATCTGTTTAATAGGAAAACGGGTAGAAAGCAGCCAAACCTCAGGCCTGGCCACCAGCCCTCGCTCCAGCCCAGCCTAGCCCAGCCTGGGAAAATGGCCGGTTGGGCTCTGTCCAAGGGCCCCCGGGGGCCTGTAGGGATGAGACTCCTTGACCAATGAGCCCTGCTGGCCAGATTCTCACAGGACTCTGAGGTGAATGAGCGCTGTCTACGGGCGGGGGAAGTGAGCAGGGCTAACCAGGGAGGGCCCTCATTAGGCTCTGACCTTCCTACTGGAAATAGTGCAGAGACCAAGGATGTGGCCTTCCTTGGGGAGAGGGGTGTTGGGACAGGCTAGAGCAGGGCAAGGCCCCACACACACCCTGAGCGAAGCCGTGACAAGAAAGGCCTCCTCATCCCTGAGGGTGTGGTGGGCAAAGTTTTGGATCAGTGGTTCCCAACCCTGGCTTACTGAAGAATCACCTGGATTGCTGAAAAATAAATAAATAAATGCTGATTCCCAAGCCCCACCCTAGATCGACAAAATTAGTTCTCAGGGGTGAGGCTTAGATCAGGCATCAGATCTTTTTAAAAGATGCCATCTTTTTAGAAGACATCTCAAGTGATTCAAATGAGATTCAGGGTAAAAAGCACCTAGAGCCTAGGATAGGGTGGTTATTTAAGCTTAAATTAATTACAATGAAATAAAAGTAAACATTCAGTTTGTCAGCCACACTAGCCACATTTGAAGGGCTCAGTAACCACATGTGGCTGCCATGTTGGACAGCACAGAAAGAAACCATTAGCATCATTGCAGAAATTCTATTAGACAGTGCTGCCCAAAAGATTGGGTCTCTGGACTTAGAGGGCCCAGGACTGGCACCAAGCAAAGTTGGCCAGGATCATAATACTCAGGTGTCTCAGTCACCACTTTCTGTGCCTTTATCACCACCCTGTCCTTCAACATTTCCCTTAAGCTAGCTCTTCCTTTTCTATCAAATCTCCTCAGAAGAGAATTTTTTTGAGTTGGAACCACTCTGTTGCTCAGCCTGGAGTGCAGTGGCACACTCACGGCCACCGCAGGCTCGACCTGTTGGGCTTAGGCTACCCTTCCACCTTAGCCTTCCAAGTAGCTAGAACTACAGGCATGAGCCACCGCGCCTGGTGAGAAATTTTTTTATATATGATAGAGATGAAGTCTCACTATGTTGCCCAAGCTGGTCTCAAATTCCTGGGCTCAAGCAATCCTCCTGCTTCTGCCTCCCAAAGTGGTGGGAATAGTGGCGTGAACCACTATGCCTGGCCCTCAGAAAAAATTTCTTTAAAAACTTACATTTTATCCTTCAAGGCCCAACTCAAAGAGCCTTCCAACTCAAGAAACCTTCTCAGTCTGAAGCAGGCCTCTGGGTCATACCCAGGCTTGGTTCCTTCTTTCCCTGTGCTCCTACAGGTCTGAAACCCATTTATTTGTCTGACCATCCCACTGGGCCATGGACTGTGGTAGAAGCTGTGCTGCATCCCCCTTATAACCCAGTGCCTAAGAGTATCTGGCACACAGTAGGTGCTCAGTAATTGTGTGTCCAAAAGGTCAATACTGAAAGCATGAAAAAAAACATGGTAATAAAAATTCTGACCAACCTTAATGGGTGGTCTTTTTGAGGAGCCTTATTGGTATTAGACAATTGAATTAATATCTAATAACTGTAGTTTGATGATCAAGCAGAAGAGAAATTTTTGGCAGAGGGGTTCCCCTGATGAGGCTAGGTTAGACCCATACCTGTTCACTGGGTTGTGATGGATGGAATATATATTTCAGTCTTTAAGGCATGATTGCGGGGGGAGGTAAGAAGCCAAAGCAACAACAACAACAACTACTGCCTCTTACTTGCCTTTCAGTAATCCTAGAAAGGCCCAAAAATCTCGGCAGGCCTTTCCCTGGGTTTCACGTGCCATAGAGCAATATTCACTTTGGATTCAGAACAAGAGAACTTAGGTTCTTGGCTCAACTCTCTTGTTGCCTTTTACTGTTCAGTCCTGGGTAAGCATTTAACCTCTCTGAGCTCAAGTTTCTCCTCATCTGTAGAACTCGTTTAAGAGTGCAAACCAGGGATACTCGGACTGAGGTTCAAATGAAGTGACAAACCTAAAAGCACCTTGTGTTCTCCAAAGGGCTACCCCCAAAGTGTGTTCTGATGCTTCCTGGCCAGCTGGTCTGACAGTGCCCTGGCCACACAGCTCCCCTCTGGGCAAGCCCTAGGGTTCCAACATGTGACCAGGACCTGACTGATTCAGATCTCTTGTAGCTCAGGGATTTCTGGCTGAAGGGAGTGACTAGGTAGGAGGCTGAAGCAGCAAGTCTGTCGGGGCTGCTGTGGGTGCCGGTTCGCAGACAAGGTCAGGAACTCTGGCTTGGACTGTAGAGGCAGAGAGGCCAGCCAAACCCCAAACCACTATCCGGCCGGAGGCAGGAAAGTGCATCACAGGCGACCAAGAAGAAGCCTGAGGTTAACCTCGTGTAGACTGCGGACCGCGGCAAGGAAGGGGTTGGTTGGGGAACTGGAGTCCAGGCAGAACCTGGGTGGGCATCCAAAGACCCCTTGAATAAGGCACTAAAGTCATGTGGGATGGGCAGTGACCAGGCAGCCCTGGGGAAAGAGGCCACTTTCCCCTGTCCCCATGAAGGCCTTCTCTGCCAAAGTAGCACTTGGTCCCCTGGTTTCCCTCTTCAGCCTCTAGGGAGGGAGAGGGAGGTGACCAGGCTCTGCAGCCCTGGATGCTAGGACTGTTGAAAGGATGAGGGGGACCACGCCAGCCTGGAAAGCCCTATGGCAAGCGTCTGGACCAAAGAGAGGCTCTCTCTGTCTCCCTCTGCAGGGACTATGGCTGCTGTGGCCCAGGCCCTGATCTGGGACTGCGGGAAAGTCCATGTGACCATCATGGCCCTGTCTAGCATCCACACTGACTCAGCTCTGCGACTGGGTGACTGTGAGTCAGAAGAGGTTATGGATTGGGATGGTGGAGGAGGCCGGGTTGTGGAGTTGTTGGGTGAATTCCTGGAGCAGGGCTGGGCCAGGATTTAAGCTGAACTCTAACCTCTCTGGTTCACAAGCCCTGCCCCTGCTCCGAGGTCCTGGACACCTGTCCCCAGCCATTCTGCTCTTTGTATTGAACCCTGTGAAGGCAGGAGCCTCACCCTAATTCATTCGTTCATTTCTCCCATTGACTGCTAGACACGGAGGACAAAATGATTAGTAAAAGAGTCAGTGGAGGAGACGGATATCAGTCAAAAAATCACACAAATAAATATCCGATCTCAAAGCATGAATAGAGGTAGGGGGATACATGACTGGGGACCTGATCCAGGGGTGCAGGATCTGGTCAACCTTTAGGAATACGAAGACAGAGGAAGGCCCAAAAAGGTGAAGCAGGGAGGCATGGTCTGTTCCTCTTCCTTTCCCAAGGCTGCCAAGATTCAATGGAAAGCCATTTACTAATTACCTGGTTTGTGTGAGGCACTCTACACAAATGCAATGGCATTCCATCCTACAACAGCCCCTTCAGCTAGGTGCTTCCTAGCTTCTCTTCCACAGATGTAAGAACTAAGAGAAACGTAATAACTCAGCAAAGGTCACAGCAGTTGGCAAGTAGCAAAGCTGTTTTCAAACCCCATACTCTTGTCACAACAACACACTCTAGTAGGCAGTTAACAGATGCTTCTTGCACAAATGGACAACTCATGACAGCCTCATGGGTTTTGAAGATCCCCAGGGCCTTAGCATCCTTCTTCCTCTTCCTTGCAGAAAGATTGTGAAGACTCGAACTGGGCAAAGTTGTCTATGACAGACCCCTGTTCTCTCGGCCTTACTGCTAACCCTAGCCCACCAGGAGAGGAAGACGGCCCCCTCCTAGGGAGTGTATCCACTGCCTGGGCCTCTGGGAAAGTTCTCTTTTGACTGCCAGTCTTTCCCACTGACTTTCTTTAGCTTGGGAGTTTTTTTGTGACCCATGTGTTTTCTCCCTGCCCTCCCTTTAAGCAGTTCCCAAGTCCCTGTTTAATTATAGGCCCAGGTGACATCTGGGCACTGATCACTCTGGCTGGCAGTAGGCTTTAGCATCATTCCTGATAGTGATCTTCTTAAATGAAAAGGCTGTAGATTTTCTCTCCCATACTCAGCCAGATCTCCAAGGGAGGATTTCCAGGACTGGACTGGGGTTCCATGGGCAAGGCTGGATCGGCAATACCTAATGCGACATCTGCAAGCTCAATATGCTCTAGTGATTCTGGGGAGACCGGCAAAAGTCTGGGGGCTGGAGAGTCTCAGAAGTGGGAGCAGAGTCCTCACCCTGCCTGTGATATCTGGGGATCCTTAGAGAGGCATCATTATCAGAGTGCACTGTGGGTGCTCAATCCACATTGGTTTTCCTAAAATGAGCTTCATGTCCACATGCCTTTTCTGTCTGCTTTCCCAAACACGAGCATCGGGCTTGAAGGTAATTTGGCCCAAGTCCTGTGTTAAGTTCAGAATATTTTTCTATAGCAATAACAACAACAAACACTGGGGAGGGGGTAGAAATGTGGATTCCAGAGTTGCTACATTATATTATTTTAAATGTCTAGCTTTTAACAATGAAAAAATTGCAAGACATGTAAAGAAAGGATATCCTATACACAGTGAAAAAAAGCAATCAATAGAAACTGCTTCTCAGGATGCCCAGACATTGGGTTTACTACACAAAGACTTTAAATCAGGAATTTTAAATGTGTTCAAAGACTAAAGGATAACATGTCTAAAGAACTAAAGAAAATATGAGAATGATGTCTCAGTAAAAAGAGAATATCAGTAAAGATCAGAACTTTTAAAACATACTTTATTTATTTATTTATTTATTTTGAGTTAGAGTCTCATTCTGTCACCTAGGCTGGAGTGCAGTGGCATCCTCACGGCCACCACAGACTCAAATTACTGGACTCAGGTGATCCTTCCACCTCAGTCTTCCAAGTAGCTGAACCCACAGGTGTGCACCATCATGCTCAGCTAATTTTTTTTTCTTTTATTGTAGAGACGAGGTCTCACCAAGCTGCCCAGACTGGTCTCGAACCCCTGGGCTCAGGCAATTCTCTCACTTTGGCCTCCGAAAGTGCTGGGATTACATTACATGATCTTGGCCACCGCCACCAGCCAAGATCAGAACTTACAAAAAAGGAACCAGATAGAAATTCTAGAGTTGAAAAGTACAATAGCTGAAATGAGAATTTCACCAGAGGGGCTCAACAGCGGATTTGAACAGTTAGAAGAAAGAATCAGTGAACTTGAAGGTAAATCCACTGAGATTATCCAGTCTGAGAAACAGACATAATAACTTGAATCCACATGAAGTAAAAAATATCAGTAAAGGTAACTACATAAGTAAATATAAAAGACAGTATAAATGTATTTTTTTCTATTTGATTTTTTTAAATTTACAAAGTAATGATTATAAATATATGTCAATGGTAAAAAAAAATGTATAAAGATTTCATTTGTGATGATAGCAGCCTAATGGGGGAAGGAACAGAGGCAAATGGTAGCAAAGTTTTCATGTAAAAGAAGATTGAAGAAAAATGAACAGACCCACAAAGATCTGTGGAACATCATCACACATGGCAACATATGCATAATGAGAGTCGAAGGAGAGGAGAGAGAAAGGAGTAGAGAGCATATTTGAAGAAATAATGTTTGAAAAATTTCCAAATTTGATAAAAGATGCTAATCTATACATCCAAGAACCTCAATACACTCTAAGTTAGATTAACCTAAAGAGATACTCACCTAGACATACATTAATCAAATTTTCAAAAAATAGAAACTCTTGAAAGCAGCAAAAATGACCAGTACAAATAATTCTCTATAAGATTAACAACTGATTCTTCATCAGAAATCAGAGAGGCTAGAAAACGTAAAATGACATATTCAATGTGCTGAAGGAAAAAAAAAAACCCAAAACCTGTCAACCAAAAATTCTATTCCAGAAGACCTATCCTTCAAAAATGAAAGAGAAATTAAAACATTTCCAGATAAACAAAAATTGACAGTTTGTCATTAAGCAGATCTGACCTACAAGAAATACCAAAGGAGTTTTTCAAACTAGAATGAAAATACACTAGATAGTAACTTGAATCCACAAGAAGAAATAAAAGTACCAGAAAAGATAACTACATAGGAAAACATAAAAGACAGCATAAATGTATCTTTTTCTTTGTGATTTTTTAAATTTACAAAGCAATAATTATAAACCTATGTCAATGGTCAAAAATGTATAAATAGGTAATTTGTGATAATAGCAACTTAAAAAAGGAGAAGGAACAGAGACAAATAGTCGCAAAGTTTTTGTGTACTATCAAAATTAAGTTGTTATTAATTTGTACTAGATTGCTATAAACTAAGATGTTAATGGTAATTCCCAGGCCAACCACTAGGAAAACAACTCAAAAATATATAATACAAGAAGTAACAATGAAATTAAAATAGTACAACATAGTATTTTCTTATGAAAGCATCACTCTCCAGCAGTCAGCAAAAAAAAAAAAATGAAGAGCCTTAACTCTTTATTTATTTATTTTTTATTTTAAAGATGTAAGGTACAATTCAGGATTAGGCATACAAGTGGTCATCGTACAGGTAAAGTTTGGGCCTCCCTTTGGTCCCTAATTTGCCTGGTTTGAGATCAGGTGCCCTTATTGATGTTGTGTTTTACCCCACACCTCCATCCCAGCAGTATCCCGCTACTGTCAATCCCTTTCTTATAGTATTATGGTAAATGTTCAGGGTCCGCTTATGAGTGAAAATATGTGGTACTCTGTTTCTGAGATAGATTACTGAGTATGATAGACTCTAAATCCATCCAAGTTGCTGCGAAGCCCATATATTTGTCCTTCTTTATGTCCACATACGATTCATTGTGTATATGTACCACATTTTATTTTTGAGTTGGAGTCTCACTTTGTCGCCCAGGTTGGAGGGCAGTGGCCCACCCACAGCCACTCCAGCGTCGATCTGCTGGACTCCAGCGATCCTTCTGGCTCAGCCTTCCAAGTAGCCGGAAATACGGGTGCGTTCTACCACTCCCAGCTAATTTTTTATTTATTGTAGAGATGAGGTCTTGCCAAGTTGCCCTGGCTGGTTTCAAACCCACGGGCTCAGGCAATCCACTTGGCTCGGTCTCGCAAAGTGCTGGGATTACAGGCTGAGCCACTGAGATCGGCCCACATTTTTTTTTTTATCCAGTCCTGCTTCAGTGGGCAGCACAGTTGCTTCCTTGTGAATAGTGCTGCAATAAACATGAGTGTTCAGGTATCTTTTTTGTAGAACGATGTGAGTTCCTCTGAGTACAGTAGGGGATTGCTGGGTCATATGGAAGGTGGATGTCTAGTTCTTTCAGAAATCACCATACTGTTTTTCAAAGAGGTTGTTGCTCAGTTTGCATTCCCACCGGAAGTGTAGAAGCAATTCCCTTTCCTCCGCATCCTCACCAGCATCTGTTGTTTGTTTTATTAATGATGGCCTTTCTTATTGGGGTTAGGTGGTATCCTTGATGTGGTTTTGATTTGCATTTCTCTGATGACTAGTGAGGCTGAGCACTTTTTCATGTGTCTGTTGCCTGCCAGTATATCTTCTTTTAAGAAGTGTCTATTCATGTCTTCTTGCCCACTTTTTAATGGGGCTGTTTGATTTTTCCTTTCAGCACATTTGAGTTCCTTGTAGATCCTGGATGTTAAGAACCTTAACTCCTATCTCCTTTGAGGAGGGGAGAGGTGCTCGTCCTCCTTGTTCCTCAAATCTATGCTCCACTCATACTTTAAAATATCCAGCACTCCTTAGTTTTCCAAGCATTGTTTCAGAAAGTATCACAGGTACTCCTCAAAGCAATCCTGTGAGGCAGGTTTTGTAATATCAGTTTTAGAAGTGAGGGCTCTGAGGCTCAGACAAGTTAGGTAAGCAGTCCAAGGACACACAGGCAGTAAGTGTGAGAGCTTGAATGAAAACGAAGTCTTTCCCAGGGCTCTTTCTTCCACAGCTCAGCTTAGCACACGGCCATCAGAGATGTTGGCTTTCTTTTCCTTTGTTTCTTTTCTAGCTTTTAATTATGAAAAATATCAAACATATACCCAAGTAAAGAAATATAAAATGGAAACCCATGTACTCATCACTCAGCTTGGACAATTATGACCAATCTCGATCCATCTATATCACCACATACTACTTCCCGCCCCTCCCCCATTATTTCGAAGTAAATCACTACACGTAGCCTCTCAAACATAGAAATTTCAGGGCAGATCTTTTTTTTTTTGAGTTGGAGTCTCACTCTGTCGCCCAGACTGGAGTGCAATGGCCGCTCCCGGCCACCGCGGTCTCCACCTGCTGGGCTCTGGCGATCCTTCCGCCTCAGCCTTCCGAGTAGCCGGAATTACAGGCATGCGCTACCACGCCCGGCTGATTTTTTGATTTATTGTAGAGATGAGGTCTCGCTGCCCAGGCGGGTCTCGAACCCGCGGGCTCAGGCAATCCACTCACCTCAGCCTCCCAAAGGCACGGGATTACAGGCTGAGCCACCGAGCCCAGCACAGTGCAGATCTTTAAAAGGTAAAGAATCATTTAAAAAAATAACAGTAATATTCTTATCACTTCTGAAAAATTAATCTCTTAATGTCATCAAATATCTAGGTTAACACTTCAATTTCTCTTACTGTCTAAAATTTGGAATTAAATATCACTCATACATTGCAATTGGTCAATGTCTCTTAAGCTGCCATTCATTGGTAGGTCTCCCTCCCCTCATCCCTTTCCACAAGCAGTTTATGTGATGAAAAAGTTTGTTCATTTTCCCTGTAGAGTTTCCCAGAATTTGGATTGTTTGGATTGCTTCGACAAATTGGAAGTTCAATCTAGAGACTTGACGAGATTCTGGTTCAATTTTTTGACAAGAAAACTTCATGGGTGCTGCGGTGTACTTTGATCAGGAGGTTTATAGAACTGGCTGTCTCCTTTTTCCCTGATAACATTTTTATCTTGAAAACTTGGAAACAGCTTAAATGTCTGATAGTAGAATAGTTACATAATGATGGCTCATCATTACAAGGTAATTTTATGCGATCATTACTGAACATAGTTTTCAAAGAATATTGATATAGAAAAAATCTTATTATATAATGTCAAGGAATAAAAAATATATAGCGTGCCAATATCTACACACAGAAGAAAGATAAGAAGGAACCACTAATTGCAAGAAAAGACAACTGTGTCAAGGGAGGCTATTGCCATGGGTTAGAATTATGGGTGATTTATTTTCTTTCTTCAGTCTTTCTATGTTTTTCAGTTTTTAATAATTCATTTGTATTACTTTGTAGTCAGAAAAAAATGTTTTTTAAGACTTCTATTTTTTTTAGTCATAGTCTCACACTGTCTCCCATGCAGGACTGCAGCGGTATAACCATGGTTCACTATAGCCTCAACTTCCTGGGCCAGGCTCTCCTTTCGGCCTCAGCCTCCTGAGTAGCTGGGACTCCAGGCGTGTGCACTATGCCCAGCTAATTTTTTGATTTTTTGATAGAGATGAGGTCTTGCTGTGTTGCCCAGCCTGGTCTCGAACTTTTAGACTCAAGCAATCTTCCCACTTGGGTCTCCCAATGTGCTGGGATTACAGGCATGAGCCACGGTGCCTGGCCAGACTTCTATTTTTGTAAATGAAGTTGTAATTTTTCTAAAGTCATCCATAGGACCACAAAATGTTATTTGAGACAAGATCTAAACATACTAAAGAGTATGACCATAGAACAAATTGCTAGTCAGTTGCTGGTGGATCACTAGTTGTTTGATGACTCTGAATGGTCATTTTGGTCACAAACATGAGTCTGCTGGTCACAGGGGTCTGGCAGGCGTGGAAAACAATTCATCAGAAAGGCCGGGAGAGTAGATCCCTTGGTTCAGCTGGCCTGGCCGATGGGCTTGAGTCTTCAGAAAGCCCAGTCTGGCTTCTGCCCTGTGTCTTCCTCCAAGTCACTCACCACGAGGCCTTACCCACACAGCCACAGAGGCACAATCTCTCCAGCAGCAAGGACAATGGGGCAGTCACAAGTCCCTCCAGCAGCTAGACTTGTACAGCCGCCCACTGTGGGAGGCATGCCTGAGGATCTTCTGCCAGGACAGCTGGGCCAGACTGCAAGTGTGACCTGAGCAGAGGAAGATGTGAGATTTCCATTTCTGATCTCAAACTTCTCCTTCCTGGTCTGGGTTAACTTGCAGAGGCATCAGATACTGATCTATAAGAACAAAAGATTAGATTTGAGGAACCCTATCCAGCTCTAACACTCTAATTTTTTCTTAGATTGGTTTCCTCCAGAGTCCATGGGCCATTTAAACTGTACTAAAGAGAAACATCTTTTGATTCCTCATTTATAAGCAATCATTTAAACCTATGTCTCCACAAATGTATCATCTGATTGCAGCAATATGTCACATACACAAACCCCACTCACTCAGTTCAACCTCTGAGGAGACCACAGATCACTAGGGCAACCCTGCAACCAACCAGTCTCTTCTATGGTGTTCTTGTTTTCCTTTAAGCAGATATTTTTCTTAAACCTTTTTTTTCCTTCTTATAAAGTTAGCACAAGCTGATGACAGGTAAATAGAAAAATAAAGAAAAGTATTAAAGAAATTAACAAAAATCACTCTAAATACCACCGTTCAGAGAGAATTGCTGTCACTATTCTGCTGTACTTCCTTCCAGTATTTTACTAGTATGTTTATATTTTGCAGAGTTGAATGTCATAATGCATGTACCCTTTTATATTGAGTTTTTGTTTTTTTTTTTGAGTTGGAATCTCACTCTGTCGCCCAGACTGGAGTGCAGTGGCCGCTCCCGGCCACCGCAGCCTCCACCTGCTGGGCTCCGGCGATCCTTCCGCCTCAGCCTTCCAAGTAGCTGGAACTACATGTGCGCGCTACCACACCTGGCTAATTTTTTGATTTATTGTAGAGATGAAGTCTCACCAAGTTGCCCAGGCAGGTCTCGAACCCACGGGCTCAGGCAATTCACTCACCTGGCCTCTCAAAGTGCGGGATTACAGGCTGAGCCACCGAGCCTGGCTCAGGTCATATTTTCTGATCTAAAAATTGAGACACAAGATCTGACCAAGGTGACATTAGATCAATCAATTAAATTTTCTGTGCCTCAGTTCCTTCATCTGTAAGTTGGGGGTGATAACAGTACAGTATTTACCTCTAAACTGTCCTGGAAAAATAGTGCTATGCAAATGTTTGTTGATTGTATCATTTGAGGTATTTCAGAAACTGTTGCTTAGTTGTCAAATTATTTGCATTTTAGTACTTTCTAATGTAGGAGTTTGGAGGCAAAATATTTGAAATCTTAACCATCCTGGGAGTTACAGAGTAGAAGTCTGCCCTTACCTTGAAAAAAGGATATGAGAACAGGAGAGAGAGACAGAGAGACACGAAAAGGGAACAAGACAGAAAAAGTCCTTCTAGCAAATGATCAGGGAAGGATACACAGAGGAGGAGAAATTTAAGATGAGCTTTGGAATCTTCCTTAAAAGTCAGAACTCTATGATTTAAAAGTTCAAATACTGAGGAAGAACAGTTGGGCATGGTAGTTCATGCCTGTAATCCCAGCACTTTGGGAGGCTGAAGTGGGAGAACTGCTTGAGCCCAGGAGTTCGAGACCAGCCTGGGAAACATAGCGAGATCACATCTCTCAAAAAAAAAAAAAAGTTCAAATATTGAGAAAGAGGCACTGTCCGACACCTCTTCCACCAGGTTGGAGCTCTGTTCACAGCACCCGCCCCCACCCAGCACACAAACAAGCACCAAGAATTCACTCAGTTGGCCTCTGTGGAGCTGAAAAGAACTAAATGGAAAGAGAAGACAAATAATACTTCCGGGCCAGTTATTTCCCTTTTTATTTTTTAACCAGGAACCACTCCAGTGCAAACATTCTCCACCAATTTTTCAGCACAATGTCATTTGATATGGGAATATCAGCAGAGGCCCAAATAGAACATACTTTAAACAGCATTTGGCTTGTTGGCTCACGATGATAGATCATCTCTTCCAGAGACTATTCTCTTTGCATGGTTTGACAGTGAGCAAGTTTCTTTTCTCTTTTTTTTTACTTGAACAGCATTTTTTAAATGACTAACGAGGTCCAGCTCCTAACTGTGTCTGATATTGAAATAACATGGATGGAGAGAAGAGCACTGACCCAAGTCACACAACCAGGATTCCACTCTGGACAGCTAAGTGGGGAGCTGGGGTGTGGCAGCAGAAACAGAGGATCCCAGGGAATAATGAGAGGATTAGGAAGGGTTTTATGGAAGGGTTAGGATTCAGCACTATGGAGATGCAGCTCTCTACATTGCTGTCATTCCTCATCATCCAGAGATTCAAGGTCACTTCCAAAGGACGCAGGCAACCCCTTCCCAATCAGGGCCCATTCACCCAGTCACTCACATTCACATGTTGTAATGTTCTTCCTCAGGCTCTCTCTCCACTTGAGACATCTACCTCCTGTCCCACCACAATCTGCTCACACGTCTCCCTTCTAGATAGCGTTTCTAAGCCCCTGGCTGAGAGTTCATCTCTCCTGTCGCTCCGCCTGAATCTCTTGTATGCCATTTATCTCTTTCTCACACGCCTTGAAGATTATACCTAATTACAATAATATATTTTCTTTTTAACTTTTTGAGTGGGAGTCTCACTCTGTAGCCCAGGCTGGATGGAGTGTAGTGGCATAATCATGAGTACTGTAGCCTGGACCTGTGGGGCTCAGGCAATCCTTTCGTCTCAGCCTTCCAAGCAGTTGGGACCACAGTCACATGCCACCATGCCTGGTTAATGTTTTGGTTTATTGTAGAGATGAGGTTTCACCATGTTGCCCAGGCTGGTCTCAAACCTCTGGGTTCAGGCAATTCTCTGGCCTTGGCCTCCCAAAGTGCTGAAATGACAGGTATGAACCACCACACCTGGCCAAATAACAATAATATCTTTTATTTACCTTTAGGTTACAAAGCAATTTTGTATATATATTATCACTGGGTCCTCACAACATCTGGTGAAGTAGCTCTTTTTTTAATTTACACCGAAGGACTTGAACCCAAAGAGGTTAAGTAACTGGTCCAAAGTGCTGACAACCGAGAGCTTTTATACCAGTCTTCCCTGCCAAACTGTAAGTTTCTCAAGGGAAAGAACTCTGCCTTAATCGTTTTCATATCTAGTCAAAACCAACACAGAACCTGGGTCAGAGCAGATGTTCAATAAATGTTTGCTCAATGAATGAATGAGTGTGACCTTGGATAATCCCTTTACCTCTCCATACCTCAAAGTGCTAGGTGGATGGACTTAATGGTCCTTCCCAATTTCCTTCACTGAAAGAGAGCAATCACCTCTTGGAATTCCCTTCTGAAACCTGTACTAGCTATGTGTCGACAGGGTAATTGTCAGGGCGTCCATTTCTTTTTTTTTTTTTTTTTTGAGTTGGAGTCTCACTCTGTCGCCCAGACTGGAGTGCAGTGGCCACTTCCAGCCACCACAGCCTCGACCTGCTGGGCTCCGGCGATCCTTCTGCCTCAGCCTTCCGAGTAGTCGGAACTACAGGCACGCGCTACCACGCCCGGCTGATTTTCTGATTTATTGTAGAGATGAGGTCTCGCTGCCCAGGCGGGTCTCAAACCTGCGGGCTCAGGCAATCCACTCACCTCAGCCTCCCAAAGGCGCGGGATTACAGGCTGAGCCACCGAGCCCGGCTTAGGGCGTCCATTTCATCCTGTGCCCTTATTTCACGAAACACTCACGGATTAGTTTTCTATGATTGCTGTAGCACATTGCCACCAATTTAGTGGTTTAAAACAACACATATTCATTCTCTTATACAACTGGAAGTCAGAGGTCTGGAATCCATTTCAGTGGCCAAAGTCAAGGTGGAGGCAGGTCTGGTTCCTTTCATAGGCTCTGAGGGAAGAATCCATTTCCCTGACCTTTTCAGCTTCTAGAAGCTTTCTGCATTCCTCGGCATGGGGCTGCTTTCTCAATCTTCAAAGCATATCACTCCAATCGTTACTTCCATCATTCCACCCCTTCTCCTCTTCTGTGGTCAAAGTCCCTCTGCCTTTTTCTTAGAAGGACTCCCCCTATCACATTTCAGCCCCTACCTGGGTATGGTAACATTCCGGGTTCCAGGGGTGAGGATCTGGATATCTTTAGGGAACATTATTCAGCAGACCATAATTATCATTACACTCACATTCTACTTTTTATTTGTGTATTCTTCTGTATCTCCAATACACTGTGGACAACCTGAGGACAAGGACTTCATCTTACCTAACTCTGTATTCTGATCTCCTACATGGCTTCTCACATACAATAAGTGCTTAATAAATAATGATGATATAAATGAGCAACCCCATATTGATAAACCTCTCTGATTCTGCCTTAAAGACCACTGCAGCATAACATTTCAAGGAATCTAAAGCTGACTTTTAAAAAATAGCCTTAAAATAAATGTCACTTTTAGTGAAATTCTATAGTAGAGGAGATGGTTACACAACACATTGCATAGCAAAGCTTCCTAAAAATGTCCTGGAGACATTTCTTCCTCTCTTCCAGACCCCTTCACTCAGTCTCTCTACTTGCCTGTCCACCCACCACCCCAGTCAGCCAAATTTGTAATCACTCCCAGGGAAAATGTACGAACATCAGGATTTAATTTTGACACTGCCTACTCCCAACCAATGGACAGGCTATCCCCAGGAAGAAAAAAATGTACTATCTACTTCCTAAATTATTGATTGCATTCCTGGATCTCTTGCTCACAGAGCGGGGTTTGCGAGGTGCTCGTGGTCTAGTGCCAGTGATCTCATGACTCCATTTAGGACAAGCGCTGCCTCACTAGAAGCAATTCAAGGAGAACTGCCTCCAGCCAGGCCCTGAGATGGCCAAGGAGGGCTCTGGTGAGGAGAGAAACCCGCCTGGTGGTCCATCTGAGACTGATGGCTCAGGGCATCCAGTCTCTGCACACAAACCCAGAATCTCCAGTGGGAAGGCCTTTTAAGCTTTCCTTCTTCCTCCTCCCAAATTAACATCATCAACAAGAAAATGAGTCTGGGTAAAATCTCAATGGGTTCAGTAACTCTCGGCTATAAATTCCTGATGTTCTGACCTGATTCGGCCCGCTTTTCCTTCCTCCCTCCCTAACTTCCTTCCTTTCTTTCTTTTCCTTCCTTCTTTTTTTCCTTTTTTCTTTCTTTCTTTCTTTCTTTCTTTCTTTTTTTTTGGAGTTGGGGTCTCACTCTGTTACCTGGGCTGGAGTGCAGTGGCACGATCTTGGCTTACCATAGTCTCAACCTCTTGCACTCAGACAATCCTTCTGCCCCAGTGTCTCCAGCTGCTGGGGCTACAGGAGTGTGCCATCATGCCTGGCTATTAAAAAAAATTTTTTTATGTAAAGATGAGGTCTCACTATGTTGCCCAGGCTGGTCTTGAGCTCCTAGGCTCAAGTGATCGTCTTGCCTCGGTCCCCCAAAGTACTGGGAATACAGGCATGAGCCACCGTGCCTGGCATGATCCAGCCCTTTCTGATTCTCCAAACTGTGCTCCTGAGCACTTGGTTGCATGGGCAAAACACTCTGAGCACATAATAATGACAAGAGCTCACAGTTAATGAGAGTTCCAGTGAAGAAGTTTGTCCTGCTGTGTTCCATCTAATCCTCACAGTACCCCTAAGAGGGACATTGTTATCCCACATTTCTCCCAGGGGGAAACAAAGCCACAGCAACCTTATGTGACTTGCCTAAGGTCACACAGCTAAGACATGGTAGGATCAGGATTAAAAATCAAGTAGACTAGCACACAGATAGGCAAAAATCTCATCTTCCTGTTTACTGTATCATGAGTTGGATGAATGCATTGTAGTGACTATTTAGGGTGGTCAGACATACTGTGGCACATGCAGACAGCTCTAAATCTACATGGGATTCCCTCACATTGGACCCTGACCCTGGGATTTTCCCACTCTTGTAGCTTTTGAGGACACTTCCCTGGCCCAGAGTTCCCCATGAAGCTCTCTGGTTTCCAGGAACCAGGGCCCCTGAAGGGTTCATTGCTTCTTACTGAGTGGGCACCTAGACCCTGATAAGGTTGGGATCAGACTCTGAACATTTCAGTCCTGCTTGCCTGGGCACTCTCCCTCCTCCCTTCCTCTTCCAAGTGTGTCCATGAGGCCAAGTTAGCAGCATTCATGAGGCAAAATTAAATCCTTATTTCAAAATTTCAAGTCTCACCAGGACGTTTCTTAGGCTTTTCAGTCTGGACAGTTCATTGTCCCAAATCCCAGGGGTAACCTCTCTGGGCTTTACTATAAAGATCACACTTCAAGTTCAATATCTCTAGCTGGGTATGCCACAACACCCAGTCAATTTTTTTATTTCTTAGAGACGGTCTCAAACTCCTGGCCTCAAGCAGTCCTCCCACCTCAGCCACCAAAAGTGCTGGGATTGCAGGCATGACATCTCATATGGCAGCTCTGCTGTGTTGGCATTCACATTCCTTCATGTTAAAAAAAAAGGTCATTGTCATTTTTAATGGTCCAAGGTGTAATTGTAAGAAAGTATGCATAGAAATTCTTCTGTTATTTGACACCTGGGTCATTACAAATTTTTTTGCTTTTCTACAACAGTATGAAACTGACTTTTTTGTTTGCTTGATTTTTGGTTTATTTACTTCCTTGTAGATAAGTTTCCTAAAGTGGACTAAATAGTCCAAAAGATTTGAACATTTTTATGGCTTTTGATACATATCATTTTGTTTGTTTAGGAGATTGCACAAACTCACTTTATCATCAGCAGCATTTTCTCACAGTTCTGTTATCATGGGGTTTATCACTTTTATTTGTTTTTTGCTAGCTTAATAATTCTAGAATGATGTTTTAATGTTTAGATACGCTTCTCTGTATTGCTTTCACAGCTGTAAAATTTTCTATGTGATGATTGTTCTTCCTTTTTATTTGGGAATACACTATTCTCCTTTGGCAACAGAGAGTGGAATCCAGACATAAACGACACATTTTTATCATCAGTTCTTTCCTATTTTGAAATAAGCACTTAATCATGTTTTTTTATATATCTTTTATTTCAACAGTTTTGTTTTATATGTAGCTACTTCAAAGTTCAGAATAACCCTTATCTATTTACATTTCTCTATCTTATCCTTAATAATATTTTTCATTTTTTCAATAGTCAGACATTTGCGACCACTTCAAACATGCGATAACTATGTTATTTTTTTCTCATTTTAAAAAATACTAGTGTATGCCATGCACAGTGCCTCACACCTATAGTCCCAGGGACTCGGGAGGTTAAGACAGGAGGAGTGCTTGAGGCCTGGAGTTCAAGACCAGCCTGGGCAACATAGTGAGATCCTGTCTTTGGAAAACTTAATTTAAAAAATTAGCTAGGCTGGTGGTGTGCACCTCTAGTCCTAGCTACTTGGGAGGCTGAGACAGGAGGATCCCTTATGTCCAGGAGTTCAAGATTGCAGTGAACTATGCCACTACACTCCAGCCTGGATGGCAGAGCAAAATTCTGTCTCAAAAAAACAAAACAAAACAAAAAAAGAAACAAGAAAATTAGTGTAGATTTTACTCTCATCCACCTGAAATTTATTATTAAATATGATGTGATATATTACTCTAAGGTAGTCACTTCCTTTCTATTATCCCATTGTTCAAACAATTAGCAAGCAGTGAGATCTTCCTGCGTTGCAGTGTTGATTTTGCTTTTTGCAAATTAACTCTATAAAACAGAGCAGCTGTGCTACAGAAATTTCTGTTCTATTACATTCATTCAACAAATATATATTAAGCACCTACTATATACTGGGCACTGTTCTAGGTGCTAAGGATATAGCTGTGAACAAAACAAACACCTGCCCTCATGGAGCTCTCATTCTGGTGGCAGGAAAGACAATTTAAAAAACAGATAATAGAGCCAGGCTTGGTGGCTCAGCCTGTAATCCCGCGCCTTTGGGAGGTTAAGGTGAGTGGATTGCCTGAGCCCGCGGGTTCAAGACTCACCTGGGCAGGTGAGACCTCATCTCTACAATAAATCAAAAAATGAGCCGGGCGTGGTAGCGCGCGCCTGTAATTCCGGCTACTTGGAAGGCTGAGGTGGAAGGATCGCTGGAGCCCAGCAGGCCAAGGCTGCGGTGGCTGGGAGCGGCCACTGCACTCCAGTCTGGGCAACAGAGTGAGACTCCAACTCAAAAACAAAACAAAACAAAAACAGATAATAGGAGGGGTGCGGTGGCTCACGCCTATAATCCCAGTACTTTGGGAGGCCGAGGTGAGAGGATTGACTGAGCCCACGGGTTTGAGACCAACCTGGGCAATTTGGTGAGACCTCATCTCTACAATAAATCAAAAAATTAGCTGGGGATGGTGGCACATGCCCGTAGTTCCAGCTACTTGGAAGACTGAGGCGGAAGAATCGCCTGAACCCAGCAGGTTGAGGCTGCAATGGCTGGGAGTGTGCCACTGCACTCCAGCCTGGGTGACAGAGTGAGACTCCAGCTAAAAAAAATAAATAAATAAAAATAAAAATAAAAAACAAATAATAGAAAGAACAAGTAAGATAGAAATGAGTGATAGAGAGCTTGGCATGGAAGTGAGAAGCTGAACTTTTCACTGGGAAGCTTAAGGAAGCACTCACCAAGAACATGTCGTTTGAGCAAAGACTGGAGGGAAGGTGGAGCCAAGCATGCAAATATGTGGGGGAAGGACTGTTCCAGAGAGAGAGAGAGATAGCCACAGGTGTGAAGGAACGTCAAGTTTTATGACCAGGCAGGTGCTCCACATGTTTGAGGTGTAACAAGAGGCCAGAGTAGCCACACGGGAGTGAGTGAGGGACAGAAGAGGAGGGCTGGGCAGACAGGGAAGGGTGGGAACAGATCTTGTGGGCCCTGGTTATGCATTGTAAGAACTGTGATGTTTACTCAGAGGAGATGAGAAGACTTTGGATGGTTTGCACAAGGGAAAGTCAGGGTCTGACTTAGCTTACCAAGGCTGCTCTGGCTGTGGTGCTGAGAAAGTTATTTTGCTTTTGTTTTGTTTTTTGAGACAGAGCTGGAGTGCAGTGGCTCGATCCTGGCTCATTGCAGCCTCAAACTCCTGGGCTCAAGCAATCCTCCATCTCAGCCTCCCCGGTAGCTGGGACTATAGATACGTGCCATCACACCCAACTAATTATTATTATTGTTATTATTATTTTAGAGACGAGGTCTTGCTATATTGCCCAAACTGGTCTCAAACTCTTGGGTTCAAGCAATTCTCCTGCCTTAGCCTCCCAAAGTGCTGAGATTACAGGCGTGAGCCGTTGTGCCCAGCCAGAGAAAGATTTGAGAAATGTGCTTATTGTAATACATTTGAAATCCTGTGAGAGAGTCCTAATTTTTTTCTTATTCTTTAAGATTGTTATCAATTATTCTGCTCCTTATTTTGTAAGGCCTTCAACCAGTATTTCATGAAATCTTCTAGTTTTGAAGCACTGCCACATTTACTAGATATATATTTTTCCAGTGATGATCTGATGTGTCTCTCGGTTTGTTAACATCCTCTGTTACTTTTCCTGCTATGGTTTAATGATTTTTTGGGAATAAATCTTGTGGTTTAAGGAAAATCCTCAAACAAGTTTATTTTTGGTTTGTGGTTATGAAAAGAATCTTTCTCTGCTTTATTTTATATTTTTATTAATATGCAGATATATTTCACTGACAGATAGAAATGCAATTGTTCTATGTGGGTTTCTTTTGGCTCACATCCTCACATCTTTACTGAACTCATTTATTATTTATAGTAATTTTCGGGATGCTATTCTTGGAATATTCAGGCATATAATCAAGTCAACTGAAGTAGTATTTTTTATCTTTATATTTTTATGTCCTTCCCAAACAGCAATTGCCAGTATTTCTAATACCATATTAAGAAAAAGAGCCAGCCGGGTTCAGTGGCTCAGCCTGTAATCCCGCGCCGTTGGGAGGCTGAGGTGAGTGGATTGCCTGAGCCCGCGGGTTTGAGACCCGCCTGGGCAGCGAGACCTCATCTCTACAAAAAATCAGCCGGGCGTGATAGCGCATGCCTGTAATTCCGGCCACTCGGAAGGCTGAGGTGGAAGGATCGCCAGAGCCCAGCAGGTCGAGGCTGCGGTGGCCGGGAGCGGCCACTGCACTCCAGTCTGGGCGACAGAGTGAGACTCCAACTCAAAAAAAAAAGAAAAAGAGCCATGGGTGAACAAGCTGTCCTGTTTGCAAGAACAACTCTCACGTATCCCAGTAAGAATGATCTTGGTTCTGTTAATTTCATTGCTCTCATTTAAGAATAACAATCTCTGCGTCTAATTGCAATGATTTAATAAGGAAGAAATAATAAATTTTACTACCTTTTCAACAATGATTAAAATATGATTATTTGCTTAAAACTTACTTTTCTTTTTTATTCAGGATTTACTTTTCTCCATTTTCTCTCTTTTGAAAATGAAAATTAGCTAGCTAATGAAGTATCAAGGAATCCAGATACAATTATATTTTTATTTTTCTCTTTAAGTTTTGCCAGATTTTTGCATGTCCTTATTATAACATTATTTGAAACCTAAAACTTAAGGATTATTAGATGTTCATTGCTCACTGTATGTTATCACTGTCTATATTTGTTACTGTAAAATCCACTTTGATGCCAGATTTTAATATACTCGTGAGACAGCTTAGGATACTCTCATCATTTTAGTCTTTTTTTTTTAAGCCTTATGGTTTTAATTCTTTTTCTTATAGGTAATGAATAGTTACATTTCTTTTTTAACCCAATCTTTAAATTTATTTTCTGCTTATAGCGAAGTTATCTCTTTGACATGTAATATAAATGATATATTTGTATGATTTTTCATTGTCCTTTAATATTTATCTTTATTACATCATTCTTGTTTTCTTTAACTGCTCTCTGAAGAGGAACAGAAGTATCTCTTTGTGGTAATATTTTCACAGTCTGGAATCGTTTTTGAGATTCTAGTGTTTTAGATAGAATTTGACAGATGTTTGAATGCCAGGCATACTTTTTGCCTCCATTGTCTCATTTATATGGGGTTACTAACCTGGGAAGTAAGTATTATCCTCATTTTACAGACTTTGAGGCTTGAAGAGGTTTGCGACTTGAAGTTCTACATCTAGTAAGCAATTTAAACTTTAGTATCTATCATATTCCCAGTTGGTTTCACTTTGATTCATTACCTTCCTTTTTAATAAGGTCCTCGTGGGTTGCTTTCTCCCAAAGACTTTTCTGCCTCTTAGACTTCTTTGTTTCTGTCTGTGGCCTTTCCCTCTTCAGATATCTGCAGATAAGTAGGAAGACTTGAAGACCTCACCTTTGGTTTTCAAGAAGAGAAGATGGAATTGGTCAATCTCACTTGCTGGCTGGCAAAGGAGCGGCTCACGTCCAAGTATGCCCCCCTTCAAAGCCCTGAAGAACCATAATGACAGTGTTTCTGCAGATGTGGTCTGGGGGCCACCTGCCTCAGACGCATCTGAGAAATTAACTGCTGGCTAACAAACAGATTCCTGCATCCCACGTCAGACTTCCTGAGTCAAAAATTCTGGGGATTGGCCCTGGGAGTCTCAGCTATGAACAAGCCCCTCAGGTCATTCTGTGCACTCAAATTTAAGAGCCACTGCCCAAGTATGACACATGCCACCTACGTTGCACATACCCCAGGTTGATACCCCAATGAGACATATCCTTGCTCCCCTGGAGCATAGGCCAATCTACGACCTTCATCTATCCAACTGAAAAATGGCAAGAATCGTGGGATAGACCCTCATATGGTTACCTTACTTCGTGTGACACTTACATTATGTTATATAAGACTCCATCTTGGGAGACTAGAGAAAGGCTGGCTCTCTTGATGACCCTGAAGGAATGAGCTGCCACGTTGTGAGAGCCTGTGAAAGGGTCACATGCCAGGAAATGTGTGTGGCCTTTAGAAACTGAGAGCAGATCCCAGATGACAGTCACAAAAAATCAGGGGCCTCAGTTCTACAATAACAGGAAGTGAGTTCTAACAACCAGCAGGAAGAGGACCCAAACTCCATAAAAAATGCAGCATGGAAGAAATCTTGATTGTTGCCCATGACACGCTGAGCCAAGCACCCAGCAAAGCCATGCCTGCCCACAGAAACTGGGAATTAATAAATGCGTGTTGTTTTCAACTGCTAACTTTGGAGTAACTAGCTCCACAATAGAAAACGAACATACCTTCCTTCTCAAAATTTTAACACTCAGCTTTTTCATAGCTTTATTTACAGACTTGGGGGGGAGAGGCTGCAAGTAATTATCTATTTATTTATTTTTTATTTTAAATACATCTTTTAAAATAGTTAATATATCTCTATACACATATTATAAAATGGAAAAGACTAGCAACACCAAGTGTTGGCAAGGATGTGAACAACTGGAATTCTTCTGGTAGGAATGGAAAATGGTGCAATCGCTTTAGATAACTGGCATTTCTTGAAAAGTTAACAATGTCTACTATACAATCTATTATTCCACTCTTAAATATTTCACCAAAATAAATGAAAACTGCTTGTACACAAATGCTTATAACAGAGCTGGGCGCGGTGGCTTACGCCTGTAATTCCAGCACTCTGGGAGGTAGAGGTGAGATGATTGACTGAGTGCAGGGGTTCGAGACCAGTCTGGGCAACTGGCGAGACCTCGTCTCAACAATAAGTCAAAAAATTAGCCAGGTGTGGTGGCGCACACCTGTGGGTTCAGCTACTTGGAAGGCTGAGGGATCGCCTGAGCCCAGCAGGCTGAGGCTACAGTGGCCACAAGCATGCCAATGCACTCCAACCTGGGTGACAGAGTGAGACTTCAACTCAAAAAAAAAAAAAATGCTCATAACAGTTTTATTCGCATGGTCTAATCTGTAAACAACCCAAATATTCATCAACAGTTGGCTGTATAAACAAGATGTGTTGCATGCATTCACTAGAACACGATTCAAGAATGAATTATTGACACACATAACAACATTGATGAATCTCAAAATCATTTTGCAGTGTACAGAAATCAGATGTAAAAAGTATATACTGCTGTATGATTCCATTTATATAAAATGCTGTCTAACTTCTAATGACAGAAAGTCGCCAGGGACCAGGACTGAGAGAGGGGTGGATAGCAAAGGGCACAAGGAATCTTTTGGGGAATGATGTTTTGTATCTTGATTGTGGTGGTGGTTTCACAAGCATAGGCACATTTCAAGACTCATTGCATTCTGCATTTTAAATGAATGTGGGTTAAATTATTCCCCAATAAAGCTGATAAGAAACAGATAATACATTCACATGGTGCAAAATTCAAGGTATGAATGATACAAAGTAAGTCTGCCCAACCCCAGAGACAACCTCTGTTACCAGTTTCCTGTGTCTAGAGATATTTTTACTTAATATAAATGGCAGGTCTTTCCATATCCGTACATTTTTAAACCTTTTAAAAAAATAGTTGCATAAGTGTCCGTTTACAGTTGTATCATAATTTACAGAGCCAATCTCTAATTCATGGACACTAGATTATTTTCTTTTCTTTTCTTTTTTTTTTTTTTTTGAGTGGGAGTCTTACTCCGTTACCCAGACTGGAGTACAGTGGCATGCTCACGGCCACTACAGCCTCAATCTGCTGGGCTCAGGTGATCCTTCTGCCTCAACCTTCCAAGTAGCTGGAACTACAGGCATGCACCACCATGCCCAGCTAATTTTTTGATTTATTGTAAAGATGAGATCTCACCAAGTGCCCAAAACTGTTCTCGAACCCGTGGCTCAGGCAATCTTCTTACTTCAGCCTTCCAAAGTACTGGGATTATAGGTGTAAGCCACCGAACTTGGCCTACACTAGATTAATTTCAATTTTTTTGTTTGTTTGTTTAAGTCGAGCTCTCACACTGTTGCCCAGGCTGGAGTGCAGTGGCACAGATCATGGCTCACTGCAGCCTCGACCTCCAAGGTCAAGCTATTCTTCTATCTTAGCCACCATGCCAGGCTAATTTTCTGATGTTTTGTAGAGACAAGGTCTCTATATGTTACCCAAGCTGGTCTCAAACTCCTAGGCTCAAGCAATCCTCCCTCCTTGGCCTCTCAAAGTGCTGGGATTACAGGCATGAGTCATGGTGACTGGCATATTTCCAGTCTTTTTACAATCAATAATGAGCATAAAATTGCTGGGCTAAAGAGTATATGAATTTTTTATTTTTAAGGATATTACTAAATTACTTTCCATAGAAATTATATCAATATATATTTCCACCAGGAAGGAGAGTTGATTGTGGTGGTGGTTTCACAAGCATACACAATTTTCAAAACTCATTGCATTCTGCATTTTTTGTTTTTTTTTTTGAGTTGGAGTCTCACTCTGTCGCCCAGACTGGAGTGCAGTGGCCACTCCCAGCCACTGCAGCCTCGACCTGCTGGGCTCCGGCGATCCTTCCGCCTCAGCCTTCCGAGTAGCCGGAATTACAGGCGCGTGCTACCACGCCCTGCTGATTTTTTTTTTTATTTATTGTAGAGATGAGGTCTTGCTGCCCAGGTGAGTCTCGAACCCGTGGGTTCAGGCAATCCACTCCCCTCAGCCTCCCAAAGGCGTGGGATTACAGGCCGAACCACCGAGCCCGGCTGCATTCTGCGTTTTAAATAGATGTGGTTTAATTGTAAATTATTCTTCAATAAAGCTGATAAGGATTTTTCTACACCCTTACTGACACAGCATGTTATTAAACTATTCAATCTGATAGGTTAAAAAATATATATTACTATAATTTTATATATACTTATGTATTTTATATATTAATATATTACTATAATTTTATTTTATGCTTCTTATTATGAGGGAGGTTGAACATCTTTTCACATTTTTAAGAGCCATTAATATTTATAGTTGCTTTTGTGTAAACTGTTCAGATCTGCCCACTTTTCTATTGGGTTGTTGGTCTTTTCCATATTGTCTTGTAATAGTTCTTTAGATACGGACTTGGCTTGGGTTCCCTAGGAAACAAAGTCCAAGGCAAAGCTCACATGTTCATGCTTTATTGGGAGAGTGAAGGGAAAAATGGAAGTGAGGCCAAAAGGGAGGGAAAGCAAATACAAGATGGGACATTATCAAGCTGACCACAGCCTCATGAGAAAACAGACTGTTGCTGGGTTGAGTGACTGTAGGTGGGATTTGGGGGTGTGGTGAGGTGAGCATCTCATCTGCCTGCTATCTCTCATCTGCAGTCTCTCATAGTCCCACGTTTACCCCTTAGGACATCAATTGCCCTGTACTTCTGGGTTGCCTCAACTAGCACAGCTGATGCGAAAGTCAGGTCCCATGTCCCGTCGAGTCCAATAGAGGAGAGCATCATATTTTTCAGATTTGGGCAGCAGTGCCACGGTGGCCCTTGCCCAGTCTTCATCCTGGGGGAGGACAAGACAGGTAGTGCTGCTAGGGATTTAGTGTCCAGGGTTCTCCTCTGAGCAAGCCACTGAAGCCTTGGGTGGGCAGGTAGATTCGGGCAATTCTTAAGGGAATGATAAAGATAGATGTATTGTAGAAACAGATGTCACAACATATAGTTATAATAATATATATACGTCAGTATCCTTTTACTGTATTATAGGTTTCAGATATCTTCCCCAGTTTGTTATTTGACTTTAAACATTTATGGGATTTTTTTCTTTTTTTTAGTCATACAGAAATGTTTGACTTTTATGTTACTGAATTTATCAGTGCTTTCTATTATGGCTTCAGCCCTTTTATTCTCTGAGAGTATAAAAAAATGAACGAACAAACAAAAACAAATGCTTCCTATGTTTTCTTCTGATGTTTCTGGGATTTCATTTTCCCAAGTTTAAATATTTCTGATTCATTTATATTTTATTTTGGTGTAAAGCCGTATCATATGGACCTAATTTTATTTTATTTTTCCAATGACTGCACCAGTTGTCCTTAATATAAAAGGCCACCTTTATCATATATTAAATTTACTTATTTTTGAAGACTTCTTGAACATGCATTCACTGAGTCTGAAGTTTACTTAGATTAACAAATTATTTATGGGAGGACAGGCATGCAATTATAGGGCTGGACTTTGTCCCCCACTATTGTCCAATCTAAAGAGGGTAATAATGGTCAAATAACAGGCAGTTAAAGCATAATTAATAATTTACTTTGTAATACTATGACAAAGGTTTCTTCTCCTTCATTTCACCAAGATTTTGCTAGTTAAGGAGACATCACCCAATCCTGACACATCGTGGTTTGAATTAAAGCTTCTTTCCCTGGAGAACGCTGTAAAATATAAATGTAGTTTGAGATGTGCTATTTTTACTCGGTATGGTCTGTGGGATATCCTCAAAGGTATTTAAAGTGCCAAAAAAAAGTAAGACAGGGATGAAAAGGAAAGGCATGTTTAAGGGAAACTAGACCTTCGAAAAACCCCTTGCCTTACAGAATTAGCCTTTTCTTTGTGCACCCAACCACCCCCACCACCGATATCCTTGTATATCCTTCTGGCAAAGCCCCAATACAATTTTAATGGCATTCCAGTCCATCTTTCCCGGCCAGATTATGTTTCTTAGGGGCATAGATGGATAGAAACCATGTTTATGTTTAATCTCAGGACTCAGCCTAAAGCCTGAAAAACAGCCGTTGTTTAAAACACATTCCTGGAATGAATGAAATAAAGAACAGGAAAATGAATCAACTCAGATCACTCCCATGAAAGTATCTTCTGACTCTCTCATTTTTCCCTCCAACCCGACCTATACTCTGGGGTTCCACTATATGCTTTTATCTAATCACTGACTCCCCCACTTACCAATTGATGTTTTTCCTATCAGGGTGTGAACTTGGGATGCAGATAGTCTTAATCATTTTTATATTCCTAGCACCTGAGGTACACTTAATAAACATTTGCAGGGTGAATAAATGAATGAATGAATGAACTGCAGTTACAGAGGCAAACTATTAGAAAAGGCCTGAAAGCTGTTAAGGAGTAGATGGTGTATCTGGTCTTTGTGTCTAGAAAAGACAGACTTTTCTTCCCAGAAGAGAAAATGTGGTTTAGTGGAAAGAACACGTGCTTCGGAGAGAGAACCCCTGAGTTCCAGTTCTAACTCTGCTGCTTATTGTGCAAGCCACTTCTCCAGGCTTCAGTGTCCTGCACCGTAAATGGGAAGTAGTTAAGATTGGAGATAACATTTGGACATATCCACTGCAGGGCAAGTAGTAGGCTGCAGCTGTGCTTTGGCTATTATTATTACCCGCATGTATCGTTATTAAGAGGTACAAGGGAATACAGAGGAAAACAGACCTGTTAAATGTAGAGTTTAGGTAGCTTTAGAGGAAATCGTTTGGGCATGGAATGGAGTGTGGAGGATCTCCAGCCAGCATCATGGTTATAATAACCATCAAATATTGAGCACCTACTCTGTTGGGTACTCATACACATCATTCCATTGAATCCTTGCAACAAGCCTTCAGTAGTGTCAGTATCAGTAGTATCACTTGAGTTGTCAAAATGAGGAAACAGAGCCTCAGATAATACCTCTGAGTTTCAAGGCCACAGAGCTAGGAATTGGTTGAGCTGGGTTTAAATCCAGATTCATCTGATTTCAGTCGAGATTGGGCGCACGCACTCAGGGTGGTATGGCTGTAGACTATCCATCTGATTTCAAAGTGTGTGCTGCAGCTTTAACTTTTTTGTTTTTTAGTTGGAATCTTGCTCTGTAACCCAGGCTGGAGTGCAGTGGCACGCTCACAGCCACCGCAGCCTTAACCTGCTGGACTCAGGCGATTCTTCATCACAGCTTTCCAAGTAGCTAAAACTACAGGTATGCACCACCACACCTGGCTAATTTTTTTGGTTTATTGTAGAGACGAGGTCTCACCAAGATGTCCGGTTAATCTTGAAACTCTGGACTCAGGCAATCCTCTCGCCTCTGTCTTCCACAGTGCAAATACAGATGTGAGCCACTGTGCCCAACCTGCAATCATAACTTTTATCTTATTCTGAATAATCTAGAAGCTGAGAATATTCTGGTAATAACACCTAGGTTACAGACCTGTCAAGAGTCCAGATAATGAGTTAAGCTGAGGGAAGATACTGAGTAAAATTGCAGACTACATATGCCTGTCTGTCACCTCCTTGTGCTTATTGCTGCTGCCATTAAAGATGTCTTAGCGTTTGAAACTGAACTTGTGCTGGACCAATGGACTACAGTGAATGTGGGAGCTGGTCCATGTGGAAGAATCTTTACCTGTGCCCACACCTTCAGCAACAGAAAGTCACCAGTGATTTCAGGAAAGTTGCGTTTTTGGGGACTGCGCTGGGCCTGGCTTATCTCATGAATAGAGAATTTCATTGGTCTGCATTCCCCTGGCCCACTTCAGATGTTTGCCTAGGCATACCATACATTCTCGAAACATGCAGGACCTGGAGATGCACCCCAGGCAGGGCTGTTGCAAAGCCTTAGCTGACTGCAGCCTCTTTGACCCACCCCACCTTTTCTCATGCAAAGGCTCATCCTGGTCAAACACTTATCTTCGGTAATCCCAAATGTAGAACCCAGTTCTGAATTGACATGCATTGTTTGCCAATGTTGCACAAGTCTCCTCTCCTCCAGCCAGATGGTCTTAAATGTGCTCTGACTCCCCAGAGGGCTTCATAGGTATTCAATAAATATGCCCTGAATCGAGAGGTTAATCGAACAAGAGGAGTTTAGCAATATCACTTCTTGGCATCTGCATCATGTGACATCAGCATTTGAGAGGGAGTGAGGGTTTGTGGAGCAGGGTGACTTTTATTTTTTAAAACCTCTCAGTTTATATATATGCCTCTCCCACAGAGTCCTACTGGAAATAAAAATAATCCGCCCAGCGTGTCTCCACCATATAGCATGGATAAGAACTGGCTTCTCTGAAAGAGCTTTTCCGAAGGATACCAACTATTTACTCAGCAAATATTTACTGAGCAAGATGGGAGGAGGAAGGGCATTCCAGGGAGAGGGAAGCGTCTGAACATAGCTAAAGGGGAGGGAAACCTGACATGTGTGGGATACAGTATGTAGTTAAATTCAGGAAAAAAATCTGAAAAGTAGGACAGACCTGATCAAACAGAGCTTTAAACGCTTGGCAGGGAGTTTGGACTTATTTCAACAGGAAGAATAGTCAAAGAAAGATTTTACACAAGTGATAGACATAACAAAAAAGTACTCATTAGGAAAATTAATTTTTCAGTAGTGCCTAAATTGGACTTCGATGAAGATTAATTATATGAAATAGACAGCAGAAGCCGGGCTTGGTGGCTCAGCCTGTAATCCCGCGCCTTTGGGAGGCTGAGGTGAGTGGATTGCCTGAGCCCGCGGGTTTGAGACCCGCCTGGGCAACTTGGTGAGACCTCATCTCTACAATAAATCAAAAATTAACTGGGCGTTGTAGCGCGCGCCTATAGTTCCAGCTACATGGAAGGCTGAGGCGGAAGGATCACCGGAGCCCAGCAGGTCGAGGCTGCGGTGGCCGGGAGCGGCCACTGCACTCCAGTCTGGGCGACAGAGTGAGACTCCATCTCAAAAAAAAAAACACAAAAAAATAGACAGCAGGTCAGGTGCGGTGGCTTATGTCTGTAATCCTAGTACTTGTGGGAGGCCAAGGCAGGAGGATTGCTTGAGCCTAGAAGTTCGAAACCAGCCTGGGCAATACAGTAAGACCTCGTCTCTACAAAAAAAAATTTTTTTTTTAATTAGCCAGGCATGGTGGTGCTTGCTTGCAGTCCCAGTTATTCAGGAGGCTGAAGTAGGGGGATCACTTGAGCCTCGTAGTTCAAGGCTGAGGTGAGCCATGATCATGCCACTGCACTCCAGCCTGGGCAACAAAGTGACACCCTCACTCAAAAAAAAAAAAAAAGAGTAGAAAAGAAAAGAAAAAAAAGACACCTGTAATCCTAGCACTTTGGGATGTGGAGGCAAAAAGACTGCCTGAATCCAGGGGTTTGAGACCAACTTGGGCAACTTGGTGAGATCTTGTCTCTACAATAAATCAAAAAATTAGCTGGGTGTGGTGGCACCTGCCTGTAGTTCCAGCTACTTGGAGGGCTGAGGTGGAAAGATCACCTGAGTCCAGCAGGTCGAGGCTGCAGTGGCTGTGAGTGTGCCACTGTACTCGGGCCTGGGCAACAGAGTGAGACTCCCACATGAAAGAAAGAAAGAAAAAGGAAGAAAGGAAGGAAGGAAAGAAGGAAGGAAGGAAGGAAGGAAGGAAGGAAGGAAGAAAGAAAGAAAGAAAGAAAGAAAGAAAGAAAGAAAGAAAAGAAACATCTAGCAATCATTGAATACTTAGTACCCAGCACCATGCCAAACTCTTCGCATACATGGTTTCATTCAAATGAAATAGACAGCAGGCCAGGTGTCTGTAATGCGTTTAAGACTCAGCACCTAACCCATGGTGTTTTCCAACACCCACAATCACCCTGTAAGTTGAGTATTATTATTACCTCAATTTTGCAGATGATGCCTGTATTAGTCTACTTTCTGTTGCTTATAACAGAATGACTGAAACTGGGTCATTTCTAAAGAAAAGAAATTTATTTCTTACAGTTATGGAGGCTGAGAAGTCGAGGGGCCGCATCTGGTGACAATCTTGCTGGTGGGGACACTCTGCAGAATCCTGAGACGGATCTTGCTACGTTGTCCAAACTGGTCTTGAACTATTGACCTCAAGTGATTCTCCTGCCTTCACCTCTCACAGTGCTGGAATTACAGTCATGAGCCACTGTGATTGGCTGCCTTTTTTATTCTTAATTGGTCTAAGAGATAATAGTTTGTTCAAAATAACAATAGCAACAATATATTGTATTATGAATGCATGTGTGGGTATGTATGCTTACATATATTTATCTGTAAATAAAATAAGTAACATAATGATTCAAGAAACTGGAGGGAGGAATTAGGAATATTTTACTGTTATAAAGTACTTGAACTATCATAAACTCAGATTCCCCAACCCTGTCCAGTTGACCAATGAGCCCATCAAAGGCAGTCTTCATTTTTGTTACAGTGTTTTTGATCCCTAGCATTGTAAACAATCTTTCTTAGAATCTCCATCTCTGTTTCGCCTTCCTATCTGTTCTTCATGTTGTCTACTTTTTCCTTTAGAGTCCTTAGTATGCACATTATAGCTGTCTTAAATTGCTGTTTTGATAATTTCAAAATCCCTGCCATATCTGAATCTGGTTCTATCTTTTAAAACTATGTTTTTTGCCTTTTAATTTATCTTGTCTTTTTTTTGCTGTTGTTGTAAGCCATATACCATGTATCGTGCACATAGCATTGTGTTTTATATTTCAAATTCCATTTGTTATTGCTGGTATATAGAAAAGTGATTGACCTTTGTGTACTAACATTGTATCCTGCAACCTTGCTAAAATAACTTACTAGTTCCAAGAGTTTTTGTTGTTGTTGTTGTTGATTATTTCAGATTTTCTATATAGACAATCATGTTACCTGTGAGCAAAGACAGTTTTATTTATTCCTTCTCAACTTGAATACCTTTTACTTTCTTTTCTGGTCTTATTTAATTAGGACTCCCAGAACAATGTTGAAAAGGAATGGTGACAAGGGACATCCTTGCCATGTTCCTGACCTTAGTGGAAAGTTTCCAATTTCTTACTGATATATATAATATGAGCCAACTATACCTCTTTTCTTTATAAATCACCCAGGCTTGGGTATTCTTTTATAGCAAATGTAGCAAAATATGTGCAAGATCAACATGAAGAAAACCACAAGACTCTGATGAAAGAAATCAAAGAAGAACTAAATAAATGTCCATGGATAGGAAGAGTCAATATTGTCAAAATTTCAGTTCTTTCCAACTTGATCTATAGATTCAACACAATCCCAGTCAAAATTCTAACAAATTATTTTGTGTATATCAATAAACGGATTCTAAAGTTAGTATAGAAGATAGGCGCAGTGGGTCATGCCTATAATCCCAGCACTTTGGGAGGCCAAGGCAGGAGGATTGCTTGAGCCCAGGAGTTCAAGATCAGTCTAGACAACATAGCGAGACCTTGTTTCTACTAAAAATAAAAAAATTAGCCAGGTGTGATGGTACACGCCTGTAGTCCTAACTATCTGAGAGGCTAAGATGAAGGATCTCCTGAGCTCCAGAAGTCGAGGCTATGGTGAGCCATGATCATGCCATTGCACTCCAGCCTGAGCATCAGAGTGAGACCCTGACTCAAAACAAATAAATAAAATTAGTTTAGAGAAGGCAAAAGACCCAGAATAGCCAATATGACGTTGAAGGATAAAAGCAAAGTTAGAAGATGAACATTACCTGACTTCAAGATTTATGATTAAACTACAGCAATCAAGACAATGTGGTACTGGTGAAAGAATGGACAAATTAATTAATAGGGAGAATAGAGAGCCCCCAGATAGACCCAGACAAACATGGTCAACTGATTTTTGACAAAAAAGCAAAGGCAATTCAGCAGAGTAAAGATTGTGTTTTCAACAAGTGGTACTGTTAAAACTGGACTTCCACATGCAAAAATATGCATCCAGATACTGGCTTTATGCTCCTTACAAAAATTAACTCAAAATAGATTCCAGACCTAATACTCCTAGACAATAACACAGGAGAAAAATCTAGATGACCTTGGGTGTGGCAATAAATTTACAGATACAACATTAAAGGCATGATCTGTGAAAGAAATATTGATAAGCTAGATTTTATTAAAATTAAAAACTGCTCTGTGAAAGAAACTGTCAGGAGCACGAGAAGACAAGAATGTAAAATGGTACAGCCACTGTGGAAAACAGTATGGGGTTTCCTCAAAAAATTAAAAAATAGAATTACCATATGATCTAGCAATTACATTCTGGGTATCTATCCAAAATAATTAAAAACAGGGTCTGGAAGTTATCTGTGTTCTTAGCAGCATTATTCACAATAGCTAAAACATGGACACAAATTGCTATGGTTTGAATATTTGACCCTCCAAACCACATGTTGAAATCTGATCACCAATGTCAGAGGTGGAGCCTAACGAGAGGTGTTTGGGTTATGGGGGAGGAGCCCTCAAGAATGGTTTGGTGCCACCTACCTCTCCATAATGAATGAGTTCTCACTCTGTTAGTTTCCCGAGAGTTGGTTGCAAAGAGCCTGACATCTCCACCCCCCGCCTTGCTTCTGCTCTCTTACCATGTGATGTCTGCACAGGCCATTCCCCTTCCCCTTCTGCCATGAGTGGAAGCAGCTTGAGGCCCTCATCAGATGCAGACGCTAGCACTATGCTTCTTGCACAGCCTGAAGAATCATGAGCCAAACATACCTCTTTTCTTTATAAGTTACCCAGCCTCGGGTATTCCTTTAAAGCAATACTAAATGAACTAAGACACAACTCAAGTGTCCATCAACAGATGCATGGATATGCAAAATGAGGAATGGAATATTATTCAGTATTTAAGAGGAAGGAAATTCTGACATTTGCTATGACATAAATGAACCTTTAAGACATATACTAAGTGAAATAAGCCAGTCACGCGGAGGCAAATACTGCATGATTCCACTCATGTGAAGTACTTAGAGCAGTCAAACTCATAGAGACAAAAAGTAGAATAGAGTTTGCAAGGGCTGGGGAAGGTGGACATGGGAAATCATTGTTTAATGGATATAGAGTTTCCATTTCTGCAAGAAGAAAAAAGTTATGGAGATGGATGGTGGTGGTGGTTGCATCACATTATGAATATATTTAATACCATTGAACTTAAAGTGGTTAAGGTGATAAATTGTATATTATGTATATTTTGCTGCCATAAAAATTGAAAGAAAAAGAATGAGAAGTCACAGGCTAGGAAAAAATATTTGCAAAAGACATTCCCAGAATACTTTAAAAATAGATTTATGTTGTATTTTTAAAAATTATTTTTAGAGTAGTTTTAGGTCATAGCAAAATTGAACAGAAGATATAAGGATTTCTCATATGCCCAATGCCCAATAACTAAAGAACTCTTAAGACTGAATAATAAGAAAACAAACAGCAGCTGAGCGTGGTGGCTCATGCCTATAATCCCAGCAGTTTGGGAAGCTGAGGTGAGATGATTGCCTGAGTCCATGGGTTTGAGACTGCCTGGTGGCACTTGCCTGTAGTTCCAGCTACTTGGAAGGCTGAGGCCGAAGGATCACCTGAGCCCAGCAGGTTGAGGCTGTGGTGACCATGAGTGTGCCACTGCACTCCAGGACTGCAGCCTGGGTGACAGAGTGAAACTCCAACTCAAAAAAGAAAGAGAGAAAGAAAGAAAGAGAGAAAGAGAGAGAGAGAGAGAGAGAGAGAGAGAGAGAGAGAGAAGAGAAAGAGAGAGAGAGAGAGAGAGAGAGAGAAAGAAAGAAAGAAAGAAAGAAAAGAAAGAAAGAAAGGAAAACGAACAGCCTGATTAAAAAATAGGCAAAAGATTTGCACAGTCACTTTGCCAAAGAAGATATGCAGACGGCAAGTAAGCATATAAAAACACACTCAACATGACATGTCGTGAGGGAATTTCAAGCTAAGACAACAATGAGATACCACTATACACCTATTAGAATGGCTAAAATTCAGAAAATAGGTAACATCAAATGTTGGTGAGGATGTGGACAAGCAGGAACCCTCATTCATTGCTAGTGGAAATGCAAAATGGTACAGCTACTTTGGACGATAGTTTGGTGTTGTTGCTATTGTTGTTTTTAACTAAGCAGACTCTTACCGTATGATTCAGTGATCATGCTCTTTAGTAATTTCCCAATGGAGTTGGAAATTAAGGCCACACAAAAACCCACAGATGGATGTTTATAGTCGCTTTATTCATAGTTGCCAACACTGGGATGCCAAGACATCCTTCAGTAGGTGAATGGATAAACTGTGGCACATTCAGACAATGGAATATCATTCAGTGCTAAAAAGAAATGAGCTATCAAGCCATAAAAAGATTGAAGGAAACTTAAATGCATATTACTAAATAAAAAAAGTCAATATGAAAAAGCTACATACTATATGATCCCAACTATATAACATTCTGGAAAAGGCAAAACTATGAAGATAGTAAAAGGATCAGTGGTTGCCAGGGGTCATGGGACAGGAGTAAGACATTGACAGAGCACAGAGAACTTTTAGAACACGGAAACTACTCTGTCTGATATTATAATGGTAGCTACATGTCATTATACATTCGTGAAAACCCATATAACGTACTGTACCAAGGATGAACCCTAATGCAAACGATGGACTTTGGGTGACAATGACGTACTAGTTGGAATAAATGTACCACCTTGGCGAGGGATATTCAAGGTGGGGAAGACTGTACATGGGTGAGAGCATTGGGCATTTGAGAAATGCCCATATCTTCAGTTCAATTTTACTATGAACCTAAAACTGCTCTAAAAAATAATTTTTTTTTTTTTTGAGTTGGAGTCTCACTCTGTCGCCCAGACTGGAGTGCAGTGGCCGCTCCTGGCCACCACAGCCTCGACCTGCCGGGCTCCGGCGATCCTTCCGCCTCAGCCTTCCAAGTAGCCGGAATTACAGGCAAGTGCTACCACGTCCAGCTGATTTTTTGATTTATTGTAGAGATGAAGTCTTGCTGCCCAGGCAGGTCTTGAATCCGCGGGCTCAGGCAATCCACTCACCTCAGACTCCCAAAGACGTGGGATTACAGGCTGAGCCACTGAGCCTAGCTAAAATAATTTTTAAAATACAAAATTAAGTGAAATTGACATGTATGTGTATGTATAGATTTAAATATTTTAACATAAGTACAGATTTGTGAAACCACCACCATAATCAGGATACAGAACAGTTCTGTCACCCTCAAAACTCCCTCATGCTATCTCTTTGTAATTATACTTTCCCTCTACTTCTGACCCCTGCCAACCACTGATCTGCTCTCCATTACTGAAGAATGGCTTATAAATGGAATCATATAGTTTGCAACTTTTTTTTTTCAAACAAAAATTTTCATATTCATTACTGAGCCAGTCCACTAGTGCAGAGCACATAAACAAAAAATCACATCCCAATTAAACATGTCTGACTTCTCGATCGTGGAGATTTTCAACTTGATAATGGCAAGATGATGGTGACCATGATTGAACATAAACATGTGCCACCACTCATGTGCAATTCCTTATAGACCCAGCTTGGTTCTTTTCCAATGTCTCCTCTTGGAGTTGTGCCGGATTTCACTACCAGTTTTTCATTTGAATCTACTGGGGAATGGGATGATTTTGCTTCTGTTTCTTGGCTGGAATCGCTTGATCCTGAAAGTCTTGTGAGAAGACATGGTGAACAGCAGAGTCCACCGTTCACACCACAATGGCGGAGAAAGGAAGAGAGAGGGAAATGGGCAGAAGAACATGTTTAGAAGACCAGTTTGTAACTTTTTAAAGACTGGCTTTTTTCTTTCTTTTTTTTTTTCTTGAGTAGCAGGCTCTTTCTGTTGCCCAGACTGGAGTGCAGTGATATGTTCACGGCCACCGCATCCTAGACCTGCAAGACCCAGGTGATCTTTCCACCTCAACCTTCCAAGTAGCTTGAACCACAGGCATGCACTACCACACCTGGCTAATTTTATTTATTTATTTATTTATTGTAGAGATGAGGTCTCACCATGTTACCCAGACTGGTCTCGAACCCCTGAACTCAGGCAATTCTCTTGCGTCCGCCTCCCAAAGTGCTGGGATTATAGGCATGAGCCACCGAACCTGGCTAAGACTGACTTCTTTCACTCAGTGTGCCTTTGAAACTCACCAAAGTTATTTCATGTATCAATAGTTTACCCCTTTTGAGTCCATTGTGTGGATTAGACCCCGCTGTTACTCATTTACTTGTTGAAGAACAATTAACAATCCAAAGAATTCGGGATTGTTTCAGTTTTGGGCAATCATAAATAGAAAAGCTATAACTATTCTTGTACAAGATTTTGTGTGAACATAAATTTTCATTTCTCTAGGGCAGTTACCTACAAGTGCAACTGCTGAGTTATATGGTAATTTATCTTTCATTTTATAAGAAATTGTCAAAGTTTTCCAGAGTGACTAAACCATTTTGCATTCCTATCAGCGATGTATGAGAGTTCCAATATAGGAGAACACCTTCATCAGTAATTTGTATTTTTATTGTAGCCATTCTAATGTGTATCATGGTATCATTTTTAGGTTTTAATTTGCATTTTCCTAATAGCTAATGATTTGAACATCTTTATTTGATTTGTATAGCCTCTTTGGTAAAATGTCTATTTAAGTCTTTTGCTCATATTTTGGTTGAGTTATTTGCTCTCTAGCTGTCAAATTTTGAGCGTTTTTTATGTATATTCTCCATTCAAGTCCTTTTTAAAATTTGATTTGCAAATATTTTCCCGAGTCTATGGCTTGTCTTTTCATTTCTCTTAATAGGGTCTTTTACAGCAGTTTTTTTAAACTTTGATGAAATCCAATGTATCCATATTTTAATTTTATAGATCATGCTTTTCACATTATGTCTTAGACTTTTATACCTAATTCTAGGTCATTAAGACTTTCTCAGCCGGGCTCGGTGGCTCAGCCTGTAATCCCACGCTTTGGGAGGCTGAGGTGAGTGGATTGCCTAAGCCCGTGGGTTCAAGACCCGCCTGGGCAACTTGGCGAGACCTCATCTGTACAATAAATAAAAAAATCAGCCAAGTGTGGTAGCGCGTGCCTGTAATTCCGGCTACTTGAAGGCTGAGGTGGAAGGATCGCCGGAGCCCAGCAGGTCGAGGCTGCAGTGGCCGGGAACAGCCACTGCACTCCAGTCTGGGCGACAGAGTAAGACTCCAACTCAAAAAAACAAAAGACTTTCTCCTGTTTTCTTCTAAAAAGTTTTGTAGTTTTATGTTTTACATTTAAATACGTGATCCATTCTGAATTAATTTTGAATAGGTGTGAGGTTTAGGTTTAGGTTTATTTTTCTGCATATGGATGTCCAACTGTTCCAACACAATTTGTCAAGAAGATTCCTTTCTCCAGTGAATTGTCTTTGTATCTATAAAACATCAATTGGCCATATTTGTATGTCTGTTTCTAGACTCTTTATTCTGTTTCATTACTATATTATTTATTCTGTTTCCAATACCAAAAGATTTTGATTACTACAGCTTTCGAGTAAGTCTTAAAATCAGGTAGTATGATTCATCCAACTTTGTTCTTCTTTTTCAAAATTGTTTTAACTACTCTAGTTCCTTTGCTTTTCTATAAAACTTTAGGATCAGCTTGTCTATGCCTATCAAAAATCTGCCAGGATTTTGACCGGAATTGAGTTATGTTTATTTATCAATTTGTAGAGAATTAAATTTATACCCTATTGAGTTTTCCAATCCCTGAACATGGTGTATCTCTCCATCTTTTTAGATCTTCTTTGATTATTTCATCAGTGTTTTACAGTTTTCAGCATATAGATCTTGGACCTGCTTTAGGAGATTTCTATCTAAATATTTCATTTTTTAGCTATTGGAAATGGTATTAGCTTTCTTGAATTTTGGTTTCCAATTTTTATTGTTAGCATATAGAAATAGGATTGATTTTTAGGTGTTAGCCTAACATCCTGCAGCCTTGCTAAACTCACTTATTAGTTATAGGTTTTTGTTTGTATGCGTATGTAAATTATTTGGACTTTTCTACATGTACATATGACACATTATGTCATATGTGAAGATAAACAGTTTTATTTCTTCTTTCCAAACTTTCATGCTTTTCAATTCCTTTTTATTATAAATGAATGTTGATCATCTCAGTCAGATCGGCTGTCATTAAAACTACAGATGTTGGTGAGATTGAGGAGAGAAAGCAACACTCATACACTGTTGGTAGGAATGCAAGCTAATTCAATCCCTGTGGATAGCAGCTTGGACATGTCTCAAAGAACTAAAAATACACGTGGGGGAGCCCCCTCAAAATGGAATTTATTTATTTTAAAATGTGTATTTGTTCTTACATGTTTAAACATCAGTCTTCAGAATACTCTCCGTTTGATGTGATACACATGTCAAGACACTTTTTCCACTGCTGAAAACGGTTTTTCAACTCATCAATTTTGATGCCTTTTAGTGCTTCTGCCAATTTTTGTTTCACCTCTTCCACAGCAGCAAAACGTTTCCCTTTGAGGAACTTTTTAAACCAGGGAAACAAAAAAAGTCACTTGGCACAAGATCAGGTGAATAGGGAAGGTGGGGCGAGAGGGTCACGCTATTTTTGGTCAAAAACAGCTGAACACTCAGCATAGGTATAGGCAGATATGCTCATAAATCAACCAGCATGAAATGGGCAAATGTGTTGAAAGAATATCCAGAAAAACTGAAGCCGGATGCAGCCTCTCACAACAAGGCTAGTTGGTAAACTGATGCTGATGGGTTCCTAGAACACCTATCTAGCGGAGAAAACCTGTACTACAAGGAACCCACTCTCCAAAAAAATAATTCCAGATTGTCTTGTGTCCTCCCCTTGTATTTATCATTCAACCCAACAGTCCGACTACTGGATATATACCCAAAGGAGCATAAATTGGACACCTACACTCATGTTTATTGTAGCACTATTTACAATAGCAAAAACATGGAACTAACATAGGTGCCTATCAATAGTGGACTGGATAAGAAAATGTGGTACATATACAGCATGAAATACTACACAGCAATAAAAAAGAATGAGATCATGTCCTTTTGCAGCAACATGGATGCAGCTGGGAGCCATCATTTTGTGTGTGTGTGTGTGTGTGTGTGTGTGTGGTGTGTGTGTGTGTGTGTTGGAGTCTCACTCTCTTGCCCAAGCTGTAATGTAATGACATGCTCACGGCCACTGCAGCCTCTACCTGCTGGGTTCAGGCGGTCCTTCCGCCTCAGCCTTCCAAGTAGCTGGAATTACAGGCATGCTCCACCGTGCCTGGTTAATTTTTTGAATTATTGTAGATGAGATCTCTCCATGTTACCCAGGCTAGTCTTGAACCTGTGGGCTCAGGCAATACTCTCACCTCTGCCTGCCAAAGTGCTGGGATTATAGGCATGAGCTACCATGCCTGGAGGGGCTATTATTTTAAGTGAATTATCACAGAAACACAAAACTAAATGCCGCATGTTCTCACTTGTAAGTGAACACTGGGCACATACAGACATAGGGATGGGAATAACAGACACTGGGGATTACTAAAGTAGGAGTAGGGAAGAAGGTGGATAGCAAGGGTTAAAAACCACCCATCAGCGGGGCTCGGTGGCTCAGCCTGTAATCCCAGCACTTTGGGAGGCTGAGGTGAGTAGATTGCCTGAGCCCGCGGGTTCGAGACCCACCTGGGCAACTTGGCATGACTTCATCTCTACAATAAAATAAAAAAAATTAGCCGGGTGTGGTGGAGCGTGCCTGTAATTCCAGCTACTTGGAAAGCTGAGGTGGAAGGATCATGCCTGGCTAGTTTTTGTGACTCATTGTAGAGAGGAGGTCTCAACAAGTTGCCTAGGTTGGTCTTGAACCCCTAGGCTCAGGAAATCCTTTCTCCTCGGCCTCCCAAAGTGCTGGGATTACAGGCTGAGCTACCGAGTCTGGCCTGTCAAAAGCTTCTTATGCATCAACAACTATGGCTTTTTCCTTTAAATGGCAGATATGGGAATTATATTGAGTAGTTTTCAAATACTTTGGCAAAGCCTTGTAGACACTGGATAAACCCTGCATGGTGTATACTTCTTTTTTTAATGTCTTGTTGGGTATGCTTTTCTAATATTCTGTTGAGGACTTTTGTGTCTATGTCCATGAGTGATATTGGTCTGTAGTTTCCCTTCCCTGTAATGTCTTCTTCTGGTTTTACTATAATGATATCTTGTTCAAGTACTAATCTTTTTTTTGTTTTTTGTTTTGAGTTAGAGTCTCACTCTGTCACCCAGGTTGGAGTGCAGTGGCTTGCTCAGGCCACCCCAGCGTCGACCTGCTGGGCTCAGGCGATCCTTCCGCCTCAGCCTTCCAAGTAGCCGGAACTACAGGTGCGCACTACCACGCCTGGATAATTTTTTATTTATTGTAGAAACAAGGTCTTGCCAAGTTGCCCAAACTGGTCTCAAGCCCGCGGGCTCAGGCACCCCACTTACCTTAGCCTCCCAAAGTGCTAGGATTACAGACTGAGCCACCAAGCCCAGCCATTCATTGCAGAATGATATAGATTCTGCAAACATCCCATAACAGATACTTCTTGACTGGGTGCGGTGGCTCATGCCTGTAATCCCAGCACCTTGGGAGGCAAACCTAGAGGATTGCCTAAACTCAGGAGTTTGAGACCAGCCTGAGTAACATGTCAAGACTTCGTCTCTACAACAAATTAAAATAATTAGCTATGCATAGTGGGGCACATCTCTAGTTCCTGCTACTTGGAAAGCTGAGGCGGAAGGATCGCCTGAGCCTAGCAGGTCGAGAGTGCGGTGGCCATGATCGTGATCGTGACACCGCACTCCACTTGGGCAACAGAGTGAGATTCCAACTCACCAAAAAAAGAGAGAAGCCCTTTTTGGTAGCATTTGCTGGTTGGTGAATTAGATATAGCTAACTATGTTTTCCTCTTGAATCTCAAATCCAGATGATAGTCATGTTATTCTTAGTGAACTGGCTTTTGTCATCTACCTTCTCATAGTTATTAAAACTGGTCTTTCCTGCTGACACACTTTCAGTGATTGATGCAACAAATATTTACATTTCTCTACAGGTGTACCATCGACCTGATGGCTTTTTCTTCTGTTAGGACAAAATAGGACAAAATCTACTAATGGTGTCAACCAAGACCTCTGTGCATTTCACAACTATGTAGATTTCCAGGGAGCTTAGAGCATTTCTGCTTCCTTTTCCTCCAGAAAATTGCAAATAGCTCAGGTAACTCCAGGCCTCTAGGTAAACATGGCATTTGGCTTAGTAGACTGCCCATCTAAGACCCATGGTTCAGGTAAAGGCCAGCCAGGTCATCAGCTGGTGCTTGTGAAAGCAGGCAGAGGCGGAAAATTCCACCAAGCAGCCCCTCTCCAAATACTGGGAGGAATAGATGAGAAGTTATTCAATTGTCTTGTTTCATTTTTGTTCTTCTTTTACTTTTTTGTAGAGATGAGGTTTCTCTGGGTTGCCCAGGCTGGTCTTGAACTCCTGGCCTCAAGCAATCCTCCCACCTCGGCCTCCCAAAGTGCTGAGACCGCAAGTGCGTGCCACCATGCCCAGCAAATATTTTAATTTTTCTGTAGAGACGAGGTCTCAGTATGTTACCCAGGTTGGCCTCGAATACCTGGCCTCAAGCAATCCTCCTGCCTCGGCTTCCCAAAGTGATGGGATTACAGATGTGAACCACTGTGCCTGGCCTTGTTTCATTTTCTTTTCTTTTCTTTTTTTTTTTTTGAGTTGAAGTTTCACTCTGTCGCCCAGACTGGAATGCAGTGGCACGCTCCCAGCCACCGCAGCCTCGACCTGCTGGGCTCTGGCAATCCTTCCGCCTCAGCCTTCCAAGTAGCTGGAACTACAGGTGCGTGCTATCACGCCCGGCTAATTTTTTTATTTATTGTAGAGATGAGCTCTCGCCAAGTTGCCCAGGCGGGTCTCGAACCCTCAGGCTCAGGCAATCCACTCACCTTGGCCTCCCAAAACGCGGGATTACAGGCTAAGCCACTGAGTCTGGCCCTTGTTTCATTTTCAAAGAAACAATTTTTAACTTTTTCCTAAGTATTGAAAGGATATAGTCCTGATGTGGAGGCATGTCTATGAAATAGAGTGAGAAAAAATAATTAATTAACACATTAAAATTCTTAAAACTCGTAGTGCTTTTTATATGCCAGGTACTTTTCTAAGAGCTTTACATATATTAAGTCATTTAACTCTGACAAAAACCCTAATAAGGTTGGTGCCATTGTTATCTTGATTTTGCTAGGGAACTATCACAAGAGGGGTTGCAGAATAATATGGATAGTACCATATGTACAATTAAAAACCCACATATTGACTGGGCACGGTGACTCATGCCTGTAAAACCAGCATTTTGGGAGGATCACTTGAGGTCAGGAGTTAGAGATTAGACTGGGCAACAAAGCGAGACCCCGTCTCCACACACACAAAAAATACAAAAGAATTAGCCAGGTGTGGTAGCACGCACCTATAGTCCCAGCTACTTGAGATTCTGGGCAGAAGGATTGCTTGAACCCAAGAGTTCGAGGCTGCAGTGAGCCATGATCGTGCCGCTACTCCAGCCTGGGTGACAGAGTGAAACTTGGCTTCAAAAAATCCACAAACAACCCACTTTTGAAAATATGATGAGGAGGCGAGGATACTGCTTCTAAGCCTGGAGTGTGGGCTTGAGTAGGAAATAGGATTTTTAGTTTTGTGGTGTGTACATCTGTTTAGAGTTTTTACAATGAGTATGCATTTCTTTTGGCATTTAAAAAATTATTTTAAAATAAAATTTTCTTCAGGCTGAGATCGGTGGCTCAGCCTGTAATCCCAGCACTTTGGGAAGCCGAGGCGAATGGATGGCCCGAGTCCGCAGGTTCGAAACCAGCCTGAGCAACTTGGTGAGACCTCGTCTCTACAATAAATCAAAATTTAGTCTGGCGTGGTAGCACGCGCCTGTAGTTCCAGCTACTTGGAAGGCTGAGGTGGAAGGATTGCCAGAGCCCAGCAGGTCGATGCTGTGATGATCATGAGTATGCCAATACACTCCAGCCTGGGCAACAGAGTAAGACTCCAACTCAAAAAAATAAAAAAAAAAAAAATAAAAATATAAAATTTTCTTCAAATTACTCACCAAAATAAGATGATAAACACTCATTGTAGAAGTTTTGGAAAATGAAAGCAAACAAAAATGAGAAAATAAAAATGACCTGTAATGTCACCACACAGAGGAAAAAAAGCCACATCTTGCTGTTTATCTTTCAGTTCCTTTTTCCTTATATAAAGATACAATTTCAAGTTGACCAAAAAATTGGGTCACACTGTGATACTGTTTTTTTTAAGCTGCTTTTTCCCCCCAGCTACCAATATTATCATAAACAACTTTCCATGTCATTAAATATCCTGCAGGGCTGCCCAGTATTGCCTTGTCTAACTGTACCGTATTTTTAGTTGCCCACTGCTGGACTGTTTTCTTTTGCTATTGGAAGTGTAACAGGGTGATTAATTGAACATTTAATGTGGCAGAGCATATGATTGAGAAATCAGCCATCGCTGGTTTTCTTGGCTGTGGACTCTTCAGAAAAGAATGTGAAGTATTTTCCCCACATCCTCCCAAGAGAGCAGCTGGGTCTTCAAGCCCAGGAGGTCGAAGAGGTTGAAAGGTAGTTTTTCAACTGGAAAGTGGGAGTAGCCTTACCTGTGGGCAGTGATCCTTCAGCACCCAGAAAAAGGGTGGGAGAGCATGAGTGTCCACAAGTGGCAGGAGTTGAGAGCCAACTATGACACTTCCCCCACCCTGGGGATGGTATGACCTGGTGTGGAGCTGGGAGTGAAGAGGCTGGAGAAAGGCCACTAAGTGGCCGGCTGCTGGGAGAGGCTGCTGTGAGTGGGCAGCTTACCAGCCTGCCTAGAGATGCAGTCCCCACAGACAGGGAGGACCCACATTCAGTGCACAGGCCAAAGGGCAGCCGTTAACGGTGGCTTGGTGGTCTCTACCACATCGGGGCCAGCTGTCCCAGTCCTGCAAGAACAAATCCTTTGTTTGCCTGTTTGGGGATCTTTGTTTTGTTTTATTCTTTGTAAGTTCCAACAAGTCAAGGAGGGGAAGCCCTAATAACATCAGACTTCTCACCAACTATGGGGAGGAGGGTGGTTTGGGACCAGATTTAAATAAATTTGGAAAAATAATGAATATTGGCACTGTTTTTCCACCAAGTGTCGTGGAGCTATTCATTCCTTGTTACTATGCAACGCCACTAGGAACATTCACGTGGCAAAGCTTCTGTGTTCATCTATGTTCACTGGTTCTTCATTTCATATGTCTTCTTAGCCCCGTAAGGGGGGGAGAGGTCTGCTGGGCCGTGGATTAAGCCCCCTAGATTATGGAACCTGAATTGGGCCCAAACAGATAAGGGTGGGAGAAACTGGGTCTTCTTGCTCTGTCCCAAATGTGCTTTATGACTCTGAGCAAGTTTCTCATATTTCTGTGCCTGCATTTGCTGATCTATAAAGCTCTATGACCCTAAAGGTAATTGCATTGAAAGGACAGAACCCAAAATGGAGTTTCTCTGATCACCTTGAGCTCATACATGACAATAATCCTTTCCCAGAGCCCTGGGCGAGTCACATGACATTAAGATTACCATCTCCCCAGAATTTGTCTTTCAGTTACCAGCCCTGCCCTTCTCATCTCTGTGGCTGACCCTCTCTCATCTAGCTACCAGCGCACCTTTGTCCGTGTCTGATCCATCCATCCATCTGGTTCTCAGAGATCTGAGAAATAGACCCCATTGCCATAATATCAGCTCCTGTGAATGCTTGCCTGTCCCCACTTCCCCCCTAAAAGTTAAAAAGAAACCCTTAATTTCAAGCATTTGGCGCCACACTTTATTTCTCTGGCCCCCTCTCCAATCTTGGAGAGGTAGATTCCACCCTCTCTCTCTGATGTACTTTCTGAATAAATGTTTTTTTCTAATCTAATTTCTGTGCAATTTTTTGCATCTTACCCACAGCACTGGCCCACTGACCTAACATTTTTGGTGGTATGGGGACTTCACTCCTTGTGGCGCTCCTCTGAGTTATTTTTTTTTTTTGAGTTGGAGTCTCATTCTGTCTCCCAGACTGGAGTGCAGTGGCACGCTCCCGGTCACCGCAGCCTCGACCCGCTGGGCTCAGGCAATCCTTCTGCCTCAGCTTTCCAAGTAGCTGGAACTACAGGCGCACGCTACCACGCCCGGCTAATTTTTTTATTTATTGTAGAGATGAGGTCTCACCAAGTTGCCCAGGCGGGTCTTGAACCCGCAGGTTTAGGCAATCCACTCACCTCAGCCTCCCAAAGCGTGGGATTACAAGCTGAGCCACCGAGTCCGGCTTGCGCTCTATCACTAGTCTTTTCGAATTCAAGTCTCTCTGCGAACTGCGCTGAAGCTGCTTTGGTCAAACCTCCCCACTGCTTCAGCTTTATCCAGTAAGAAATTCCAACTTTCCTGACCTGTGAGTCCATTTATTATCTACTCTCTCCCTCCATTAGAGGGTCTGGGGAACAGCTTGAAACTGTTACTTTCTCTCTTCAGAAGCTTTATCTCACTGGGGCTCAGGATCCCCCTCTCAGAAATCTTGGTATGTAGTCTTCCGAGCACACGTAGGAGAAGTCTTGCTGCCAGGTGGAAGGATTGCCACCAGTGGGTTGAGGGGATTCAGGGGATGCCCCTTCTCACTCGATACCCACATACTCAGGTTAATTCCACTGATTCTCTTTTGGGACGCCAACTGAGAACGTGGATGGGCTTCTCTTTTTCCAGCAGCCCAAGACTGTTCTCAGGACCAATTCCCTTTTCTCTTCAGAACTCCTTATGGGGAACCCCCAATATGGGGTGGTCAAGGGCCCCTTATTGAAATGCATCCTAAAAGATCTCAGGGCCCTCTCACTAAGAAAGACATCTGCCCTAAGTGTCTCATTTCCCCCCCCCAATACCAGCTAGGCGACCAGGAGGTGAGGCCTAAGGAAGGTCTCTTGCCTCTAATACTGTCTTTCAACCTGACCTCTATTGCCACCACAAGAGCAAATGGTCTGCGGCTACTTTATGTACAAGCTTTTCTCAAAATGGCACTGCCCAGACCCTTGTTCTTCCTGTGGCATACTCCCTCTAACTCCTTCTTTAATTACTTTACCTCTTCTTGCTTTCCCTCAGACAACGTAGACCCAGCCTATCTAAACTCGCCCTTTTTCTCATACATAATTTCTACCCCCTACCCTCTGTCGGCCACTCAACCTTCTCATGCCCCTTCTTCTCTTTACCCACGATTACCACCAGAGGGTTCCATGCCGACTGTGGCAGCAGTTGACCCTGGCCACTTTCCCACCTCTACCCCCTTCTCTGCGGCCTTCTGATTCCTCACCTGCCCGCATCTGGCTTCCACCCTTTCAGGCTTCCACCATGGCTTACCAATTTCTCCTCAGGGAGATGGCTAGGACAGAAGGTATTATTAGAGCCCATGTTCCTTTCTTTATATTAAATCTCTCTCAAATTAAGTTTACACTGGGACTATCCGTCTTCCTCCTGGACAAAAAAAAGGGACTATGTGTTGGTTAATAAGTTCCGTTAAGTCACAGGGAAGCCTATTGTCATTCTAATCTGCTCTTCCAAGCCAAACTTCCAAGTGCTCTAGCAAAATCTTACTTCCTACAACTTTCCCATGTGTTTTATTAAGCATTAGTACTAGAAAACACCAGTGTTTGTTATGGTGCTTGCTAAAGGTCTTTTGGGGGAAAAAACTGGTTCACTTTACTGCACCCAACCAGCTCCCCTGACACAGGGCAGGTAAAGCTTTAGGTGCTGAATACTCTGCATGACACAATGGGGTATGGGAACCAGTCATTCCCACCTGATTGTTGAGTTACTTTACTAAGCCTGATACTTCTCCTGCAGGATGGGCAAAATTCTGGTACTCTCTCTGTGACACAGTGAGGCATGGAAACTGATCACTCTCACCTAATTGTCCACACCTACAACTATTATTTTCCCCAAAAGCCTTGTTCCAACATTTGACAACTCCTAGACTATAATTTAAGACTTATAAAGGGTCTTAATAAATATGCCTGTTCATAATTGGAAATAAGTAGGGACAAATCATTTCACATCCATGTGGTCAGTTCACTCTAAAAGGACTTTACATCAGACCATTACAAACAGAGAAATAGAAAAAGTTTCATATGTACAGACTTTTAAAAAAATCTCACTTCTCTGCAAGCAAGATTATATCCTATGGGCTATTAAATGCCCAACTCCAAAGGCTAGAAATATAATTGAAATTAGAGGTACCAAGCTTCCAATTACAGAAAAATTCTTGAGGTTTTTTTTTTTTTTAAACAGCTGATACATTAAAGAAGCAAAAAGGTGCCAACATGAAGGGTAGCAGGACCAGAGGACCAAAAACAGGCAGTCCAATTGACAGTCACCATTAGCAGCAAAACTCCAGCTGCCCAGCAAAAACCTGGTATAAACAATCTTGCTAAGGGGATGGTGTCCATTGCTTTGTGTGCGCCTGTGGAGGAGGTGTGAAAATATGCTGAGGTACCTGGTGCAATCAGCTTAGTATCATCACCCCAACAACCCCGAGGGGAATATTGGGGGATTGGAAGTCAAATTAATTTCTTTTCTTTTTTTTTTGAGTTGGAGTCTCACTCTGTCACCCAGGGTGGAGCGCAGTGGCATACTCATGGCCACCCCAGCGTTGACCCACTGGGCTCCAGTGATCCTTCCGCCTCAGCCTTCCAAGTAGCTGGAACTACAGGCACACGCTACCACGCTCGGCTCACTTTTTGATTTATTGTAGAGACAAGGTCTCACTAAGTTGTCCAGGCTGGTCTCGAACCCTTGTGCTCAGGCTATCCACTCGCCTTGGCCTCCCAAAGTGCTGCGATTACAGGCTGAGTCACTGAGCCCCGCTCAAATTAATTTCTTAATTAACATAGGGCTAGATGTCTAGTCTTGGCCATCAATGTTGGCCCATACAGTCTTGTCTTAATCAAAAGTTACTAAAACATTAATTTCAATTATAGATGCAAAAGATAAAAAAAAGAAAGATATTCCACGCTTTTGGAGGACCTTATTGGATATTTTAAAGTCTAGATCCCAAGCTATGTTCTCATTGCTGAACTTTTCTATAAGACTACTCAGGGACCAGAATATGAGCCTCTTAATTGGAAATCCCCAATATATATTGCCTTTAACATCCTTAAAATGGCTCTTACCCAAGTCTCCAAAACAAATTCTTTTTTTTTTTTCTGAGTTGGAGTCTCATTCTGTCTCCCAGACTGGAGTGCAGTTGCTGCTCCCGGCCACCGCAGTCTCCGGCAATCCTTCCGCCTCAGCCTTCCAAGTAGCTGGAACTACAGGCGCGCACTACCACGCCTGGCTCATTTTGATTTATTGTAGAGATGAGGTCTCACCAAGTTGCCCAGGCGGGTCTCGAACCCGCGGGCTTAGGCAATCCACTCACCTCAGTCTCCCAAAGGCGCAGGACTACACGCTGAGCCACCGAGCCTGGCCAAAACAAATTCTATATACAAAAGAGAGGAGGAGGAAGAGACAGTTAGCCCCTGCTGTCTCTGTTGGTTTTTGTTGCTTAAGAATAAATCTTGCAGGGCTTGGTGGCTCAGCCTGTAATCCCAGTGCTTTGGGAGGCCGAGGTGAGTGATTGCCTGAGCTGCGGGTTCGAGACCCGCCTGGGCAACTTGGCGAGACCTCACCTCTACAACAGGTAGTTCCAGCTACCTGAAAGGCTGAGTGGAAGGATAGCCGGAGCCCAGCAGGTCAAGGCTACAGTGGCCGGGAGTGGCCACTGCACTCCAGTCTGGGTGACAGAGTGAGACTGCAACTCAAAAAAAAAAAAAAAGAATAAATCTCTATCAAGAAGTGAGGTTTTATTGTTGTTGCTTGCTTGTTTGTTTTTTCCCTTTCAAAATCCTTGGACTATCACTTTGGCTAAATGAGCAACTTTTACAATGGCCTGTAATCCTATGTTATAAAGCCTTTAACACTTAACAAACTTTTCAACATGTAAAAGTTTCAGGTTCTCCAATCAGTCTCTCTAGGGTAGGGTAGAAAACAAAAACCACATCTCCTCCCCACACCCTGCTCCTGAACTGCCTACAAACAAGGTGACTTGTTTTGTAAATAAAATCTATTGTAAAACCTAAAAATGGTATCTGAGATGTCTTTCAAATCTTGCCTACACATGCCTTAGGTTTCCACAGTGGTTTAAAATCTCCTTCCAGACATTAGGTTTTCTAATCCAACATAAGATTGATAATGAAATTACCTTTTTGCATAAAGTACTGCTGATTATTTTTGTTATTTTTATTTTTTTTTGGAGTCTTACTCTGTTGCCCAGGCTGGAGTACAGTAGCACACTCACAGCCACTGCAGCCTCGACCTGCTGGACTCAGGTGATCCTTCCACCTCTGCCTCGCTGGAACCGCAGGCATGTGCCACCACACCTGACTAATTTTTTGATTTATTGTAGAGATGAGGTCTCGTCAAGTTGCCCAGGGTGGTCTTGAACCCTTGGGCTCAGGCAATCCTCTCACCTCGGCCTCCTGAAGTGCTGAGATTATAGGCAGGAGCCACCACACCTGGCCTTGCTACATTTTTCAGAGTCAAAGGAAAACCTCACCAAATAAGTAAAATATGTTCTTGTAAACTAAATTTAAGGCATACGTCTTTCTCTCTACCTAATTTCTCCAGAATTTGGAAGCCATTAATTTACAACAGTATGGTTATTTGCATAAATTCAATAAGAATCTATTTTCTTTTTAACAAAATGTGATTGGAAATACTGGTTGTTTTACCAGGACTTTGACTGAAATACGGTCTCAAAGCAAACTGCTTTAAGGAATTAAAATTAAGATCTATAAAGAGCCAATTTTTAAAAGCCCTTGAAAAGGCTAGCCCGGTCCACACAGGTTTATACAGTACATCCTTGGCTAACTCCAAGGCTCTTGGAGAATCTAATCTAAAATTCCTTATGAAAGAAGTTCCAGCAAAGTCAATTCAAAAGAGCCAATATGGCAAATAATTATTCTTGCTGCACTTCATACAAATAAGTCAAAAACCTATTCTGTAAATAAATTAGTCCTACTATAATTTACCTTTAATAAAAATGGAGGACTGGAGAGAAAGAATTATGTTTCAAAAATATAGTATACCTGTTTTAAATTCTCTTGTCATTATTATTTATTTTCTACAATTTAAACTGCATTCTAAAGTCTTTCCTAACTACGTGTCTCCAAACTAATGCCTTCAATTTTTTTCTTCAAATGTTCTCAAAGTAACTGTATTTCCTTGCTAAAGTCATTATCTTAATGATACAGAGACCCACTAATGTCTGTCCATATTGTCACAGCCCCTAGAGAAGAGCATGGCAAGGGCACAAGTGCTCCTGTACATTCCTGAACAATATTCCCGAAAGCTAATAAAAGGTGGCTTCCCCTTATCTCCTATGCACTCCCAGTATGTAGCTTCAGGGGATCCTTGACTTCTCTGTAGCCTATGCCCAATCAACTGAAAGTTGCAAATCTCCTTTTACTCCCTTTTTCTGGTTTTAAGTTTGAATAATATATCATCAATGTAACTGTAAGCCTTGTGATTTACATAACTTTTGTATCAATGCAATAGTAAGTTTTGTGATTTGTATAACTTTTGCATAATTCACGATGTCTTAGGCCCTTTACTCCATGGTAAGCTTGATTACCACTTCCTCTGGGCACTACTGATAAAAGCTATGAGATACCTCTAATACCTGGCACCAGGAAGTCTGGACCGAGAAATGTCACTGTCGATAAAAGCAGCTGAAACTCAAGTTCTATACAATGCTCTGCAGGTCACATGGCTAATGTATAGGTACTAACAACTCTGGACTTATAAAAGTGAACTGTAAAGCCCGGGTGGTGAACAGAACCATTTTAGAAAGACCTCGAGTCTGGTTTTGCCCTCTGGATTCGAACTCAGAAATAAACTTCTTTCTACCGGCTCCCTGCCCCTTTGGTTTATTGGTATCAAGGGAGCAGCTGAGTGTTACTCGGACCATAACATTAATAGTTACCATATATTTTTTCTTTGGTTTAGACTTAATTTTCTCTGATTTCCAACATTTACAGTTTTCTCTTTATATGTAAAAAAATAATCCTGACTTTTCTGACTCTTTCCCTTCTTGGGACCTCTCATAGCTTTCTATAAATTTCCATCACAAAACCTGAAGGAACTTGGAGACAAGCTGCAGCGACATCCACGTATGGATTAAAAAATCCACTAGTACAACAGTAAAAACTGCTTGAATTCCTACAGTGGGTGTCAAGCTCACCGGGGGTCACTAGTTATAAATATATCTAACCAGATATCAGAGCCTTGATATGTCAGGACAGCGGCTATAATGGCCCTTATTATAGTAGTATTAATTCTAATAGTACGTGCTTTGTGCTCAGACACTAAAAATACTCTAACAACTCCATTGGCTCTTGTCCCCTCATCTCTTCCTCTTACTTCAGGCAAGTAGAGACATCTCTCTACCCCAATTCAGCAGGAAGTAGCTGCAGAAGGCAGACCACTGTCTACGTTCCCCAGTATTAAATATTTCAAAACAACTAGAGGAGGGAATGAAAGGACAGAGCCCAAAATGGAGTTTCTCTGGTCTCCTTGAGCTCATACACAACAATAATCCTTTCCTGGAACCCTGGACAAGTCATAAGACGTTAAGATTAACATCTCTCAAGAACTTGTCTTTCCGCTACTGGACCTGCCCTTTTTTATGTGGCTGACCCAACCATCTAGCTACCAGCCCATCTTTGTCTCTGTGCTTCTGACTGACTCATCCATTCTTCTGGTCCCGAGAAACAGACCCCCATCACCATGACATCGGCTCCTGTGAATGCCTGCCCGACCCTCGCACCTCCAAAAGAAGTTTAAAAAAAACCCTAGTCTCAAGCATCCGCCACAATGATTTCTTTAAGCCCTCTCTCCAGTCCTGGAGAGGTGGATCCACCCTCTCCCTCTCTCTGATCTACTTTCTGAATAAACTTTCTTTTCTCATTTAATTTATGTGTGATTCTTTGCATCTTACCCGTGGCACCAGCCCACTGGTAACAGCCACCAGGAGCCCTCAGCCTGTAGGACATCTAACAAACTCACACATCCGTGGGAACTGTCAGCCGCTCCGTATCCTCTCACGTGCTCCAGTCAAACCAGATCGCTGACCATGTTCCAGAACATACCCTAAATTTCACACCTTCATATTTTTGCTCTTGCCATTCCCTCCATCTAGAAGGAGTGTCCCTCATTTCTGCCTGTTGAAATCTTAGTCATCCTTTAAGATTCAACAAAAACAACTCTCCTTCACAAGGCTGCCCCATGTCCTCCATAGGAAACATCTTTCTTCTTCCATGGCATCGTATGCCTTTGACTACGGTCATCTGGGTATATTCTGCAAGCTCCCTGAAGGCAGGGGCTAGGCCTCATTTGTCTCTGCATTGCCCGCAGGACCCGGTTCAGGATCCTGAAAATTATGGTGCAGCCAAATGTTTGTGGAACTAAAATTGGGACCTAGGCCTGGGCTTGGATGAAGTTGTAGGCTATTTCAGGCTCTGGAATGGGTGGAGTGAAGAAGAGAATGCTGGGGCTGGGAGATAAAAGCCTTGAGTGGGAAGGCGGCCTGGGCTTCACTGACTGGAACGGCTTCTCCGCCCCCACCCCCTTGATGCTGTCTCATCCAGCCCCTACAGGAGCAGGAAAACACTGTGTACTTGCGACTTTCTTCCATCAGCCCCTTGGGCCCTTGTAGGCTTCTACTCCACCCATGCCTTCCCTGAGCCCCTATAAAGAGGGTGAAGGCCCAAGCAGGTCTGCAGGAAATGGCTAGAAGGATCTGGGGAGAGGCCAGGGTCCAAGCTCCAGGTCTCTGGCATGAGCCCCACTCTCGTGCTTGGTCTGAAACGTGGTGCTGACCCTCTGGAGGGACTCTGGAGTGTGCAATGGCATGAGCTCATACTGGAGACTGGGGAGCTCTGTCCTCACCGCTGTAGAATGGGACAAATGCTGGGGGGGTGGAGGTTAACTCCTTCCCTGGGGAAGAGGCCAGGCTTGCGCTGGGCCTGTGGAGCCTTCAACCCTCAGAAGGCTGCTTGGGCCGAGGCCCCGGGCATCATGGAGCAGAAGGGAGGTTTTCAAGACCAGGGCACAGGAGCAGGAGGGGCAGCCTTGGAATCCAGGTTGGTCTTAGGGAGGACTGGGAAGGTGAAATGGTTAATGGCTCGTTGAAAAACAGGGAGAGTCCCTCCTCCAGGGGCCCAGCTGGCTGCAAAGCCAGGAGCAGAGGCTCCAAGGGTGATGCAATGGGGCCCGCCCTGCACACAAGAGAGGGTGAGGAAGGCGGGCTCCCACCCTGCAGCAGCCTCCATGCCGCCAACAGCCAACCGAGCTCGCTTCTCTAGATCCGGCAAGTCTAGTGCCGCACAGGACCCTTTAGAGCCAAAGGGGTAAGACCCTTACCCTGACCCTGAGCATTGGAAAATGGCAGCTTCTGTCTGTTCCACTCCATCCGGCCCCAGCGCCTTTACAGTCAAACAAACCCCACAGAGGTGTCCTGAGGGAGTACCCACTAGGGTGTCTACCCAGCCCGGCCAACTTCATCTCTTCTGACTCCAGAGCCTAGGGGCAGGTGGCAGGTCGGGGTGGAGGGGCTATTCTGTGAGAGGCATAGACATGCAGTGCAGTCCCTGATCCCGGCAGCAAGCACCTCACCTCACCAGCCCACTCGCCATTGTTTTGGGGAAGGACATCTGCTAGGAGGACAGTGTCCCAGAAGCTTCTAAGAGACTCAGGGCAACTTCAGGGGTAGACAAGCATCTCTGAACTCTGGAGATAGATGGCTCCTCCTCCCCAGCCTGGGGTCTGACAGTCTCAGAGGCAGGAAGACTAGGCAGCATGCCATGTACTCCCGAGGACTGTTCAGGGTGGGGTACATGGAGAGAGCGGCAAGGCGAAGCCCTCTCTGAGACAGTGTTGGGGACCCCACTTTCCTGACAAAGCTCTGCTAGTGACGCCAAGCCCCATGAGGACAGGAACTGTGTCTGCCTTGTTTACTGTGAGATCCTTGGCGCCTAGCACGGGTCCTGAGGCAAAGTTGATGCCCAATAAATAACTGACAAGACAGAGGCTGAAGTCCAGGACCAGTTTCACAATTACTGCTTTTTTTGGTAAACTCTTCAGCCTCGGCCTCCCACCACTCCCCCCCCCCACCACACACAAACACAGCAGAAATACCCAAAGTAGCACAAAGAGTCATCTGAAGTGATATCTTGAATATTGTTTATGATTACTGGATGCCTTTTCAGCCTTAACTTTAACACGATGCAGCTTTAAGAACTGAAGAAAGATCCATCAGGCTCTCTGGTCCAATCCAGAAAAAAAAAAGCATATGGGGGTATTCCAAGAGATTGTTGGACACACAGTAGCCAGACCCCAGAGCCAGGTTGGCCAGGAAAGCCGCAGTTGCTCATGGCTGTGGCAGTTAGAGCCCTTCTTTTCGAGGAAGCACAATCCAAGTGTAAACAAGTACTCAAAATCAGCGATGACATTCTCTTCCTGCATCAAGCAGGTTTCTGCTTATTCCTGTCATTCTGGGAAGCAGGGCACAGAGACAATTCCGAATTCCCAGCAACAACCTGCTTCCCCTCCCAATTTTCAGGCTGGATCCGCATCTTAGTAACTTACATTTGCACAATATTTTCAACTTGTTCAGAGCGCTTGTGTATTTGTTGTCTTATTGGATGAGGTCATCACGAGGCCAGATGGGGCGCTATCACCCGTGATAGCAGAACATGATGAGGAACCAAAGGTCCGGAAAAGTCCAGGATCCCAGTGGCCGAGTTGGTAGCAGAATCAAGATTTGAGCGCACGTCGTCGTCTTCCCAGCTCCCCTGACCTCCATGCCATGCAGCCTCAGCCATCATGAGTTCCAGGCACAGGACCTCAGATCCCTGATGACCAAAAGGCGCCTTATCCCTGTCCTTGTTTACAGCCAGGACAACGGGCTCCACTCCCTTTCTCAGGCAGCACTCGGTGCTGATGAAAACCACCCCCAAGCCCACTCCCAAACCCCCTCATCTCTTAATTATATTGCACGAAGTCGGAAACAGCCAAAATATTCAACAATAGGAAAACAGTTAAGCAAACTCGTAAGGCTATCTGATGGGATGCTTGGGAGACACAGACAATGACAAGTATGTCAATGATTTTTGTATGGGCCCTGTGTTTTTGAAATATTGTAATTTGATCCAAGCAGAACGCCGAATGATGTGTACCAACTGGCCCCAGGTATGCAAACATGAGTCTCTGCAAATTGATAAGAACCAGAAGTGAATGTAGAAAAATGAAGAGGTTTTTTTTTAATCTTTGTGGGTTTTTCTTTCCTATAATGCTCAAAATAATAATCATAATAATATAATAATAGTAATAAGAGGGGGAGTCAGAGAAAGAGGAAAGGAGAAGAGGCGGAGAGAAGGGAGACAGGGAGTTCAGGGCGAAGCAGGCACCCAGAGCTGCAGAGGGGTACCTGGTAGCTCAGCCTCTGAGGGTCCCTCAGGCCCAGCAGGGCAGATGATCAGTGGTGCTCCAAGGGCACCCTCCACATCCATTACAATGTCAGTGGTGCCTTCCAGAGCTGTGCAAGGTGACCATCCTGGGACAGAAAGAAGATGGTGCTGGAGGGGCTACCCATGCTGGAGAGCTGGAGATGAAGCCACTGCTCTCATGACCTGTGTCAGGCTCTCCATCGTTACCCAAGAGCTCTGCAGTTTCTCTGCACCTCTCATTCCAGAGGACTAAAGTGAGGCCTGGCTGACAGGACATGAAAGGTCTCCAGGGTGAGCACAGCCTCTGACAGGAAGCAGCCTGGGTTCCAACACAGGGTGCCAACCTGGGCTCCTCTGAGACTCGGGGACAGTGTCGTCCACAGACATATCAGCCTCAACATGTCTCCAGGAACTCCTTATCTCAGCAGCCTCCCCTCCGCCCAGACCTGCTTCTCCTCTGTGCTCTCAACACAGCAGACACCACCACCACCCAACCAGCTTCACCAGGCCCTGTGGGACCTGGCTGGAACTTCAGCGCTCGCTCCACCCTGCTGTGCACCCTGGGCCCCACCCGCACGCGGTATTTATAGTTCCCGTAATATGCCAAGATATTTCAATTGCCCTGTGCGTTCTCAGGCTGTTTCTTCACCTGGAGTCTCTGCCTTCCCCTGACTGGATGGATGCATGTCATCAAGACTCAACTACAGCAGCCTCTGCCTCTGTGAGGTCTTTCTGGTTAGCCCCTCACTCTCATTGCATTTCACTCCCATCACCTGCCCCCAAGTGGACATCAGTAATTCATCTTGTTTGCCCCTATATTCTTGACATCTAGCATGCCCCATGCATCTTCAGCATATATTTTATAAATAAAAGAACAGGCAGGGTGTGGTGGCTCACACCTGTAACAACAACAATAACAAAATAGCTGGGCGTGGTGGCAATCCCCTGTAGTCCCAGCTATCTGGGAGGCTGAGACTGAAGGATCACCTGAGCCCAGGAGGTTGAGACTGCAGTGAGCCATGATTGTGCCACTGCACTCCAGCCTGGGCAACAGAGTGAGACCCTGATAATATAATAATAATAAATAATAATAATAATAACAAAGGAGAGTGAATGTGAAACATAAATTTGGGAGCAGACAAAGAGTGAATCTGACTAACCAGGCCAAGCCTGCGTGTGGTAGCACAGTGCCACTGGATTTCTCCCAATTCACCTCAACCCTTAGGTCACTCCTTTCTAGAGAGGGTTCCCTCAGGTCTCCAGACTCTTGGTGACCTACCACCACCACACATAATGTGTGCACCTGTCCTTGGGTCCCTGTTTTCCTCAAACTGCCGTCTTAGAAGAGTTTCTTCTCTGTGCAAGGATTGAGCTATTCAGGGGGTGAGCTTACTAGCAGAAGCGCTGAGTCAAGGGGTGGGCTGAAGACACGTCATCTCTTGGAATTCATGAAAGGCAATCTTAGGCATTGGGGGTTGGGGGCAGTGTGCCATGATCGTCATGGGGTCACGTTGTCACGTTCGCTGGGTGAGCTCTTTGACCTCCAGCCCACACACAGTGGGAGGAATGGCAGCCACCCATGCCTTCTGCAGTGGCTGGCCCCCAGGAATGCCCAGGCCCTGGCCTGACATAAACCATATAGGCCTAATACCCTTCCACCAGGGCAGGGAGGGCTTACCCTTCCTGCTTTCAGTCTGAGCCCTCCCCTGACTCTCACAGGTCAGCTCACCAGCCTCCCCTCTGGCCAGGTGCTCAGGGTAAGTGGAGTCTGGCTCTCTGCACTCCTTTTTGGGCCAAACTGCTCAGGCCCTGGGTCCTCTGGGCTTGACCCTATCTTTACCATCCTTAAGCAGCAACAGCAGTCAACACCGTAAGCCTGATGTTAGGGTAAACTGTTACTCCTGCTACAGGAAGAGCAAAAGAGAGGCTGAACTTCAGTCTGCAGAAGTTCATAGTCTGGATGCTAAAATGCACAGCAGAAATGGAGGAATGAATGACAAAGCACTTGGACAATGGGACTTTAAAAAATCAAATCCAGGTCAGGTGCGGTGGCTCACGCCTATAATCCCAGCACTTTGGGAGGCTGAGGTGAGAGGATTGCCTGAGCCCATGGGTTTGAGACTAACCTAGACAACTTGGTGAGACCCCCATCTCTACAAAAAAAAAAAAAAGTTAGCTGGGCATGATGGGGTGCACCTGTAGTTCCAGCTACTTGGAAAGCTGAGGTGGAAGGATTGCCTGAGCCAGCAGGCTGAGGCTGTGGTGGCCATTAGCATGCCACTGCACTCCAGACTGGGCAACAGAGTGAGACTCCAACTCAAAAAAAAAAGATAGATAGCCAATCCTTAAAAAAAAAAGTTATATTAAGTCACATGCTTTTTCTTTTTCTTTTTTTTTTTTGAGTTAGAGTCTCACTCTGTCACCCAGACTGGAGTGCAGTGGCCGTTCCCAGCCACCACAGCCTCGACCTGCTGGGCTCTGGCGATCCTTCCGCCTCAGCCTTCCAAGTAGCCAGAATTATAGGCATGAGCTACCAAGCCCGGCTAATTTTTTTTTGATTTATTGTAGAGATGAGGTCTCGCCTGACCAGGCGGGTCTCGAACCTGCGGGCTCAGGCAATCCACTCACCTCAGCCTCCCAAAGGCACAGGATTACAGGCTGAGCCACCGAGCCCGGCTCACATGCTTTTTCATTCAAGGGACTTGGACTTTTCATTCCTGATTCCTGATTCCAGTGGGCTCTTCCTCTGGTCAGGATCTCATTCTGTTGCCCAGGCTGGAGTGCAGTTGTGCTATATTGCCTAGGCTGGTTTGGATCTCCTGGCCTCAAATAACCTTCTCACCTCAGCCTCCCAAAGTGCTGGGGTTTTCAGTGTGAGCCACTGGGCCCGACTTGCCTCCGGTCTTTGAGCATGCACCTCTGATCCCTGAGCTCTGCTCTTTTGTCCACAAGGATGAAAGCTTGTGGGCCTTATGTCCAAAGAGTCCTGAGTGGGGCAGGTATGGTTTCTGGCCCCCCAGCTGGGAGAGGAAGAGAGAGATGCCAGTCTGGCACCCTTATGGATGAATCTGTCTCTGTCTCTCTGCCCCTTCTGCTACAGGAAAGCCCCTGACAGGGAAGCATGAGTGCTCAAAAAAGCGAACAGATGAGAGAATCACGATAACTCAAGACCAGGACCTGCAAAGCATGCATCCTTCCAAGTATTCATGAGGCTAGGTGGTGGGAACACAGGCTTTTCTGACTCTGACTTTTGGGGCCTCAGAGGTGAATATTTCACACTTTCCCAAGCTTGGTACTCAAACCAGTGGATAAAATGTCATTTCAAGTCACAACTTGCTTCTTGAAAGGGTAGGCCCTGTTAAAAACCTGGTGGATTACTGGATATTAAAAGGTGGTCTTGAGGAGGGACTTAGGGAAAAGGCACTGGGAAGACTCGCATTGCCCAGCACAGCAGAGAAAAATCTCGCTCCCAGAGGCAACCAAGGAAAGAAGAGTGGGGTGGAGGGATGCGAAGGGAGTAACAGGAGGAAGCTAGATTGGAAGGGAACGGGCTAGGGAGCTTTATGGGGTCGTGTGGTCATTGAGAAATCCTGGGGTGGGGAGACAGCCAAAATAACTTTTCAGAACATTTTGGAAATGTGATTTTAAACTGTTTGCTGTGTGATGTAACCTCTCCCCTGTGACCCACAAACCTTTATTAAAAGTTCTGCTACATGTTACAGCTTTATTTTTGTGGTTGTTTTAGAATAGGGGTGGGGATTGTAAGGAGAAAGAGCTGATTTGACAGCAAGAGCTAAAGAAAGAGTCACAAGACTAGAATAGGGAATAAAATTCCAGATGAGGCAAAAAACTAGAGCCAGAGGTGACCATGAACATCTAAGTTCTCCCAGTAATTGACAGAAGTCCTGGGGAGGGCATTGGACTTTCCACAGGACATGGGAATTGCAGCCAGTGTCATTTGAATCTCAAAGGACAAGCTACCTCAGCTGACATTAGGTTACAAACAGGCTCTGCCTCTCCAGCTGAACTAAGCCTTGCAAAACATAAATGTGTCAAGTGCACCTTTGCCATCCAGGACTCTAGCAGAGGGGCTGCACACAGTAGGACGCAGTAACAGTGTGTGAATGGTCCACGAATGACCGGGGTGACCACTGGGAGCTGGCAGAGTGTACAGTACAGTGGAATACCAAGCAGGAAAGCCATCCTGGTTGGGGACTTCTTCAGCCCTCCCGCTCTCCACCCTCGGACCCATTCGCTCTATCCCGAGGGCAACTTAACATCAGCTCTGGGACCTGAAAGTCTCGTAAACAGGCAAGGCCTGGGCAGAGATGGTGGTGGAGGAAGTCACAAGGGCTTGTGCAGAAACCAGACTGCTCTGAGTCAATCTTGCCCTCTATGAAGTCAAAGAGGCCAGCACCGTCCCTTGGGAAGGAGCTTCTGGTCCAAAGGGCTGGAGGCTGGGGCAATGAGTGAGTGGGCTGTCTCGCGCCCCGGACTCTTCGCAGGAATGGCTGCTGATGTGTCGTGTGGGCTCCCAAGCATCCCTCTCATGTCCCCCTGAGGCCTCGCCGGGAAACCCGCAGCCCCAAGACCCTCGGTCCCACGGTAGCCTTGCAGGAACCACGCGCGCTCACAGGGCTGATGGCGCCACCTGGTGGCAGAAGGGGTCCAACTCACCCCGGGGACTCCATCACCTTCGAGCGGGAAAGGAGGCGGGGCAGATCCTGCGCTCCGCCCAGCGTGGTGACGTCACCGCCGAGCGGCGCGGCTCCCCGCCTCCCATTCCCCCTCCTACCCCCCGAGCTGCCAGTACTTGACGTGGCGTCACCGCCCTCTACCCTTGCTTTGCGTGCGTGTGTGCGTGCGGCGGAGGTGGCGGCGCGGGCAGGTCGGACCTCGGAGCCGCTGCTTCTGGCGCTCCAGCGGCCGCTGTCGCCGTCCGGAGGTCTCGGACTGCCGAGCAGACGAGGGGCCGGCCACGGTGCCCCAGAAGCCGCCGCAGCTGGCCGCGGGGCCCGGCGGGAGGGTGGGCGAGCGCGTGTCGGAGGGCGCCGCGCGGGCGGGCGGACGGGCGCCCGCGAGGGAAAGAGGCGGGGGCGGCGGGTCAGCCGCGGGCCGGGCCGGCCGGGGGATGTCGATGCCTGACGCGATGCCGCTGCCCGGGGTCGGGGAGGAGCTGAAGCAGGCCAAGGAGATCGAGGACGCCGAGAAGTACTCCTTCATGGCCACCGTCACCAAGGCGCCCAAGAAGGTGCGGGGGCTCCGGGTGGCGGCGGGGCTCCGGGTGGTGGCGGGGGCCCGGGCTCCGGCCTCGCGGAGCGGCGCGAGCGAGCCCGGGTTCGGGCTCCGGCTGGCTCGGGACTCCACGGGGTTGGCTTCGGGGTGATCGGGGGCGCCGGCGCCGGCGTAGAGGGTGGCGGCTGCGCGGCCCCAGGCCTATCCCGGGCTGAGGAGGCCGCCTCTGACCTCGCTTTCCATTGTCCCTCGGCCCTGGTCCTCCGGGATCTTTCTGAAGCTCGACAGGACCAGGCCTTAAATTTGCGCCTGACTTTTCCTGGATGAGAAGCTTCGAAGACGCGAGCGGGAGGGGGTGAACCAACTCGGCTGAGCCCCGTGATCAGCCCAGGGGATGGGGGTGTGCAGAAAATCTCCCCTCGGGTGGGTGGGTAAGTCTAGCAGAACTTCCGTGGAACCTCCGGGAACAGTGGCCGGCTTATCCAACAACTGCGTGATAGCTGCGAGGCAGGAGAGGAGGATGCGCAGAGCAGGTGAAGGCAAGGAGAGCAGCGTGAGATGGAAAGGCTGTGATTTGCACCTTCTGCGGTCTTCCAGTTGCTTCGATACATGTAAGAAATTGACATCTGGAGGCTGGTGACAGCAGACTGTCATGGATACAGGTTGATCGTCGAGTCATGTGAATAGATCACTTAGGCTTGCCTGGAGAAGGGAGCTTGGGTGGGTTGGAGCAGTGGGTGTTAAGGAAGGATTGCTCATTCTTGACTGCATTTACCGAGGCAGAACAACTTTAGTCTCCTGTGCTGTGGGTTGAGCTCAAAGGACACCCTTCTCATTCTCTTGTGGATTGCACCCTTTGGAAATTTTAGTCTAACTAGCTCTCTGAGTGGTGGAATTGGGATCCCTAGTGCTTTCTGATCATGTACTGCCAACCACATCTTGACTTTCCACGTACCTGGTACCCAGTTAACAGTAGACCTGAGAACCTTTGCAAAGTGGTGACCTTCTTGAAGCCAGTGAAAACCCAGATAAATAACCCTCCTGTTTAAAGACTGCATGTTCCAAGACTGTCTCTGCCTGCAGTGTTTAGTGGGATGCAGGGCTTGTATGAGCTGAGTCAAGTAAGGTCTGCAGAAATATTTCCAATTCTTGAGACTTCTACACCTGAACTAGTCGAACTGTCAACTAGTGGGAGAGATGGCTTTTTTTTTTTTTTTTTAAGGCAGTGAATCTACCACTCCAGAAACCAAATGCAAGATTCAAAATACAAGTCAGCTCTGTATCTAGCATATATACTCAAATATTAATTGCCCACCTATCTAACTAGAAACTGAGATGTCTGCCTGGCTACCTACCAGGAATAAATATCCCCTTTCCTCCCCTTCCCAGGAGGAATATTGCTGATGTGTATTATTGTCAGGTCAAATGCTAATAATTTTAAATTCCCCCATTATCTGGAAGAAGCAGTTTCTGTCTGGAATGTGCAAAGACCCTGTTGTAAGTTTCCGTTTGCTGGTAAATGTGCCCCTTTGTTTCTTATTAATCTTGCTCTTTCTGAGCTTTATTGTTTAGCATTTACGCAGCACTCTGTATTAAAGTGCTTTATGATGACTAATTACCCTTCCTCTAGTGATGATAAAAGACATTTATTTAGTTAATGGGTCAGTTGAGGACTAGTCAAGGTCACATAGCAAGTCCTAGGTAATCCTTTTTCAGAACTTCAGCTGAATTGGACATTATGACTTAAGTCACTTTTTGTACCTCTGCCATGTGTTGATAATGTGAGAAAGCATGGGAAAAGGAGAGAAGGGTAAGTTGGCACAGTACTTAGTGGTGTGAGAAAAAGACCTCTTCAAATGGTGCAGTCCTTCACCATTGAGAATCCTACCTTGGCTCTCCACCAAGTAATCCTTGGGTCGTTCCAAAACCCGAGGCCCCGCAAGAATTGACATTTTTGATGCCAGAGGAAATAGGTCACTTCAGGGTGACCTTGATGGTCCCCAGTCAGGTCAGATCCCAGTATAACTTTCCGGTCAGCTTTTATTTGTTCGTTTGCTTTGTCTGAGGTAGAGTGGAGTGGATGTCCATCAGTTATAAGCATAGATACCTGAATTCTTCAACTGTGATTGTAACTTATTCAGTTTTGTATGCTATGGGGCTACTGCAGTGCAGTGTACATAATAGGACTTGTTGGTTTGATTGAAGGCTTGAGACGTCTGAGTGTCAAGAAGTACACTAAATGGGTACCACATTGAACAAGTTAATTAGCTTCTGTGCCTCAATTTCCTCATTTTATAGTGCCTATTTTTTGGAACATGTAGAAATGGGGCATGTTGGGAATTAATATGGCAAAAGTGATTTTTACCAAGAATCCTAGTATATTTATACTTCTTTTTCAGCATTTAACACAGAAGCATATAACACAGGACATATGTATGATTTAAATAGGAAGTCAAAACTATAGAAGAAGGAAAAAATATTGTTAGCCTTGAGGGCTTAGTTGAAGAGGTTAAGTCATCATGTGCAACTCTCAGCTTCCTAGCAGCCAGAGGATAAAGGGCCTTAGCGGGCATGGGAAACAATACATGCCAATTCTTCAGGAAGACAACTTTTCTTGGCACAAAGTTCTAAGAGAGATTTTCAGGGGACTGTATGAATGTAGTAGGATGCTGTGGTATGATTCACATGGTAAGGCTTGTTCATGACTGTCATCGGTGATTTTAGGTGGCATGCTTAGGAAAATTTGAGGTAAGAAAAGGAGTCCTTGAGTTAAGGGTAAGTATACATTGTTCCACACCTGAAGAAGATCCTTGTTTAATGTTGGCAGTTTTTAGTCAAACCAAATAAGTCATCCACTTCTCCATAATCATAGTTTATTTATTCCTCTTTTTCTGCTACTTTGTGTTGCAGGGGTGATAACTACCCTTGGACCTTTGGAAGCTGACACTATATCAAGTTGATTCTTTTTTCATAGAGAAAACCCAAATCTCCAACTTGTTGATGAAACCTGCAAGTAGGCATGTTTCTCTGGAAGGCCTGTCAGAACATTTGCTGTTCTCTGAACTTGTGAACTTTGGGGGAACTTTTCAGAATAATACATTCAGCGTTTGACATAGAATCTGTGCAGTCGGGGACTCTTAACCACCAGCCAAATACAGGAAAGGAGAATAAGAAGACACAAGAAATACTTTTGTTTACAGCACACTCTTTATTTGAATAAAGCATATGTGGCTCTAATTCATCAAAAGGGTCAGCTAAGATTCAGGAAGTACACTAAGTAGAACCCCGATGAATACTGCCTGAGTGTTGGCTAACCTGGCAGGTGAAATCCAGGGTGCTCCTTTTCTCATCCAGGCTGTCTCATGGCTAATTCTTGGTGCGGTTTTATAGAATTTACACTAGTCTTCTCAGAATCACTGAGAAGAGATTTGATAGGATGGCACGTACTATCTTCTCCACATCATTAGTATCTGTTGACTCTCTTTAGAGTGGCTGCTGTTTTAGTAGTAGTCTTTGTAACAAGAGAGCTCAAGAAAATCCTCCTTTTAAGATTTTTTTTCACAGATACTGATTATCTTTCTTTTTCTTGTTTGGTTTAATTAAACTCTAGTTTTCAAATTACTTTGTTCCTAGTTCTTTTAGACATTTAGCTTGTAACATAAATCTGGTCATTGTCTGGCCCTTTGTTGGCAAGATAGCAGATGTGTACCTTTTCTATCAGGAGGGGGATCATTTGGATCCACTGCGTATTGCCTGTTATAATATTCTAGCGAAGTTTATCTAGAATGGATATTTTGATACATAGAATCATGTAGATCTTTTTGTTGCCTATGACTCCTGGAAAGTTTACTCAGCTACCTGGATACAAGCACTTGAATGCCATACTGGGGTTGTTTTAAAGGACTGGCTGGTAAAGGAGAGTCATTTACACCTATCTGTTTCCAAGTTTGGGAATGTGATTATTCAATTTTCAAAAAGAAGAGCCACCCTTATGATCCTAAACACATAACTTATTATAATACGGAACATTATAATTCAGAACACATCCTGCTGAGGGGAGTCAGACACCCCCCTCTTGTATTAAGGACAACACATTTGCATTGACCAGTTTTTCCAATCTGACATCTGAGAATCCCAGGTTGAATACAGAATCTGATTATAAGTTTTCCTTTTGATTCTTGTTGACACCATCAGCGCCTTTTGTGTGGTAAGCAGTAAAGCAAAATGCCTATGGAATTACAGTCCCTCTTCTCATCCCATATTTCCCTTTGACTCACCCAGGTGGTTCTTTTATTGTCCCACTCTTGTGTGACTATTGCATGAGACCTCTTTAGCTACTCCTTTTTGTTCCTGAAACTGTGAGGAGTAGTACAATATAAGTCAAGCGCTTGATTTTTGGAGTCAGGTTTATCTTCAGTCTCTACCATCTGATACATAGTTGTGTGACCTTGGACAAATGATTTAACCTGTCTGTGCCTCCTTTGTCTCATCTGTAAAATAGGGAACAGTGATACTATTACCTAAATAGATTGGTTAAGAGGATTAGCATTTAGTAAATACTAATTCATGTTTATTCCTTTATATCTAGAGTGACTAGAGTGACCATGTATTCTGGTTTGCCTGTACAATTCTGGCTTTTATCTGTTATCCTGGCATGTCAGCCAATGAGTGCCTCCTTATATTCTGAAAAGTACTCCAGTTAATTTGGTCACCCTATTTATATCTCTCTAGATGATATGACTTGATGGTTCAAATGAGAGCCTGATTTTGAAATACTGCTAAAGAGCCAAAGCAAAGATGTTTCTATTGAAATGTCAGGTCAATGGGAAAAATTTTTTTCTGACAACAATGTTACTTTGTGCAGAGCTTACAGCTATTGAACTCTAAAATATTTGTTGATTACCAAGGGGTGCATAGACAGTGAGAGATCTTAGAGCTGTGATGAAGGGGAGATGTGCTCTTCCTCACCATTCCCTACCCTGCCCCCATGATACACAATGCACTCACAGAACGTGGCTGTTTGGCAGACATTGGGCTAGTATCAGCCTAGGAGTTGATTTCCTTAAACTGCAGTAGTTTGTTTATTTGGGGGGGGGCGGGTGGAGAGGGTGTTTTCCCAAACTGAAATCCTTGAATTACGTGAAATGATTCCAAAGGGTCTTTGGAACTATGACTTTATCATTTTATACATTTTACATTCGCGCTCCAATTCCTTCCCCCAGGCATTGTTTCTCGCTGCTCTTAGCAGCCTGCTTCCAATTCTGTATAGGTGATTTGCTCCTGCTGAAGTGTGTGGCCTTTGCTCCATAGCAATTACAGAACTTGGCTGGAGAACCACAGCCTTTGTTGAGACACAGACTGGTTTCATTTTTGTTTCTCTCTCTGTTCACTTTTTGTTTTTGTTTTTTTTTTTTTTTGAGTTGGAGTCTCACTCTATTGTCCAGGCTAGAGTGCAGTGGTACACTCACGGCCACCTTAGCGTTGACTTGCTGGGCTCCGGCGATCCTTCCACCTCAGCCAGAACTATAGGTGTGTGCTACCACGCCCAGCTAATTTTTAAATTTATTGCAGAGACAAGGTCTCACCAAGTTGCCCGGGCTGGTCTCAAACCCGTGGGCTCAGGCAGTCCACTTGCCTCGGGCTCTCAAAGTGCTGGGATTACAGACTGAGCCACCAAGCCTGGACTCTGTTCACTTTTTCTAAAGGATTTGGCCTGGTGCCTTCATCTCAGAATGTGCATATTGCTTGGTACTGCTTAGCAGTATACAGTGGGGCTTAATCATTTACTACCCAAACAGGACACAAAAGTAAAAAGTTTAATGAACTACCAGTAAAAGGTGGTATTTGGAACCCTGGGGTAGAGAACCCTGGGGAAAAGAATGTTGAGAGGACCATTGGCATGCTCCTGCTTCCTCCCCGTGAAAGCCCCAGTGCCTCAGCTCATGTGCCTGTGTATGTAACCTGTGGGGCTTAGTGGGCTTAACATGCTGTCCTCTACCAGCCCAAGCCAGTTCACTTCTTTTAAAATGGATGCCCTGGACCAGGCTGGGTGGCTCAGCCTGTAATCCCAGCACTTTGGGAGGCCGAGGCGAGAGGATTGCGAGTCCACAGGTTTGAGACCAGTCCGGGCAACTTGGCGAGACCTCGTCTCTGCAATAAATCAAAAATTAGCAGGGCGTGCTAGTGCACGCCTGTAGTTCCGGCTACTTGGAAGACTAAGGTGAAAGGATCGCCGGAGCCCAGCAGGTCGACACTGGGGTGGCCGTGAGCATGCCACCGCACTCCAGCCTGGACGACAGAATGAGACTCCAACTCAAAAAATAAACAAAAAATAAAATGGATGCCCTGTACTCAGTTGTATGATGGGAATGAGGCTTAATATACAGGAGGGGTTTGGAACTGGTCACTGTTCCGTGCTGTTCATCTTGGACCTGCCTCAGGCTTGGTGCTGTACAATCGGAAGAACTGCCCAACAAGAGCACGCCCTATTGTTTATGTTTTTCTCTTTTCTCCTGAGCCTGTGAGTGTACAGTGGCATCAGTATGGTCCCACTGAGCCTTTGTGCCTCAAGGTGCCAAGGAAAAGGCTAGCGTTCTGATCCACAGTGGTGCATGGATCTGGGTGAGCTAGATGGCGAGTTTGTGAGTGGCAGAGAGAAGGGGCTGAAGGAATGAGAACACGAGTGTAACCCTGTTTCATTCACTTAGGCCTCCTGATTGAAGCTGTTCATTCTGAGTTTTGAGCAATGACAGAATTTTGGAAGTTCTGTTTTAAATATATGGCTCCAGCTGTTCTAATATGTAGTAATTGCATTAAGGTGAACTTCTAGGGCACAGGTTTCCAAAAGGTATCATGGGAAGTAGCTTATCCTTTCTCCGCAGGACTGGCTTGACCTCAAGTCAGAGCTTTCGGTTTGTGACCTGTTTGCATTATGGTCCCAGAAGCCTGCGGGTGTGTGTGTGTGTGTGTGTGTGTGTGTGTGTGTGTGTGTGTGTGTGTGTGTGTGTGTGTGAGAGAGAGAGAGAGAGAGAGAGAGAGAGAGAGAGACAGAGAGAGATCATGACAATAGCTTTATTTTGGAGATGTAGAAAAGACATTCACCATGAATTTTCAAAATGCACACTCCCATCTCTGTTGTGAAATTTAGGAGAGAGGTCAAGAAGACAAATCTGTGTGGAAGACAGAGATTTGAAATAGGCTTTTTTTTTTTTTGACTGTTTGAGGGACTGCCCATGAAAGTCACTGGCTTAGAGACTCTAGAATGGTGGGGTTCTTAGTTTTTTGAGCCACAGATCCTTTTAAGAATTTTATGAAAATCATGGTTTTTCCTCAAGAAAATTCAGGATACATGTATCCTGTATACACTCTGCATACATTTGCAGAGTCTGTATGGGACTTCTGGAACTCATTTAGAGATCCTGAGTTTTAAAAATCCTGAGTTAGAAAGTCAGGCTCTAGGCCACAGTGTTTCTTTAATTTGCTAAGAGGTTGAATTTCCAGACTGCAGTTTGTGCCTGTAGCTGAGAACAAAGCTGAGGCTGTGGATGCTGTCTCCCCCTCTTTGGGATGCACCTCGGTTTCCCAGGAGACTCATTATAAATGCCTTGAGGGTTCAACTCAGGAACTTACGCACACTCCATCCAGCGTTTTTGCCACTCAGGGTTTTTGGTCCTATCTCAGCCCCACTACTCTTCATATGAAATGTGGATGCCCTTAAGCTCCAGTGCTGATTCCATATGAATGTTTAGAATAGGGAGCTCACATACTAGACGGTCCATCAAAACTAAGCAAAATAATTTGTTTCTCTGTGTCTCTCAAAAATAGGTTTGATTTTAGTATAATATTTCTCCAACTGTTTTAAGGACTGACCTGATGGTATCTGAATCTTAGTCATTTGATTTTTCTAGATGAAACACACTGAAAGGTAAGACTGTATCTCACACATATATATAGTATATATGTCTGGTCCATAATACTGTCAATAAATGTGGTTTTTTTGGTTTGTTTGTTTGTTTTTTGAGTTGGAGTCTCACTCTGTCACCCAGACTGGAGTGCAGTGGCCGCTCCCGGCCACCGCAGCCTCGACCTGCTGGGCTCCGGCGATCCTTCCGCTTCAGCCTTCCAAGTAGCCGGAATTACAGGCATGTACTACCATGCCTAGCTGATTTTTTAATTTATTGTAGAGATGAGGTCTTGCTGCCCAGGCGGGTCTCTGACCCGCGGGCTCAGGCAGTCCACTCACCTCAGCCTCCCAAAGGCACGGGATTACAGACTGAGCCACCGAGCCCGGCTTGTCAATAAATGTTTATTGAATAAAATAATGTGAGATGATCATCTCTAGGAAAAGTAAGTTGGACTCACATGGTGACATGGTGCCTTTGACTCACTTTCCGTTTCAGTTGGCTATTTCAGTTCGGTTGTTTTTCTAACTCAGTTTCCTCCCATGTGGGTGATGAGGTAGCACTGAGCGCAGATGAGAATTTCCAGCACCTCAGCAATCACTTTATAAAGCCAGCACTAGGAAGTAGGGGAGAAGACTGTTCTGAATACGTGCCTCCAGCTTCTAAGCCCAGTGGCAGTGGGCTTAGGGATGTCCTTCGACATATGGGGAAGGTAAGTGAACTTCTCGACCATTGAAACAAACAAGTTTTAAACCCTTAGCTGTAGGACACTGTTCAAAGTTGAAACTGGTATTCTGGCTTATTACACATGCTCTTGACTTAGGAACAGGGAGGCTTTCACTTAGGCTGTTTGAGGCTTGGGGGTTAGTGATGAGTTGAACAGCTTGATATTGAAAGTATGTTGGAGCCCCAAAAGTAATAGCTCTGCCTGGCAGTGATGAGCAAACTTCTGGTTCTTTTTCTGCAACCCTGGCTGCCCCTTCTGAGCCAAAGACTGAGCTTGATGCTCAAAAGCTATATGTGCCCTTGTCTTTGTCTTTGAAACACACCTGCTTTAGAACTACAGTCTTCTGGGAACTGGACCAGTGCTTATCCTACCCAGAGCTTAGGCTCTAATTGGCACTAAATTTTGTGTGTATTGTTTCCTTAAAGTGACGTGACTTAGGGTTCAGGGAAAAGGAAGATGTTCAGAATTTTGTTGCTTTGGAAGTTGAAGGTGCTTTGCGGAGATAGCAGTTGCTCTGGTAATGAATTCAGTTTCCTGTTGGTGGCCAAGTGGTCTCCAACTTCCGATTCAGTACTTGAGTTTTTGTGTCCAACTTATGAGCAGCAGACTTCTTAGCAAGCAAGACATGAAGATTCCCAGTGTTCACTTCTTTGGGGAGTAGCCCAGCTGGCTTGTCATGCTGACAGGATGAATTGTGAATGTTAATTATGCTGATCAATACAGTGGCCTTGGTAACAGACTTGTAGCTGCTGTAGAATCTGTTTACTTCAGGTTTGTAATAGAAAAGAGACCAAGCTGCTTGGGGACATGGTGTTCCTAGTGTAATAAGCTGTATTGGAAGTACAGGGAGAATGTATCTTGGAGGGGCTGGCCTTATTGCACCTCTTCCCCAGAATTTCCCAGAGGGAAGCTTTACTCCAGGGGTGGTATCTGTTCATGTTTGCAGTTGAGAATGAATTAAGCTTGGCAACGGCTTGGTTCTCAGTGGAAACAGGGTAAAGGATGTTTACAAATCATAAAGGTTAGAAGGAGAGCACTGTGTTAGGAAGCACCTTGTTTGTCTATTTACATTATAATTAGGAGTGGATAGTTGATGAGATTAGCCTTGGCCCTTGCATTCAAGAGAAGGAACCCCTCCTATTTGAGGAGTAGGGGGTTCATAATTCTGCACATTCTTTTCTGATTCCACAGCAAGGAGATTAGCTGAGTACTGGGCATGTTTGGAATGAGAGCACTTTGCCAGTTTTGGCTGAATTTGGATCAAGCCATTGTAAAAATATGATCTCTGTCTTCCTCAGACAGGCTCTTTGTCATGTTCTTCTAACTCCCCTGCATCTATCAGACGGACTGTCTGTACCTGACAGATGGATTTGGTTTTAAAAGCAGATTCTCTACTTCCTTTCCCTTATTTTATCTCTGAATAAGGTATATCTGACCTCTTTTTTCCCTGTGTTCCTCTGGTCACTCGATGAAAAGCCTGGTGAACTCAGTGTGCTGGATTTGCTTTTTCAAATCTGCTTAGATTATTTCTTAGATCAGGACTTCTCATGGATTGGGAAGCTTTTTCAGAATATTCATTACGTGAGCCCCAAACTAGACCTATATAATCAGAATGAGGAAGAGGCTAGGAATGAGGGGGCAGTAGGAGAGGATGGGTTGGCATTTTGAAACAGCTTCCCCAGATTAACTTGAAAGATCCCAGATTTAGAACCACTCTTGTAAATCATCTAGCAAGACTGACCAAAGGTGTTAAAAATCTGACTGGAATGGTAATGCAGTTACCACATATGTTGAATGACTTTGTTCATGAGGAAAAATCTTGTGCGTCATGTGAAAAGTACTAAAATTAGTCTACCCTGATTTCTTCTTCTCCAGGGTATTGAGAGTAAGCCAGGACCAGAAATCATGGAGCCCTGTCTGCTCAGGACTGAGCACCTGCTGTATCCCAGGACCTGTGCTAGGCACGTGGGTTACATCAGTGAACAAAACAAAGGTTCCTACTCTGTAGAGCTTATGTTCTTGTGAGGTTATGATTTGGATCATTTAAATCTAGTGTAGTGGTTCTTAACCATTTGGGGCTTGGCTCCCTGTCAGAAATATGTACATATTCCAGAAAAATGCACATACAGTCATTTTTCACAAAGGGGACACATTGTGAGCAATGTATTCTTAGACCATTTCATCATTGTGTGAACATCGTAGAGTGTACTTACACAAACTTAAATGCTGTAGCCTAGAGCTTCTAAGCCACAAACCTGTACAGCATGGAGCTATACTGAATATTGTAGGCAGTTGCAACACAATGGTAGGTATTTGTGTATCTAAACACATCTAAACTGAAAAGGTACAGTAACAATATGGTGTAAAAGATAAAAAATGGTCCACCTCTATAGGACACTTACCATGGGTGGAGCCCACAGGACTAGAAGTTGGTCTGGGTGAGTCAGTGAATGAGTGGTGAGTGATGCGAAGGCCGAGGGCATTTGTTACTCTGCTCTGCTGTAGGCTTTAGGCTGCACGGTTTTTAACAATCTTTAATAATAAATTACCCTTAGCTTACTGTAACTTTTTAACTTTTTGTCTTTTACTTTTCTGTTTTAAACTTTTTTGTTGAAAACTGAGACGCATACAGCCTAGGCCTACATAGGGGTCAGTGTCATCAGTATCACTGTCTTCCACCTCCACGTCTTGTCTCACTGGAAGGTCAGGGGCAATAACACACACGGAGCTGTCCTCTGCTATGATCACAATGCCTTCTCTTGGAACACCTGAAGGGCCTGCCTGAGGCTGTTTTATAATTAACTTTCTTTTTAAGCCATGAGGAGCAATTTGAAACTTTCTTTTTAGTAAGTAGAAGGAATACACTCTATAACAATGATTTAAAAAATATATAATAAATATGTAACCCAGTAACACAGTCACTTGTTATTATCAAGTATTATGTACTTTGCATAACTATGTGTGCTAGACTTTAAACAACTGGCAGCAGTAGGTTTGTTCATATCATTATCACCACAAACAACGTGAGTGATGCGTTACACTATGATGTCACTGGGTAATAGTTGTTTTTCAGCTCCACTATATTTTTATGAGACCACTGCTGTATATGTGGTACATTGCTGACTGAAATGTCATTATGCGGCACACAACTGTATACGTAACAGTTCACATGAGAGGCGGTTAGCAGCCTGAGGCCCATCCAAGCCTACAGTGCTTGTCTAGAGGATGTGGTGATTGGGATAAAGCCAGGCCGTGAGTTGGGTTGTTGGGATTGTTATCCCTATGCAGACTGGATTGTAGCCAATGCACTTTGCAAAGAAATCAAGGGTTTTGCTAGAAAACGAGGCACTGCCAGTCTCCTCTAAAGCAAGTGTTTCCTGAGTCTGTATTCTGTTTGAAATGTTAGAATGTTCTGACTCTGTCTTCATCCCTACCTCTAGTTTCTGGTTGGCTGGGCTTCCGGGACTCAACGGATTAAAAATCAGGCTGGAATATGAGAATTTCCTTAACATACTAATTTATATTATGAATTCCTAGATTAATGATAATAAGGTTATAAAGATCATAAGAGGACATTTTAGTAAAATTCTGGCTTCAAAAAAAGCACAGATAATTACAAAAGTTGATTGAGGACTGATAAAATAGCCAAAGAGTAAAGATTAGAGAAAGATGCTTCGGAAAAAAGGAGGGCAGAACTCAGAAGACAGTTGACTAAGCTGGTGAGCCAGGTAGCCGGGAGATAAGCTTTCCCCTTAAACCAAAGTGAGAAGGTACGAGGGGGGACCCCCCAAAAATGGAATTATTTTTTGGAGAGTGGGCACTTTGTAGTACAGTCCCCCCCCCATTAGCATTGGTGTACCAGTTAGTGTTGTTGTGAGAGGGTGCATTCAGCTTCAGTGAATTTTTTTTTTTTTTGGAGATTCTTTCAACATGTTTGCCCATTTCATAATGGGTAATTTGCAAGCACATTTGCTCACACCACACTGAATGTTCATCAGTTTTTGACCAAAAGCAGCATGACCCCGATGCCCCACCCTCCCTATTCACCCCATCTCACCCCAAGCAACTTTTTTCTGTTTTTCTGGATGGAAAAAGTCCTCAGAGGGAAATGTTTGCCGATATCGATGAGGTGGAAACAATAACAACAAAAAACAGCAGAAGCACTAAAAGGCATCAAAATTGATGAGTTCCAAAACTGGAAGAAGCAGTGGAAAAGCATTTCGATAGGTGTGTTGCATCAGACAGCACTTTGAAGGTGACTAAAGTTTAAACATGTAAGAATCAATACACAATTTTTTATAAAATCGGGTTGTTTTGAGTCCCCCCTCATAAAAGACTTATACACAAAAATATTCCAGTATAGTCTTGCAGGGGTCTGTCACTGCTGCTTAATTATCAGTTAGGACCTAGAATAAAAGGCGGGGGCAGACAAGGGTTTGCTTTATTTATACCAGTGTTAATATGTCTCTGACTCGGGAAAAGTCAGTGTTTGAGTTGCAAGAATGGCCAGACCCTGGCTCAGGGTTAAGGCAGTGTATAACGTGTACTGCAGAAACATGAATGAAATGAGACACTGGGAAAATTATATAGAAATACACAGCCTGATTTGATGTGGAAGCACAGAGTCCTATGCCAATGCTGCCTTTACCTCCCTGAAATCTGATCTTTAGTGCAACCATAGGCCAAGACCTCTTTGCTTTAAGGTGGTGTTTACAGGGATATTCTTGTTTCTCTGCCTGAGGTCTGAAAGATAGCTGAACAAGGGCTGTATTCAAGGTCTTCCAGCCTAAACTTGTATAAACTCAGATCTCATTAGAGAACAGAGCTCACAGTCCTCCCCGAAGGAGCCAGGAGGCTCTAGATGGTTCCAGTTATAACTGTTCTTCAGCATATGAAAAAACTGCTCTGCTATGAAACCTTACAGCCTGCTATTAATGTAAGGAAATCTCATTGTTCAATGATGCATTAAAGCTGAAGCCACCTAATCTAGGGGAATATAATCACATACCAATTATCTTTATTTTCTATTTTAAAAGAAGCCCTTTAAAGTGACCAGAGGAATTTCATACCTCACTTCTTTAACTGTTAATGTCTTGCAGTTCTGGTTAGCTTGAGAAGCTATATAGTTAAAACCTGCTCCTCAGTTTTGGTAAAAATTCTATTGTTAAAGCCATTTTTTCTTCATTCACTGAGTATTTTGTTTATTTTACACTTTCTCCAATGTTATGGTATAATTGACATAAAAATTGTATGCATTCAAGGTGTGCAATGTGATGTTTTGATATATGTATGCATTATGAAATGATTGCCACAGTCAAGCTAATTAACACATCCATCACCTCACAGTTACTTTTTTTGTGCATGTGATGAGCATACTTAAAATCTACTCTATTTGTGAATTTCAAGTATACAATATTATTGTTAACTGTAGTCACTGTGCTGTATATCAACTTTTCAGAACTTATTTTGCTTATAAGACTGTGCTCTTTAGCCAGCATTTCCCATTCCTCCTCCTAATTCCTCCTAACCACCTTTGTTTTCCTTTTTTCTATGAGTTTGACTTTTTAATTTTCATTTATTTATATTTGAATCAGGGTCTCACTGACCCAGGCTGGAGTGCAGTGGCACAATCACAGCTCACCACAGCCTTAACCTCCTGGGCTCAGGCAGTCCTTCAATCTCAGCCTCCCAAGTAGCTAGGACTACAGCATGCCACTATGCCCAGCCTTTTTTTTTGGTAGAGACGAGGTTGCCAAGGCTGGTCTCTATCTTCTGGGCTCACACAATCCTCCTGCCTCAGCCTTCCAAAGGCTGGGATTACAGGCGTGAGCCACTGCCCATCTTGACTTTTTTAGATTTCACATATAAGTGAGATCATTTAAGTGCTTTAAATAAATGTCTACCATAGAATACTTTAATAACATTAATCACTTGATGAGAATTTTTTTTAGTCATAGTAGAGTTAGTTCGAGAAATGGTACCAGAAAGTGGAAATACATCAACAGAATTTATTTTATTTTAACTTTGGGTTTCCAAATTTGATATAACACTTTTTGAATTGGGAAAATTTAACTTCTCTAGATCTTTCAGATATGTTATGAGGTGTGAGGTAACTTGGTAAGGATACTTTTTGCATGGCACACCATAGATAAGAACGGAACTTAGTGGAATGGGCAATCTAACATATATATCTCAAGTTAGAAAGCCAAGAAGAATGGCAGATATTGCCTCTCTAGAATGAAAAACACACAGTCACATTTTTGAAATAGTTTGATATGACCAAATGATAGATTCTTGTCTGTATTGTGTCTCTTCTAGAGGCTTAATATTTTTTGTTTTGTTTTTAAGAACTGTGGAAACTAAAGTCAGCTGATCTTAAAAGGGGTTTCACTTTAAAGTTAAACTCAGTTAAAAGGAAGGTTCTCTGTGCTAAGGTAGCATGTAAAGGCAAATTCCCCCATCACCATTCAACACAGGATAAATAGACCCCTTTAATATAGCACAATATTCTCTGTTGCATATTTTAAAGTATGATCTTCTCATGAGAATAACCAGGGACTTTCACAGGTGACCAAAAAAAAAAAAAAAAAAATCACTGGTCAGTTTAACCATATCAAATTGAAAGTCTCCTTGTATAAATACAGGTGAAAAGGATGCAGACAGGGAATTCTGAGCTAATTTATTTTGTCCTTGTAAAGTGGTCAGGGTTAGATTGCCCATACATTCTCCTCCTCACCCATCCCCAAAAGGCAATAGAAGTATATGCCAGAACGGTACACTTTGTTTCTACAATGTCTGGGCACCACTGTTCCCCTCTTCATCCTTTCCAAGTCTAAGAAGCAGTCTCACTCAATGACAGCTCATTGGCAACTTTAAAACATTACATTTCTTTGTATTATTTTTTCCCTAAAGTTATGATTTGTTTGAACTGAAAGAATTATTTTCCTTCTCTTAATGCTTACAATGTCTACCTGGTATTGTAGGATCACAAAACTTACAATGCAACATAAACTGACCCCTTGAAAATAAGGGGGAAAGCTGCTGTTTCCCCAGCATATTCCAAAAGAAAAAAAAAATAGTAATGGACTTGTGTTTTTTTGGTGTTTGCTCTTTTAAATCTCAGTGTTAGTAGTAAATTGCTTTAAGCAAATCACTTAACTCCCATCCCTGCTCTGTTTTCTCATCTGTGAAGTGTAGATGCAACACTCAAAGGATCCCAGAATGTTTGGAAAATGCAAATCTTCTGTAAACTGTAAACCACCAGTGTTGAGGCAAAGCACCTAAACTAGAAAGACACAGAAATCTAGGCATTCAGGAGCTTGATATTCACCTTACTAGTAAACTTCTTTCGAGTCAGCTTTAAGTAAAAATCATTATCTAGTGTTCTCAGGTGGCTAGTGAGACTTGTTTTTTTATGCCAAGAGTTAAAAATGGTTTGAAAAATTATTTTGATAATCACTGTTCTAGCAGTGTTGTCTGTTGATAAAATTTATCAAATAACTTCTGTACAAAATTTAATTTTGACTTTTGGTTTGCCATAAAATGTAAAGCGAGAGAGCTTTATCCTTCTACTTCTGTCTTACTGGTTAGGAAGTGGCAGTTCAGACAGTCATAGGTCAGGAAAACCTAAACTTCTGTCTTCTGTGAAGTAGAGAAGATGCAGGAGTTGCAGGGTATTCGTTCTGGAGCAATAGGTAACTCTTCTTTTTAAATAGCTCCAGAGAAGTTGCAGCCAACAATTCTTAACCAGCTTGTTTCTTACAGATCCCTCCGAGGTCATGAATTTATACTGATACTTCCATCTAAAACTGGACGTATATATCTCAAGTTAGAAAGCCAAGAAGAATGGCAAATATTGCCTCTCTAGAATGGAAAACACACAGTCACATTTTTGAAATTGTTTGATGTGACCAAATGATAGATTCTTGTCTGTATTGTGTCTCTAGTTTCTTCTAGAGGCTTAATATTTTTTGTTTTGTTTTTAAAACTGTGGAAACTAAAGTCAGCTGATCTTTAAAGGGGTTTCACTTTGTCCTTTGAACTTGAAAATACGCAGAATGGATTTTGAGAGGTTCCATTAACCCAGTCATGTTTGAAACAATGCCTGTTACGGTATAGTCATATTTAATATCAGGTTCTTAAAGTCAGATCTATTTAATGTTGAGATTTGACAGCTTTTTCCTTCCCTGAGCCTATACTTTATGAGAAGCAGTAGATGGTGATTAAAAAACTAACATGGTTTCTGTCTCATTGACATTTGTTGGATGTTAGTCTGGGGTTCCGAACACTGACCCTCATAGACTGTGCTGCAGCTTGTTGGGAGATGCTTGTAGTTCTTCTGCCATTGTCACCCATTATTACTTGGCAAGGACTTTCCCTGTCTTTCACCTCTAGTTAGACATAGTCTAGCCTTCCCAAATGCTGAGCTGACTCACTGCTGGGATTCACTCAGTCAAGCAAATATGTGAATTTAGTTTGAATTTGTAAAATGTAATTGGCTTTCAACCTCAATTAAGCTAGACTTTCAGATCTGGGAAGGGAGAATTGGTTTTATACATCACTAACCTTGTTCCTTTTTGGTAAACTGAGAAGTTACACAGGTGGCATTTGCTCAGCCTGGTTGTCACCTTCCAGACAACCTCATGCCAGAGACCTCATCGTCCTTCTAGAACTTCCACTGATTGCTTGTATTTGGTCTTAAGTTTTTTTCTTTTCCCCTGGACATACATTTGAATATAGATTTGACTATTTGAAAGCAATTGACCAGTTTTTTTTAATCTTCTTTAAAAAAAAAAAAACCCTGCATACCTTGCAGTAGGGTTTGCCCATTTAACTTCTTATGAGCTTCATTTAAAATCAAGGTTGAAGCTGGACTTGTGGCTACGCACCTGTAGTCCCAGCTACTTGGGAGGCTGAAGCAGGAGGATTGCTTAAGCTCAGGAGTTCCAAGGTTGCAGTGAGCTATACTTGTGCCTGTGAATAGCCACTATACTCCAATCTGGGCAACGTAGTAAGACCCTGTGTCTTAAAAAAAAAAAAGACTTGGCTTTAGACAGGACTGCAAATTAAGGCTAACAACTTTTTATTACAAACTTATAAGATGACCATAATAGCCAGGCGTAGTATTTCCCAACAAGTTGATTCTTACACTCTGAACCAATACAAAGTGATGTCCAAGTGAAAAAAAGTCTCAGAGTATATTAGCTTGCTACCTTTTGAGTAAGAAAGGGAAAATAAGAATATAAATACATATTTGATTTTTTTTCCTCCCCAGACAAGCAACCTAAGAAGACTAAACCAGAAGCAGTGAAAATGGGGAGGGAAGGAGGAGCAGAGTCTCTGGGATAGGAATAGAAGTAAGACTTCTCTAGGGTTTCTTTTAAACTTTTGAGACCTGTAAGTGTTTTACATGTCAAAAATAAAATGAAATCAAAAGAGAAAATAAGCCTTTAAGTTGCTTATAAACACAAACAAATGAACCAGAAATCGATTACTGATTTCTGTTACCCAGAAAACAATATTTTAATATCCATCTTTTATGAAATATATTCTAAGGACAAAAAGAACTTCTTTGAAACACTTTACTCTGTAAGTTATGGTTAGTAATAACAATTAGTCTTGTCATTTTGAAACTATTTTGTATATTATTAAAAAATCAAGTAAAATATAGTTATTAGAACCCAAGATTTTCAATATAGGAGAAAAGAGATACAAATAAGAAAATCAAACTTCTTTTTAAGACAATATTAAATTTGAATTAGAAATACCAATATGAACTCATAAGTAAAAAAGATTTCTTTTTCTACTGAAAGAACCTAGAAGCAGTGACATCTCTGATAGCAATTAGCATACCTTGTATCCAGATATTAGTTTCTAAATACTATTCCCCAGTAAGAGAGAGAAAGACTTCTTAGGGAGATCGCGAATTTCTTCTGGAGCAAAGAAGGAACAAGTGAGCCTGTGTATCTTCTTTTGTCAAAAATCGAGGAAGCCCTTAAATGGGATCATGTCAAAAGGACAGAAGAACCAGCTTGAAGGAGGCTCCCACTGGCCCAGTTTGGGACAATATGAAAACACTCAGTACACTTAATGTCTAATTAAGAGTAGCATGTTAAATAAATATATGAATGGCAACTGAAAAAGAAAAAGAAGAAAAGCTTTTCTTCTAAAAGAATGCCAGCTAATATATGTGGAAGGAGTGATTTTAAAAAACACAATTACGATTTTATAACCCCTCCAATAAAGTTGGTTCAGGCAAGGATTATTAACAGATGGTAAAGTAACAGGGAACAGGATATTAGTACATTGACAAGTTTCATCCCACAGATTAACCTGTACTTGCAAAAGAGAAAATGTACCTATCAAAGGAGAGATCAGATGGTCTCATTTTAACTAGGGTTCAGTCTTAGCATTGCTAATTGTGGAACAACCAGACATTATGTGCCTTCTGATATGATACAAAGTGAGATATACTACATCATCTATGAAATATTCTTGCCAAAATTTTAACCTTGTCCTAATAAAACCTCAGAACTGCCGGGCTTGGTGGCTCAGCCTGTAATCCCAGCACTTTGGGAGGCTGAGGTGGGTGGATTGCCTGAGCCCACGGATTTGAGACCCACCTGGGCAACTTGGTGAGACCTCATCTCTACAATAAATCAAAAAAAAATTAGCCATTGCGTGGTAGCGTGCGCCTGTAGTTCCAGCTACTTGGAAAGTTGAGGTAGAAGGATCACCAGAGCCCAGCAGGTCGAGGCTGCAGTGGCCGGGAGCGGCCACTGCACTCCAGTCTGAATGACAGAGTGAAACTCCAACTCAAAAAATAAAATAAAAGAACTGAACTTTCAGTTTATAGGAAGGAAACAATCTGAAAAATTCAGGATATGGGAGGTTCTATGAAACAGATAAAAGTATCACAAGAGAGATGATGGCGAGTGGTGAGGAGTAGAGACTAAAGGAACCTGACAACCAAATGCATTCAATGAATCTTGATTCCATGTGGGGTTGGAAAGCCGAAGGAGATTGGAATCCACAGCTATAAAAGATATTCTTGAGAAAATTGGGGAAATTTAGGCTGGGCTCTGTGACTCAGCCTGTAATCCCAGCAGTTTGGGAGACCGAGGCGAGTGGATTGCCTGAGCCCGCGGGTTCAAGACCTGCTTGGGCAACATGGTGAGACCTTATCTCTACACTCTATCAAAAATTTAGCTGGGCAAGGTAACACGTGCCTGTAGTTCAAGCTACTTGGAAGGCTAAGGCCGAAGGATCACCAGAGCCCAGCAGATTGATGCTGGGGTGGCCGTGAGCATGCCACACTGCACTCCAGCCTGGGCAAAAGAGTGAGACCCCAACTCAAAAAAAAGAAAATTGGGGAAATTTGAATAGAGTCTGGATGTTTGATTATATGG